>CAUJNA010000439.1:161506-174006 GCA_963377175.1 Effrenium voratum | reverse complement strand
TGCACCTGTGCTTGTAGAGCCGGGCTCCTTAAAGATCTCCATGTTGCAACGATTTGAAACATGGGCTTTTTCAACACCGAGTTACATGGACACCATTTACAAGTTGAAAGGTTCAGGTGATGTAAGGATCCCTGCACAGGGTACATGGGAAACCCCTCCGATTCGCCAGCAAGCCACCGATTCAGCTCCAAACCACCAATGTTTTCGAGAAGAACCTTCGAGGCCGGGGAAGGGGAAGCATGGCCATCCTTTTGGTGTTTCAAATGACAACCAGAAGGGAAACCACATGTTTTCTTGTGAGTTTGTTGGTTCCTTTCTTGTTGTGAATTTGTTGGTTCCTTTTTTGAGTGAATTTGTTGGTTCTTTTTTTTTGTTGGGGGGTGCCCTGTTTTGGGATCATTTCGGATGCCACGAACCGCGGCTTCAGGCTTACCGCTGCCTGCAGATCTTGGAGCAGGTGTTGCTGGCCTGCGGCTCCTCGGTGCACGAGCTGGTGAGGCGACGGCTCGGGACGACACGTTGAGGGCTCGTTGAGGGCTCGTTGAGGCGGCGGAATTTTTGCGTTTGCTACTACGTGAGGAAGAAAACGTTGATTCTAGTGTCTTAGATGATCCATGGTGTCGCTTTAAAGCTGAAGGATTGCCGGTTTCGACTTGAGAAGTAGTGTCATGTTACTCATGAGTTGCTGGCTCGATAGGCAAGAACGCCTAGAAACCTACTGAACGGGGTCTCCGTTGCTTGGGGTTTCCCACCAGGCTCGCTGACCACTTACCTGATCAGGGCTTAAGAGATCTCCATTTTGCCACCATTTGAAACATGTGGCTTTTTCAACACAAAAAGGGGAAACCACCATTTACAAGTTGCAATGTGGTGTAGAATGCATCCGGATCCCTGGTGTCCCTGAAGAGGCGGCTTCCCCTCGTGGCCCCAGGATCCTGAGCTGACGATTTAGCGACGCCGGAAAGCATGGCTCGCCTTCATAAGGTCAGGTCCTTTACGACTTGAACATCCGCTTCATGCAGCTTTTGGAGTTGTACACAAGTTTGCAGCTGAATCCTTACTCCCCTCTGATTTAATGGTCGTTAGATGTGAGACACAAAAGCAGCATTGGCATTGGCAGTGCAGTCGCACCAAAGTGCAGCTGACTAATGACCATTTGTCCCACAGGACGCTTGAAAAGTACCCCGGGGCGCGGCGCGCGTTCGCGCGAAGCTTCCGACTGACCGCAGGCTCACGTGCCACGTGGCCAATCTCTCCAGCAGCAGTGCCGAAGCCGCGGGCTGAGAGACGTGGGCGAGAATGACTGCGAGTGGTCGATTTCGGAGTCAGTGCCAACCCATGTTTGGTAGGTTCAAAGAGAGACCGACAGGAAAAAACACGCCTTCCTTCTTTTTTTAGTTTTTTGGGGTGCAACCCGCAACAGGACACCCCTCATGTGGGCCTCTGAGAGAGAGAGAGAGAGAGAGAGAGCGAGAGAGAGAGAGAGAGCGAGAGGGGAAAGAATGGGATCTGACGACAAAAGGAAGGAGCGGAGGGTCTTTTCTCTCCAGGCTTTTCATTTCTCTTTGCTCTCTCAGCTCCCTTTATTTCTGTGCTAGAGATCCCCTTTTTGAGCACAGACAACTGCCTTACCAAAACACGTGGCACGTCAGATAGCTGGCAGGGTAGTCGGGATGTGAGTACGTGACACAGCTTGATCGCACGAAGCGGCACGAAGCGGCACGAAGTGCCATGCCGCAACAGCAAAACTGCAGCTGCCGAAGCATCAACTGCGCCATAGACAAGACTTGAGGGCACCCAGGCCGGGCGTGCATGCAAGGACCGACATTTCATAGGATCCGAGATTTCACTGGTAGTGTTGACAGCATTGTGAGGAGCAATTAGTCTCAACCTCCGGAATCTCATGTTCTTTGGTTGCATTTTATGATAGGCTTTAGCGTGCGGGAATTGCAGGGCCAGGGCGGATGAACCTCACTGAGTTGGTTTTGTCTAAGTGGCAGAAGCCACTGCAAATCCGGGCCGAGCCAGTTGCGAATCTGCAAATTTGGCTGGAAGACTGAACCAAGCAAGCAAGCAAGCAAGCAAAGAAGCAAGCAATCAAACAATCAAAGACACACACACACACACAAGCACATTGACATAGTAGTGAACACACACAGACACAGAGACCACAAGAACTTGTCACTCATTCCGAGATACAGGCGGCACCTATGCAGCTTTCAGCCCTCGAGGGAGTGCCGGTTTTCAGCATGGCCCTGTGACCTGCCGCGTTGCCGCATGGCGGAGGCGCGCGAGCTGCGCGCGCTGCGGAATCCGCCGGCGTTGGAGCCGTTCGATGAGCCGCAGCCGATGGACCCGGCAGTGCCGGTGCAACTGCTGGTGGACGTGGAGAGCGAAAAGCTGCAGAGCAAGGTGTGCTTTGAGGTTACGGTTTTAAGGTTGGCTTAGGGGGACAAGGGGGACATGAAAAGGGAAGCCATCCTTTTTTTTTTGACCTTTCTTCTTGAAACATGCCTAAATTGGTCTCTAGAACATGTGACGGAAGCGGCAGTCTGGGCTCCCAGCAAAACCGGCGCGTATTTTACTCGCGTGATTTCCGCAGGTGGCCTGGCTCGCCTTTTGTTCGTCCGTGTACTTTGTGGTCTCTGGGGGGGTTCAGCTGCTCATGAACTTCGTGAACGAGCAAGCAGTGGAGAAGAAGCTGCGGGCCCTGGCTGCGGTGCAGCCGGTGCCGGAGGTGATGCAGTTCATCGAGTTCATGCCCACCCTGGCCGGAGCGAGGGAAGATGGAAGATCGCCCGGCTTCCCCCCCGAAATCGCAGAAAATGGAAGCCGGCGATGTTTGTTTGGCACTTAAAAGACCCGCACTTCGAAGGGAAATCAAAAAACCAAGCCTTTGTTTTTGGGTTTCTTTCTTGAAGGTGATGATCTCGGCCATGCCGTCCTTCACTGGGTCCGTGATCACTGGCTGCCTCTTCGGCCTCTGCGGCTTCCTGGGGTCCAAGGGAAGAAGCATGAGCTGCGCGTGCTGCTTCTGCTGCTGCAATGCCTGCTGCTGCGTGCTCGCTGTGCTGAGTCTTGGTCTCGATTCGATGCGGATTCGGCAAGAATGAGTTTGCCGGTACCCCGGTTCCGCAGTGCCAGTCGAAAAGACAAATCTAGTCCGGTTCCCCGAGTTCGACTTACGGACCTTGGAAATCACAAACAACGTGAGGGTACCTTTTTTTGGTGGTTTTAAAGGGACACCAACAAGAAGCCCTTATTGGAATCGGGGTGCCGATTCCTATTTGTGTTTTGTTCACGTGTTGTTTCATCATATGGCAAAACGGCCGAATGGCCGTTTGGCTCAAGATTTCAACCTCCCGTCAGGGCAATCTCGGACCCACGTGCACCCGCCATAACACGGCGGCACTCTTCGTCCCCGAGGTGAAAACCGTGGGGCTGCGGGGCGCCGGTGTTAGGAGGTAGGTGGTCGGTCGTCGAGGTCATCCTGGGCTTGATTGACTTCTCTACTTTTGCAACCTATTTCCCAACCTCCCCAAACACCGTCTTTTCCACCGTCACATCCTCAACCCGGTCATCATCCACAGCTTCACCCGAGTTGTGTTTCCGGGTGCTTTGGGTACATTGTGATCTACCTTGTGCTCATTTGCTTCCCTGGGCTACTTCGTGTTCGCCCAAAACCGCAGGTTATCAGCCGTACCAGCTAGAAGCTGGGGCTGGTGATCCGGTTGCGGGACGTGACCCGCTACCTGCTCCCATCGCCTACTTGTACGAGCAATGGCGTCCCCCGGAGCTTCTCATCGTGGGCCGGGCTTCGTGGACGACGAGGCCAACGCCCTTCGCGGCAACGCCGCGCCTGCTGCCCCGGCTTAGACAGCCGGCTGTGGCCCATTCCCCCGATGGTGGGCGCAGAGCCCAATCCCGGGGTGATCACGGACGATTGGATCCTTTCTCAGGTTGTGTTTGATGAGGATGCGGAGGCCCCTATCCCGGCGGCAGTGCTCCAGATCGAGGACGGACCCCCTCTAGAAGAGGCTGAGGTTCCTCCAAATCAGGTGCCCTCATCGATTTCGCCTACTGTTCCGTTCGTGGCGCTCCAGATCGAGGACCGGGCTGTCCATCATGCTGCTCATCCGGAGCCGGCTCAATCATGGTCCCTTACATGGGATCAGTTTGACCAACTCCTCGGCAGTGGATCGCAGGCTACACCGCCTGATTTCGGTCGGCTCGACTTTAACTCGGGTGCCCCCGTTTCGGTTGGGAATCTGGATTTTCAATCCCTTTTTGATGCTGATTGGAGGTCTCAGCCTTCCCGAATTGACAGATCCTTTGATGCCCTGCCCTCGCATGAGCCTACTCAGGGTTTTTCTCATGATGGAGAAAATGACCCCATTGAGGATTTCTCCCCTTCTCATGTTGCAGGTTCGGCCCAACCCGAGGTGGGCAAACGGGCGATTGAGGATTGGCCGCAAATAGCTGGCCCTCCTCCCGTCTCAGGTTCATCCGACATTGACATCATTCACGATCACCCCAGTCCGGCGGATATGGACTTCATCCCTGATGCAGTATCATCTCACCTGTCAGGTACCCGCGACCGGAATGCGGACCGCTACAACGCTGGTCCGAATCCACCGCTTTCCTCAGGTACCCGAGGTCGGGATGCGAACCGCTACAACGCGGGCTCAAATCCGCCAAATCGGACATCAGGTACTAATCGATCGGATGTAGGCCGCGAAACAGCAGGCCCAAATCCTTCCTCCTCTTCGTCAAGAAGCCATGCCGGTCTCTTCGCGGCGTTCAATCGGCGTCAGACTCGAAAAGAGTCCGCCCCCGACGTCATCGACCTCGAGGAGCAGTCCAGCCACCGTACCAGCGATGGATCCGAGCAGGATACACCTGGTATTGGCTCTACTCCCTTCGACCTCCTCGACATCCCCTTCCATCAGCCACCCAGGAGAGGAAATGAAGATGATGAAACCATCCCTGGAATCCTTGATGTAATCGATGAGGCCGAGGTCACACCAGAGAGACGAACGACATCGCTCCCGCCGAGCCGCGTTGCCAAAGTACTTTCCCCTAAGCCACTCATTGGTGACGTTGCTCAACGGCTTGATCTCACTCAACCTGATCCAGATCAAGCTCAACTTCGCGGGTCGTCATCTTTTGATAACATGTCGGGACAAACCGGCACTGACTCACGAGCCACAAAGAGGAGCTCTGAGTCACCCGAGAGACGTGAAGCTGCTTTGCGATTGCGATCTAATCCCCCAGCTCATCACGATCCTATTGACGTTCCTATCCACTCTGCGGGGTCTGGGCTCAGCTCCAATGCCCCGATGTCTGAGAAGGAGACTGATGACGGGATTAACTCTACGCCCAGGAATCGGAGACCTGGACTTAGCACTGTTGCTCCTGGTCATGGAGGGCTTCCTTCAAATCAACCGGTCAACAACTCCCTCGTCCCCGCATTCTTTCAAATTGGAACTCCGGGCTGCACTCCCGACAGGGAAGAAAATAGGCGCGGAGATCATGACGCTGATAGTCGTCCTGCTCCGTCTGCTTCCACAAGTGGCGGCCATCCTGTTGCATCTGAGCTTCAACGACTGCTTCTCGCGATCCACAACGAGGTAAAGGGGTGCAAGGCCGAAATCCAGGGATGCAGAACCGAGATTCGTTCATGTAGGGATGATATCAACGCTTGCGTCGGTGAGATCAAGAAGATCAATAACCGTGTTGACGCCTTCGAGAAGAAGGTTGAATCATCTTTCTCTGCCGTTGCCGGAACTCTCTCAAAACACGAGGCCAAGTTCCGTGATTTCCACGAGTGGGTCGCCCGAAGCGAGAAGGAGATGAATGAGCGTTTCAAGATGTATGATGAGAGGTCTGACTCGATCGTCATATCCGCTGCTGAACTTCGCGAGCAGGCCGAATCACTTGAGAACGTCAAGGTCCAGCTCCTTAGGTTCTCTGAGATCGGGGCCCTTGAGGCTGAGGTTCGGAAAATCAAGGACGAAGTTGAGGCGAACTCTCGCAGTGTCATCGACATTGAGGGAACCATCTCAAGGGAAAGAACCATCCGTGGGAACGTCGAGACGTATATCCAGCAGCTCGTTCCTGCGACCGACCTGAAGCAGTTCAGTGATAGGATGTCCGGAGCTCTCAATGAGAACTCACAGAAACAGGAAGAGTTCAAGCTTCAATTGTCCCGTATTGCTAGATGCGTCAAGGACCTTCATGACAAAAGCTTAGGCCCCAATCCGAGGGACATGCAAGAGCAGTTTATGAAGCTTGTGCTGAGGGTCAATGAGATCAACATGCAGATCGCTGAGTTGAGGGAGCAACCTCTTGCTGCCTGCGGATCTTCAAGTGCTGGCGCTGCTTCGACCGCCGGAACGGGACCATGGGAGAAATCTGGAGACACTGATCCCTTAACCCAGGGAAGGGCTCCTAGAGATTCTCCCTCTCGTGATGCTCGCACCGTCAGCTCGGCTAGGCCTCCTCCACCTCCACCTCCTTCAGGGCCACCCCCACCGTCACCATCAGCCCCCATCTTCGGCAGGGATCCCTCTAGAACGAGGGCCATTGCTCGGGCTGCCGGCGCTGCCCCTGATAACCGGGCCAGGTGTGATCATGAGGAGCCCGGGCATCCACAGCATCGGGAACCTCGCTATCCATGCCGAAGCTGCGGCAAGTCAGTCTGCGAAGACTGCTTTGACCATGATTGTAAGTGTTTCAAGTCGTCAGTTTCCTAGATGCCGCGCATGCAGAGGAAGAGGGGGGAGACACGGACTTGTGAGGTGTCTCATATGCAAGGACGAGTACTGCGATCAACACATCGCCTCACCTGACGATGTGCGCCGTTTTGGGTCGAGTGTTCGACCTATTTGCCTCGGTTGTCTGAGAGCTGACCCCGACGGGAAAACTAAGCATCGCGGTCCCAGTGCGGGGCCTGGAGGACCTGATTGCATTCCTGATCATAATCAGCGGGATGGCACTGCTCCTGATCCTGGATCCGGGCCATCACGTGGAGATCCGTCACATCGGAGTCCTGAACCGCACCAAGGGAACTCTGGTTCCTGTTCCCACGCCGGAGCTGCCGGGCCAATGCCACCAAGGGCGATGTCTTCGCCCGTAGTCGGGCGAGCTGTTCTGAGGGGGACCATCAACACGTATCCCGGATGTTCCCCTACAGGGGGGATTTTCACCGGTCAGGTTGAGCATGGAACGTCTCAGGGAGTCATTCGCGGGAGGTACGGACCTGACGCTGCTGTGACAAATCAGCAGAATCCACAGCCTCACCACGGAGTACAGGATAACTCTGGCGGGCCGACTGGTTTCTCTCTTCCACCAGGACTCGGTAAGGGTGCGCATGGCGCCGGTGGCGTCGGCGGTATTGGAGCTCCCGATCTTCGCCGATCTTCCGCTGAGGAGAGGGTCTGCCCTCGATGCAACATAAATGTCAAGACCAGCATCCCCGGGACACCTCCATGCTTCCAAACTTGTTCGTTGTGCCGCACTTCTCTGTGTGCCGCGTGCTGCCCGCCATCGTCCGGGAGTTGCTCTCTTTGTGCCATATCCATTGGCAGAGACGGCGTTTTACCTCCCCACGTTTTTGGGCAGGCTACTCGACCGCCCTTAACTTCGTTGCCATCTGAGGCGAACAAGTGCGCCAACATAGAGCTCGAAAAAGAGCCTGCACCACATGAGTTGCGAGACTGGATCATTTCCACGAGAGAAATCGTGAGCAACGCATTCAGCTATGACTCGCCATATGCCATGTCTTGGGTCATGAGTGTCGAAAACGCCAGCACAATAGAGGAACTTGATGGGGAGTGCCTCTACCCGATCCTTGACAATAAGTTCAATGCTGCACTGAGAAAGTGCATCACATCGAAACCTATTGTTGCCAAGATCAGCAGGCTGACTGAAGAGGCTCAGGTAAAAAGGGGAACGAGGCTGAAAAGCCGCCAGATCCTGTTCTGTCTCATTGAATACCTTCGTCCCGATGAAGTCGGGAGCCAGTCTATCCGCACGAATGAACTTCTTCGCCTATCCCTCGGCAGAGCTGCCGGGTCTGGCGAGCCTCAGCTTGAGAAATTCCTTGATAAATGGGAAGGACTCCTGGGCGGAATCACCGCACCGATTGATCACCATGTTCTTCAGCACGTTTTCTTTGAGCAAGTTCGACACTCACCATGCTTGATGCCTGACGTACAACACTGGGATCGCAATCCAGACGTGCAAAATTACGACTGGATCATGAGGGCCGCTCGCAACGCTGTCTCGAGGTGGAGGACGAGGTACAATGTCTCTGAGATAAAGGATCGAATGTACTCCCGATCTCCGCATGCTGATCGCAACCTGAATGCCGCCGCTCCTGGGGTGCGCCGTCCTTCGCCGTTTGGGGATACTCGCAAGACAGGGGACGCGAGATCAAGTGATCGTGATCGCGGAAAGACGCGATCTGATGACCCCAGGCGGAGTAGCAGGGAGCGCCCTTCTCCAGGAAGAGATCGCCGCCATGAGCATCCTGCCACCCCTGGAGTCTGTCATGATTGGCAGAAGGGGCAATGTAGGCGAGGTTCTGACTGCCGCTTTGCGCACCATGAGGAGAAGCCGAATTCTCCCCGCGATAACGACGGTCCCATATACCCTGGGTACTGCAGAGAGTGGCTAAACGTCGGCAAGTGCACGCGTCCAAAGTGCACGTACAAGCATGAGAAGCCTCCTCCTGACCTGGCTCCGCTTCCCAGGAAGCCCAGTGCCCCTGCTACTGAGCAGGGGGGTGATTCGTCGAATCCCTATCCTGATGGGCGAATTGACAGTCCCGCACCCGGGGTTGACGAGGGTTTCTGAGAGGGGCGGGCCGTTACCCACAGGCCTCGCCGGGAATATCTATCGCATGCCCCGCGACCAAATGCGAATCTGGTGGCCTGACGGGTGCCCTTTCTGACAGGACACCCGGCCGCTCTCCTCCTGCTGATGCACAGGTGTGGTCTAGAACCGATCACCAGGCTTGCATGTTTCAGGGACCCACTGGTGGAGGCCCCGAGCTACAGCATGTGGTGTGGAGACGTACCGTTTCCATCCCCGACGGACGGGTTATCCAGGACATTCCAATCACCTCTCACACTTCGCGGAATAGGATGTTCTGTCCTATCGGTTTTACCGGCGACGTGAAAACTACTTTTTGGTCATACACTGATCCTGTTAAGCGTGCCGCGTGGAATGCCTCTATGCGTCCGAACGACTACAACGACGATCGCAGCCCGACAGTTCAGATCAATGACTCCGCCATGATTGAGTATATCGTCGTTTCCGATAACAACCTTATGAAGCAGATTTCTCATGTCTCTCAGAAATCCAGGAATCCATCATATACTCACTCTGGGGAGTTCAAGAACGCTTCAAAGATCACCATTGAACGGCAAAGTGAGAAGGCCATTCTCCGCGCACTCTCCATGCAGGAGCAGGTCGCCATTGATCAGGAGGGCGAATACCTCGAATCCAAACCGATTCGACGGCGCATGATGTATAGAGCATCGCGCATGTCCTCCACTCCATCCGCTCCTGGGCACGAACGATCGATCCGATGGCTTGCTGATACAGGCTGCCCCATCGACCTTGTTGGAATGAACGAACTTAGTGCCGGAGAGCAGAGTCTGGTGAGGAAAACTGGACGTACCCATGCCCTGCAGACCGCCAACGGTACAGCGTCGACCCTCGGAAGCATTGCTGCTGATATGCAGGACATTGACGAGGTGATTGATGCCCACGTCATGCAGAACACGCCATCGCTTATCTCAATCGGCAAACGCTGTATGGAGCAAGGTTATACATTCACCTGGCCTGCAGGTGAGCTTCCCGTCCTTCAAGGACCTGATGGCAAGGAAATAGTGCTCGACGTGCTGAACAACGTCCCGTACTTGCCTGCCTCACGTTGTAACTTCAGTTCTCCGGTGGCCGATCAGTACCCTGACATCCCTGCTGTTCCCGCCCCTTCTGCTCTTTCCGGGGATGTCATCCAAGAGGGAACAAAGGACATACCTTCTGTACCCGAAGGCCATCCTGGCCCACCCGACCCTGATCCTCCTGCCTCTGATCCAATTGAGGAAACCGTCGAACTTGAAGGCCACGGCCCCCTGCGTAGCGCCGATGACTGGAGAGCTGACGCCCTGACCCTCCGCCACATGATGACTCATCTTCCCAAGAACCCTTTTTGCTCGCATTGCCAGCGTGCCAAGATGGAGAATGTTAGGCTGTTCCGGAAGAAGGGCGCGGCTGGTCATGGAGCCGAAGACTTTGGCGACTTAGTCACCGCCGACACGATGGTTCTGCGAGGGCTACGTGACAGGGGCATCAACGGCGAGGCCGACGCCATCGTTTTCTATGATCTCGCCACTTCGTGGATCGATGTCATGCCTGTCATGAACCGCTCTGACGCTAACACCGTCGACGCTTTCAACCGCTTCGCAGGGCCTCAAAATGACATCAAGATGATGGGCCTCAAAATGACATCAAGATGATGCACACTGATCAAGCTAAAGAACTTGTCAGTGCTTGCAAAGAACTGCGCTGGATACATGAATGGTCTACTCCGGGGATGCCAAAGACCAACGGCATCATTGAGAACAAAGTCAAATTAGTCCTTCATGGTGCACGTGTGCTTTTACGTCAAGCCGGGTTAGAAGCCCGATGGTGGCCCTACGCAACAAAGTACTTTGCCGTCGCTAGGAACATCGAGAATCGGGGAGGTGGAAGCGCGTGGTCTAAAAGACACGCCCCCCTTCCTTTCAACGGCAAGCTTCTTCCCTTCGGTTGCTTGGTTGATTTCTTCCCCGTCGCCCCCAAGCCGCGTCGAGTTGGAAAGGGGGGGATCAAAAACGCCCCCGAAGATCAAAATAAGCCTGCCGACGATGACTATTGGAGCAAAGACGAAGAGAACGAGTGTGTTATCCGTATACACCGGACACCCAGAAAGAAACTCTTCGATCCAAGGGGCTCCAACTGCCCAATCGACGTTGAATTCCTCGCTGACGAAACTCTCACCATCATTAAATATCTCAACGGTGAAATGACTCTATTCAGTCAACCACGTGGAGAAACCTGAGTGATCCTAGAGATGATCAATCGCAAGATTGGATTGGCGAAACCTATTTTCAGGTCGACGTCCACGCTCTCGAGAAATGGGGCGAAACCTCAAGGGAAGACGCACCTCTTTCTGATGATGACTATGAACCCATGTCAGCAGAAGAAATCGAGGAAGCTCTGCGCGACTGTGACTACGACCCCCTCGCTGAATTCGCTGAGGAAGAATCTAGTATCGCTCCCGCTGTTCCCGGCGAAGAACACGATCACTATAAGGCTCCCAAGTTCGCCCCTGTTGCAAAACCTGGTGTTTTCCTTGGTTATCGGTTCGAACCCGGAGGGAAATGGAAAGGCGACTACTATGTTGCTGACCTCGAGCATTTTCAGGCTGGAGTTGTTCGACCCAGTATCCACCAAGTGAAACAGATCTACCACGATACTGAAGAGCCGTTCGTTTTTCCTCTGCTAAAAGCATATGAGGCTCGTACCCGAGAAATTGCATCATACAAGCATGATCGCCTGTCAGACCCTGATCACCTCAGCGGAAAAATTCTGTCCCGTGAAGACGAGTCCTTCAGCTTTGACGAGGGGCGCTTTGACCATGGGGACGATGAGGATGATCGTCAAAATCGGCGACAGAATGATGGCTCTGACAATGTTCCTGAGACTGGCCTCATAGATCGTCACGTCTCGGATGGATCTTCCCCTGACAAAAGGGATGACTACTGGGTGCGCTTTGAAGAAGAAAGGTCCTGGCATCGATACCATGTCAAGGCGAGAAAGGACTTCTTTGGAGACGACACCCGTCCTCTGCCTTCAGGGGGGGCCGGTCCAAGCTGATCTCGACGACGTCAGGATCACTCATTGCACCTTCCTCGACTCCAGAGACGAGGTCTATCGCGACTCCCGTGATGTATATGCCAGCGGCCATCGGGTTAGAACACACAAGTTCTGGACCGGGGTTACCATCCTCTTCGACAAGGGCTGCGCGCCCAAGAGGAGGCGTCCCTCTCCCAAGAAACCGCTCTGCGAAGATGTGTTACCGGGAGGTAAAGAGGACATTGATTATCCTCAGTCCTCCAAACGCAAAGAACGTCCCTACACCGGGACGGGGAAGCCCAACTCCATCTCGCCCGATGATTGGCGAGCCATGTCGCTCACCGCGCGAAGGATCTATGTCAGCACTGAGAGGGAGCTTGAGGTTGAGAAGTCTCGCTCCAAGCCTAGCGACGATCACCCTGGCGCGCCGGCCACCTCCAACAAATCACTTTTAATTGAATTTGCATGCGAAGCCGATTCCGCACTTTCCGCCACTATGTTTGAATTTGGTGGAGATGCCATTCGCGTGCACAAGGACTCCTTTGATATCCTCAAGGGCAAGGACGTTAAGAGGCTTATCGAGATCGTTA
>CAUJNA010000439.1:108290-161406 GCA_963377175.1 Effrenium voratum | reverse complement strand
ATCCCAAACTTGGCTCAAAAGATTTCCAGGCCACGCAAGTGCCGGGGGAAGACCAACTTGGGATGGAAGTCACAACTCCAAGTTAACGCAGGGTTTGCAAGATCTGGGCACATGTCCCCATCGTGTTTTTGCTCTTCCCATCCCTCGTTTTGCACTCAACATTGTTTTGCCTTTCCAAGGTTGGTTGAAGGGGAAAGCAAAATCCATTTCAGGCCCCCCGGTTTTGAGACGGACCGCTTTTCCAATGGAAGTAGACCCGGGGTCTTTTCAAAAGGATAGTAGCCTTTCAGTGCACTCACTCCTGTCCAGTTCCATGACTGCCCATGATTTATGAATTCCAAGAGTTGGATCCTGAAAAGTGGGTTGGTGTTTTCATAATCCACCGAAGTCTGTCCACCAGCAAAGCGGTTCCCGTTCAACTTTCACCATCAGGTGAGCTACAATCAACACCCGACTAGATGAAGGAAAGGGATAGTCCCAACCACATGGGTTTGTTATATTTTTGTGGGTATCCTTGTTTTCGGCCCACCATTTGTGGAGTCCCCGACAAAAGATGTTTAGGTTACTCCAAAATGCATTTGTTCTTCTTTTTTTACTTGATTTCTCTGCAGCCCACCTAAAAAAGGAAGGGTCCCTGCAACAACATCGGCCTCTTTTTGCTGGGTGCAGGTGTGGTTTCAGAAGTGCGACCCGGGCCTCTGCTATCCCCAAGGGAGGACGGATCTGGAAGCTACCGTGGACTGCCTGGCGCCGGCCGTGTGGGACGAGTACACGCCCCAGAGGCAAGGGCCCCACCTGCCCAAGGAGCGCCGTGTCGACTCCCAACAAGCAGACTCCGACTGAGCAACTCCTGGAAAATTGGGCGGCCTTTGGATTAATCATTTTTTCTAGTCGTTTTCAAATGAAACCAATAGGGGAAGGGTAGGGCACCCATTTCAAGATGCCAGAGCGTATGTAAGGGTCCGTCGTTTTTTTGGATGGACCCACAACGTTATTTGTGGGTTTTGAAGGGAGGCGAAAAGGAGAAGCCAGGGATAGTGGCCGGGATGGAGCCCTATGGGGAAAAACAATGGTGCCTTGGATGTTCCGAAAGCAACCTGAGAAACAATTAGACAATTGGATCACCTAGCGCAAAGAGGTGTCACAGTGTAAAACACCTCGATGCGTTTTGTGGATCATCCGTTTTTTTTTTTTTTTGTTTGTTTTCTTTTACCCACTCAACATGGAACCTGACAGGCACCCTACCGCATGTGGACTTTTGCTTCCGAATTTGGATGTCGCAGGAGTGCCCGCCCATGTACCTCCAGTGCGAGGACCCAGACCACCCCGAGGCCCGGTACCTCCGCCAGCTCATGGCGCTCGGCCGCCGGCTGCAGGCGAGGGGAATGGTATCACAATCAATAGAACGGTATATTTTTATGTTACTAAATATATACATATATATAGACTTATATAGACATACATATGAACACATATATATATATATATATATACATGCACATACATTATATATATATATAGCATGCATGCGTATCATATATACGTATGACCCCCCCATTTTGACACAACTCCAAGAAGCTAAAAAAGGCCAGGTCAAACGCACCAAACCAGGGTCCATGAGGGGTATATATATATATATATATATGCATGTACACATAAACATGTATATCTAATATACAACTATAACAATGAATGCGTGTATATATATATATATATAGATGTAACATTATATACGCATGCCTGTGTGTGATAGTGCGAAATAGCGCTGACGATGCAGGCTGAAACAGATGTGGGTGAAGAAGCTGAAAGCACTTCGAGCGATGCTTCGAGCGATACTGCCAATGGCGACACCTCCACGGGCGATGGTGCCTCTGCCTGTATGCTTACTAGGGAGGCCAATTTAGGGAGGCCAAGAGCCAGCTATTTTCGGACCAGTTTTGAGACGAATTCTTATGTTGTGCCCCTCGGCTGTGTGAGATAAGGCAACGAGGCCGTGGAACCTGCGAATGGAGTGATGAGTGCTTTGACAAAGAGCAAAGCCGCGGAGCCGAGGCAGTTGTGATTCATATGGTATGTTTCCAAACAGGCCCCCCAACAAAGGTGGTTTCCTTCTGGGTTTCCTTGTGGCTTCCCTTCAAAACCATCCAAGCAGGATGCCTCAAAAAAAAGAGACGCCCGCACGTGAATCGTCGTCCTGATTTGTGGATTCTCTCTTCGTTTTTTTCTTGAGGAAACGAGAAATGAACGGCACTTGCCACGAGTTGGGTCATGTCAGTAGTCAGGCAAGAAGGCGCAGCGCGGCGACCTGAGCCGGTCGAGGAAAGGGGTAGCTTTGTGGTGGCAAAGACAAGCTTTCGTTCTCCCCACTGGGTGGTTCCATTTGGTGGTTGATATATGTCATCTTCTTCGCGGTTTCTCCAACAAGCTGAACAAACATCAAGAGAGCCGCCATGTTGAAACCACGCATCCAGACTCAGCTTGTCACTGAGGCAAGCCCCAAACTTGGTTCAGTCGCTTTGAATCAAATGGGGGTTTAGCAAAAGGTCCTTTAGATGGGATGACCTTGGGGAAAACTGCCGTGCTGGTGATTGAGCTGCGGTTTGTTGTTGGCACTCCAGCGTTTGGCCCAGCAAAGTGGGATGTTTGCGTATCAGGATGCAGAGGCTTGGGAGCAGCGCAACGAGAACAGAGAGGATGATGGAGTAGAGCAGGAAGGGCCGGAGGCAGAGGAAGCAGAGGAAGCAGAGGAAGCAGAGGAAGCAGAGGAAGCAGAGGAAGCCGGTGATGTCACAACCACAGAGGACCAGAGTGGAGAAGGAGAAAATGGCAGTCCAGTGGAAGGCGACGGAGTTCAACCCGATGGAAGCGCCGCTGGTCGCACGGAAGTTGGCGAGACTGACGCCGGCGCTTTCGCAGAAACGGAGCAGCAAGAGCAAGACGGGCACGAGGAGCTGGAGGAAGACGAGCAAGATGCAGATGGCGAGGTCCCAGACAGTGTTCAAATTCACGAGCCTGGCGAGGGCGAGTCGACTGGCGAGGTGGATGAGAGGCCCAATGAAAGGATGCCAGATGAGCGAATGCCTGATGGGATACCTGAACCACTGCCGCAAGATGACTCGCCTGACGTTGTGTCATTAGGGCCAGATGAGTACGAGCCTCCAGTTGAGGCAGGGTCCAAAGATATGATCGATGTAGCTGTACTCGCCGTAGGCCAGACACTTGCCACTGCCAATTCTTCCTTGGACTTAGCCCATCACAGGTTTCTCAAGCGCATTCTCTCTTGGTGCCCATCTTGACTGCACGTTGCAACACACTAGATTCTGACTTGACTCATGCCTTTCTCAACAAGTCCAAACATTCTACTTGCCCTGAGATATGAGGCACGCAAGGAACCGTGTGCCTTGATTTATCGGGTAGATTTGTGTTCAATCTAGTTTTGTTCTACTGGAGATGTTCTACTTACAGTCCCCAGATTTGCAGCTGCGACACCCGCGCGGACCGCGAGGATGATCCAGATGACTCCATGGACCGCGAACTTGCATATGGCGCCGGCGAAGCTGATGCGTCCGGCCAGGGCGGCTTGAAGGGACTCGCTGACACGAGTAGCGAGTTGAGCAAGGCAAGGAAGAATCCGGTTCAATCCTTTCGTGGCTATGAAATGATTTAAGAGGTTGGACTACCCTCACAAATGGGGTGGAAACCATGTCCACCTCTGGTGGTCCCCGATTATGGTTAAATATGTCTGGGCGTTTCTCAAGATTGGGGACTGTTTTGATGGCTTGTTTCGTCTTGGCATCTCTTTAGAACCCTCTAAAAAGGGTCTGCCATTTGGAGAAGCCCACTAGAAGAAGACCAAACATGGAACATGACAGGTTGGTCCTGGAAGACTGTTTTCCTTTGAAGGGAGACCCGTCGGGTGCCACGTGGTACGGGAAAAATGCGCCAGGTCTTGGCGGTGCCCATGCCGGCAGATCCCCTGGCAGAGTGCCAGCCGGCCAAGATCTTGAAGCTCTACAAGGCGAGTCGCCCGATCCAATCTTTGGCGCAGTTTGCTTGGGATGTTACGGAATAACTTTTTGCCAATAATGAATTGATTTTCCGTATCAAATCACTAAAAGTTAAACTTCTAGCAGGGGAGCAGAAAGCAATCGAGGAGTTTCCATGGCCTGGAGTGATTTGGGGTGCGGATGATAAATTCCACTCCAAAGCTCCCTACATGGATTTCGGCTTCTCCTCTTGGTTTCTCTTAAGGTGAGAAGGGTAACGCAGAGAAACAATTCACATGTAGGCAATGGTGTCAGAAGACCTTTACTTGTTGTAGTTTTGGCCATGAAGCCCTGAGGGAAGCAACTCAGCAACTCAAAGGAAAGAGCCAAACACTAAGACAGATGCAGAGACAGACACGGACACAAGCACGAGCACAAGCACAAGCACAACCACAACCACAAACACAACGACAGACGCACAGACACAGACACAACCACAAGAACAACCACAAGAACAACCACAAGAACAACCACAAGAACAACCACAAGAACAACCACAACAAAGAACGAACACAACCACAAACACAGTTCAAAACACAGACACAGACACAGACACAACCATAAGCACAAGTACAAGCATGAGCTACAACCACAACCACAACCGCAATGACGAACACAGACACAAACACAGACACCAGCACAGACAAGCGCAACCACAAACACAAGCACAGACACCGACACAAACATATGCACAAGCGCAACCAAAACCACAACACCAACACAATCACAGACAAAGGCACAAGCACAAGCACAAGCACAAGCGCAAGCGCAAGCGCAAGCACAAGCACGGCCACGACCACAACCGCAGACACAGACACACATTCACACACTGTAATGCAGCAGGGCAATGCAGCGGGGCACCAGACGTTTGAGGGGTCCTTGGTTTGAATCATGGACGACGAATGGCCAAGAACCTTTCTGGGGACTCCAGACACGCGCGGTTCCCCCAGCTGCTATCGCAAGCCCAGAAGCGAACCGATAAAACGATCAGGCACACTCACGTTCTGCCTCCCAGCTGAGAGGGTCCACGCGCACGCGCGCACACACACACACACACACACGCACACACCCTGAAGGGCTATCACATACCTCCTGCAGGCAAATGCCGTAGAGCGTAGCGATTCCCCAAACACCGCCAGCGGCCCAGCCAGGCCCAGGCGCGCGGCCATGCCGTCTCGCGCGAGAACCTGTGTCGGAAGTGCGCCGGCGAATGAGGCGAAACATGGCCTCGCAGAGTCGCCTCCGGGAAACGGGAAACATGACTAGTTGCATGGTATCTGAAAAACTCGAACTGAACGCCCACTCTAGACAAGCGCTCTCCCATCAAGCTTGGCGCGCGCGGCGGTGCGCGTGCAATTATTCTTGACGACACTGCATATATGAAATGGCATACCGAGTTCGTGTAATATGTGTTAACTGAAACAAGACGCATTGGACACACTAGGTATATATAAGTATACTATATATAAGCACATATATGTTTGAAGCATAATATTACATATCGACATTTAGGGTTTTGCCACCTGGCGCAGGTGGCCAGGCAGGAAGCGCCGGAGGTCTTCCAAGCCTTGGCGAACCAATCGCTTCTCAAGATGATCTGCTTGCTCCCTACCTTTGTCTTCATGGGCCCTTCGGCCGGAAAGCGAGACAGAAATAGCAGAGAGCGAGAGAGAGAGAGAGAGAAAGAGAGAGAGAGAGAGAGAGAGAGAGAGAGGGAGGGAGGGAGGGAGGGAGGGAGGGAGAGAGGAAGAAGGGAAGAAGGGAAGAAGGGAACAAGGGAAGAAGGGAAGAAGGGAAGAAGGGGAAGAAGGAAGAAAGGAAGAAAGGAAGAAAGGAAGAAGGGAAGAAAGGAAGAAAGGAAGAAGGGAAGAAAGGAAGAAAGGAAGAAAGGAAGGACGGAAGAAAGGAAGAAAGGGAGAAAGAAAGAAAGGAAGAACGGAAGGAAGGAAGAAAGGAAGAAAGGAAGAACGGAGGACAGGAAGAAAGAAAGGAAGAAAGAAAGGAAGAAAGGAAGACATAATGAAAGGAAGAAAGGGAAAGGGGAACACGGAAGAAAGAAAGAAAGGAAGAAAGGAAGAAAGGAAGGACGGAAGAAAGGAAGAAAGGGAGAAAGAAAGAAAGGAAGAGCGGAAGGAAGGAAGAAAGGAAGAAAGGAAGAAAGGAAGACAGGAAGAAAGAAAGGAAGAAATAAAGGAAGAAAGGAAGACATAATGAAAGGAAGAAAGGGAAAGGGGAACACAGGAAGAATGGAAGAACGGCAGAAAGGAAGAAAGGAAGAAAGGAAGACAGGAAGAAAGGAAGAAAGGAAGAAAGGAAGAAAGGAAGAAACGAAGAAAGGAAGGAAGGAAGAAGGGAAGAAGGCAAGAAAGGAAGACAGGAAGACAGGAAGAAAGGAAGAAAGGAAGAAAGGAAGAAAGGAAGACATAATGAAAGGAAGAAAGGGAAAGGGGAACACAGGAAGAATGGAAGAACGGCAGAAAGGAAGAAAGGAAGAAAGGAAGACAGGAAGAAAGGAAGAAAGGAAGAAAGGAAGAAAGGAAGAAACGAAGAAAGGAAGGAAGGAAGAAGGGAAGAAGGCAAGAAAGGAAGAAAGGAAGAAAGGAAGACAGGAAGGCAGGAAGAAAGGAAGAAAGGAAGAAAAGAAGAAAAGAAGAAGGGAAGAAGGGAAGCAAGGAAGAAAGGAAGAAAGGAAGGGAGAAGGGAAGAAGGGAAGCAGGAAAGCAGGGAAGAAGGGAAGAAGGGAAGAAGGGAAGAAGGGAAGAAGGGAAGAAGGGAAGAAGGGAAGAAGGGAAGAAGGGAAGAAGGGAAGAAAGGAAGACAGGAAGAAGGGAAGAAGGGAAGAAAGGAAGAATGGAAAGAAAGGAAAGAAGGGAAGAAAGGAAGAAAAAGAAGACAAGAAGAAAGAAGGACAGGAAGAATGGAAGAAAGGAAGAAAGGAAGAAAGGAGGAACGGAAGAAGGGAAGAAGGGAATAACGGAAGAAAGGAAGCAAGGGAGAAAAGGAAGAAGTTAAGAAGTTAAGAAGGGAAGAAGGGAACAAAGCAAGAAAGGAAGAGGAAGACAGGAAGAAAGGAAGAAAGGAAGAAGGGGAGAAAGGAAGCAAGGAAGAAAGGAAGAAAGGAAGGGAGAAGGGAAGAAGGGAAGCAGGAAAGCAGGGAAGAAGGGAAGAAGGGAAGAAGGGAAGAAGGGAAGAAGGGAAGAAGGGCAGAAGGGAAGAAGGGAAGAAGGGAAGAAGGGAAGAAGGAAAGAAGGGAAAAAGGGAAGAAGGGAAGAAGGGAAGAAAAAAAGGAAGACAGGAAGAAAGGAAGAAAGGAAGAAAGGAAGAAAATAAGAAAAGAAGAAGGGAAGAAGGGAAGAAAGGAAGAAAGGAAGAAAGGAAGAAAGGAAGAGAAGAAGAAAGGAAGAAAGGAAGACAGGAAGACAGGGAGAAAGGAAGAAAGGAAGACAGGAAGACAGGGAGAAAGGAAGAAAGGAAGAAAAGAAGAACGGAAGAAGGGAAGAATGGAAGAAAGGAAGACAGGAAGACAGGAAGAAAGGAAGAAAGGAAGACAGGAAGCCAGGAAGAAAGGAAGAAAGGAAGACAGGAAGAAAGGAAGAAGGGAAGAAGGGAAGAAGGGAAGAAGCGAAGAAA
Source organism: Effrenium voratum (assembly GCA_963377175.1). Lineage (NCBI taxonomy): Eukaryota > Dinophyceae > Suessiales > Symbiodiniaceae > Effrenium > Effrenium voratum. Next base: position 153,730 of record CAUJNA010000439.1, on the reverse strand, counting down.
GGAAGGAAGGAAGGAGAAGGAAGGAAGGAAGGAAGGAAGGAAGGAAGGAAGGAAGGAAGGAAGGAAGGAAGGAAGGAAGGAAGGAAGGAAGGAAGGAAGGAAGGAAGGAAGGAAGGAAGGAAGGAAGGAAGGAAGGAAGGAAGGAAGGAAGGAAGGAAAGGAAGGAAGGAAGGAAGGAAGGAAGGAAGGAAGGAAGGAGGGAAGGGAAGGAAGGAAGGGAAGGAAGGAAGGAAGGAAGGAAGGAAGGAAGGAAGGAAGGAAGGAAGGAAGGAAGGAAGGAAGGAAGGAAGGAAGGAAGGAAGGAAGGAAGGAAGGGAAGAGCGGAAGACCGGAAGAAGGGAAGAAGGGCAGAAGGGAAGAATGAAGGGAAGAAGGGAAGAAGGGAAGAAGGGAAGAAGGGGAACGAGGACGAAAGGAAGAAAGGAAGAAAGGAAGAAGAAAGGAAGAAAGGAAGAAAGGAAGAACGGAAGAAGGGAAGAAGGGAAGAAGGGAAGAAAGGAAGCAAGGAAGACAGGAAGAAAGGAAGAAAGGAAGAAAGGAAGAAGGGAAGACAGGGAGACAGGACGACAGGAAGAAAGGAAGAAAGGAAGAGAAGAAGAAAGGAAGAAAGGAAAACAGGAAGACAGGGAGAAAGGAAGACAGGAAGAAAGGAAGAAAGGAAGAAAGGAAGAAAGGAAGAAAGGATGACAGGAAGACAGGAAGAAAGGAAGAAAGGAAGACAGGAAGGCAGGAAGAAAGGAAGAAAGGAAGACAGGAAGAAAGGAAGAAAGGAAGACAGGAAGACAGGAAGAAAGGAAGAAGGGAAGAAGGGAAGAAGGGAACAAGGGAAGAAGGGAAGAAGGGAAGAAGGGGAAGAAGGAAGAAAGGAAGAAAGGAAGAAAGGAAGAAAGGAAGAAAGGAAGAAGGGAAGACGGGAAGGAAAAAAAGGAAGGAAGGAAGGAAGGAAGGAAGGAAGGAAGGAAGGAAGGAAGGAAGGAAGGAAGGAAGGAAGGAAGGAAGGAAGGAAGGAAGGAAGGAAGGAAGAAGGGAAGAGCGGAAGACCGGAAGACCGGAAGAAGGGAAGAAGGGGAAGAAGGAAGAAAAGGAAGAAAGGAAGAAAGGAAGACAGGAAGGCAGGAGGAAAGGAAGAAAGGAAGACAGGAAGAAAGGAAGAAAGGAAGACAGGAATCGCAATGAAGAGCGGAAGAGCTCAAGAGTGGGGCCGGAAGGCTGAAAGGCAGGAAGGCAGGAAAGCAGGAAGGCAGCCTCACTCTTTACTGGAGCAATGACTTTCGGAAAGGTTTTCCACACTGGAAGCTTTACATGTGGCTCGAACTTGCCGAGGTTTGGCGCTTGGGTCGATACAGTGCAAGTGGAAAGCTGTTTTGGATCTAAGCTGTGACTCGTTTGTTTCAGAGAAAATTGCATCACTCATTGCCCTCCGAGCTTCTATCGGCCTTTTTCCGTACCAGAGGCTCGGCGGAGGCTCTTTGAAAAGCAACCGGATATATTTTCGCCCGGATTTTTGTGATTTGTGAGCCCAGATCTCGCGAGGTTTCAGGCCTTTGAAAGCAAATGGATATATACACATATATATATATATATATATTTGCGACCTCTTTTCCGACCTGTGAGCGCAGATCTTCCCTTGAGATGTTTCTCGGGCCGGGCGTTTCACCGAGGCATGGGCTTCTGGTGGGCTTCTGGCTTCAGTTGTTTTTCTTTTTTTTTCTTCCACATTTTCCCCCTTTTCCCCCCCCCCCCCCCTTTTTTTTCTTCTCCGGGATTGAAATCAAATGCCCTCCTATTTGAATCATCATTTTTTCGACTCCGTCAACCTGCTAGCTACTTTTGAGATTTTGTTACCCATGATTTGTTGGTGATGCTGGGGATGTTGGCCGGACATGCGGGGGATGTTGAAAACGATGCTGGGGATGTTGACGGGCTAGTGGAAAATACGACAATTTCGCGAGAAAACGCTGTAAAATACGAAATTTTTCTGGCCCGGACGAAAAACGACAAAACAAAAAGAAGAAAACACACAAAAAGAGAAAACAATTCCCGAAATAAATCTGCACCCTTTCCTGAACCTGCTTCTTTTTGGGAAGACCACATTTCAGCGTAAAAGCAACAACAACCGTTTATTTTCGACCTCGTTTCGCTCCCTGTGAGCGCAGATCCTTGAGAGATTCTTCTCGGGGGCGTTTCGAGGCCTGGGCTTCTGGTGGGGCTACGCGCTGTGGTCCAAGCTGTCGAAGGGCCCCAGCTACGTGCTCGCCACTCTGCCGGGCCTGCGCCCGGGCGCCGATGCCGGGGGCCCCGGGGAGTCGATGCGGAGCGCGTTTTTTTTTTTTTTTTTTTTTTTCCTGATGCGGGGAAGCCACAAAAAAAACACGGGGGCCGGTGAAGAGTGAGGTTGGACCGGTTGACTTGGGTTGTTTTTTGTTTGTTTCCGGCTCAGCTAGGTACAGATGATCAACATGCAGCAGCCGCTGATGCTGCAGTCTGCATGAAGATCACGGGCCCCCGAGCTGCTCGGTGTGCGGTGGGACGAGATGACTTTTGTCCTTGGATGGAGCGCCGTTCGAAGACCCTCGACTCCGAACATTCCAGACTCCTGCACTCCTTCCGTTTGCGAAATATTATTCTTCATTTTCCCCTTTTGGTTATCAAGGGAATCTATCACAACTGGAATTATGTTGTTGTTTTTTCCAGGGGGGACAAGCAAATAGAAGAATCGCACACCCCGACATCGAAAGACTTGGATTCCATAGCTGGCGTCCGGTGCCGAACCGAGAACAAAGAGCCAGTCGATTTTCAAGAACTTCTTTATCATTTATTTGTGTCAAGAACTGCAAATGCTTAGCGCAAATCGGCATCGTGCCCTCATTTTGAAGAACTGCAAAGAATGACAGTGTATAGTCATTTTGGTTGACCATGCTCTATTTTCCTTTGCCTTTTTCTATGAAGGCGTGGTTGCCCCCATCCCGGATTCCCCAAAGTTCTGAATACTGAGCTCGAAGCAAAATTAAAACTAAAACGCGAATCCAGCGGTGTTTTTTTGCGACCTCAAGTTGCAGGGGTCCGTAGCAAGCCAACGAACACACAATCCAAGCGCGAACTATGTCTGCAAAGAATCCTTACCGTAAATCCGCCGTGAGCAATGTTTGGGCCTGGGAAAGGGGGACGCCAAATTTGGACGAGAAGAGGAGTGAACCAGGGGCCTTCAAAATATACCACACACGTATCTTTTCAAGCGAATCTTTATTTATCAGGGGGGATATATTATTTTTGGTTTCGCGGGACTTCTTTCGCTTCTTGGATGATGCAATTGTCGGGATCTGTGGCTAGGGATGCCTTCTTCGGGTATTGGCGTTTCACTCTTCACTTGTAGAGATGTGGTGGATCAATATCCCCCCCAGAATAGACCATGGCACTTCTTCCGTTTAGTGGGACATACCGGCTTCTGTTTTGTGGTCTTTCTAATGGTCAGGCAACGGACTTCTGCTCAAGGTGCATGCTATTGCTTCGACTCCACATTCTGGAAGCAGGCCTGTTCACCAGGATCAGATTTGGCTCAAGGCTTGGAAAGTCTTTGGCTACCGAACCGCCATACTTCGCATATGTCTTTATCTGCGTGAAGAAAACAATGAAGCGGATTGTTGCAATCCTGCTAAGCAACCTCTTGTGTACAAGTGCAAAGGACTGTGAAGCCGGCTGTGGGATCTCATTGTTGCAAACTCAGCTCCGCCTTGGCCGGACGGCGCCGGTCTTGAAACCGGTGGGTCGGAGCTTCTTCTCCGAAAACCCGGCCAACTCGGCGAATTGGTGGCTGAGGTATACGACCGCGAAGCCCATCTCAGGTGGAGAAACTGTGGGTTGGAGCCAAAGCTCCGAGAGTGCAGCTGTCCTGGTGGACCGAACTACGCAAAGCGGGCTCGAGGGAGTCGAAACGTTGTACTTCCTGAAATCCGCGGACTGGCAAAGTTCTGGGAAGCTCGGGATGAAGGATTTCGTCCAGGCCGCCAACCTGTCCTGGAGGTCTGTGATGGAGCGAGACCGGGCGTACACCCCGTGGGTGGACTTTCATGACGGCCACTGGGTGGAGACTCTTCGCTTCGACCGGCTTGAGGCGGACATGCTCCCCTTCCAAGTTTACCCCCTGGGCTTCGTGGGCAGAGGTTACGTGCCGCACACCACCTTGACCATGGAGTGGCTGGGCCCCATGCGGCCCCACTCCGAGCAGTACGCCAAGATGGTCGGCTTCGAGCAGCCGGACAAGTGCCGCGACATCAGCAAGGACCGGATTCCAGAGGTCACCTTCTGGAAGAGCACCTTCGCAGTTCTCAACGCCTCGGCGGCCAAGGACTTTGCCGTGGACCTGCTGCAAGCGGAGGAGGTGGCCCCGAATCCCTTTCCGTGGCCCAGGCAGCCCGACTGCATTGCGGTGCAATGGGTCGCCTTGCCACAGGCCTTCGGAACATTTCAACTCCATTTTGTGGAGGATTTTGTCTATGACACGGTTCTTCACGGCATCCCTGAATATCTCCAGCACCAGCGCGAGTTCTTAAAGACGGGGACGACAGAATGCATCAACAGCTTCATGCTCAACAATCTCATTCTGGAGACCAGCTCACTTGACCCTTTTGCCCGACGTTTGGAGGAACTCTCGGTTCCCTATTTTGCTTTTGAGATCAAAGAGAGATATGCCCTCCTCTTCTCATTTCCGGGAAATGAGGGTGTGACTCTACAGCTTCAAAGCGCTCATCTGAGCCATGTTGTGCCACGGCCTGTGCAGATTTGCACATAGGCCCCGGTTTTTCGCCGCTTTTGAAGGAAAACGGCAGTGAGCCATGCCCATTCACCGCAATTTCCTGGTAGCCTCCTCACGCGCCATTTGGATCCGTGCCAACTAGCAAACATTCAGCGTCACCTTGGATACACGACACATTTGGATACGCAAAACATTCACATTGGAATTTCAGAAGCTGTAGAGTCTAGGAAGAACTGTCCGAAGTAAGGCTATATCAACATTGGTGACAAAGACTGTCCACAGCAATGCAAGATGGACACTCCTTCAATTAAAAAATCATCGACCCCGCTACAGAAGCAATGAAAGACATATTCCTGGCCCCCAAATGACCCTGGGTAACTTTTTCCATTTAGTGGGACTTTTTTTTTTGCGGTTTCCCAGCCAGTGGTCATCCTATGTATATCGGACCTGTTGATCAACCCCCACATGCATTTTTGTTCGAATCAATGTGCTATTGTGACTTCCAGGGCTCCTTTTCCCCTGAATGGTGGGATATGCCGAGCTTTGTGTCAGGTGGTCCAAAGGCTCTCAACGGACGCGGGGAGGGAGTTGGCAGAGCGCTTGCCGAGGCGAGAAATTGGCGATCAGCTGACGCCGCCCAGAGGAGTTTCGGCGGAAGCGAAAAAAGCTCCTCGCAGCTTCGTGGGCTGCGAGCCATGCCACGCCATGCCACGCCATGCCACACCATGCCACGCCATGCCACGCGCGACTTTCGTTCTTTTTCGTCTCGCTTGGTACGCTGCCCCGTCAGGCGGATGCTTCGTGCCGAGTCTCTCTGTGAGCCTTGCGATTCTCATGGTTCCTGGCATCAGACACCCGCACACCAGGAACGCATGTCATGGGAGCGGCGAGCATATGGCTGTGGGTCAAACATATGTACCCATTTTTGGAACCCTGGTAAATGGAACCAAAGACTAAAACATGCGGTTAATTTTGACCCATACCCATATACCTCAAATGGACATACAGGGATGCATTTTGGGGGTCCATTTTGGTACCGGTTTTTTGAGCCACAGCCATATGTCTCGGGTTCTTGGAGTGGCATCGAGGAGCCGACCTGTGACCCAGGTGCTCGGTGAGGTCATTGACCTGTTCTGCCGCGAGCGCTCCTGCCACAGCATCACAAGGACGACTTTGTTCGTGAGACAATGGGTATATGTCCATTTGAGGTATATGGGTATGGGTCAAAATTAAACCATCAGGAATTGGACCACAGGTTTTAGTCCATGTTTCCATTCACCAGGGCAAGCCATTTTGGGTACCGATTTTGCACCCACGGCCAAATGGGTGTGGGTCAAAACCAATGGGATCCCATTTTGGGGGGTAGGTGCACCACCCAGTTTAGAACCTATTTAGTGGGGATTGGGATGTTCACTGGGGGTACGGGATTTTGACCCATGGCCAAATGGGTATGGCCAGCATTGGTCGCTAGGAGCATCATCGGATGCGATCGGCTGCAAGCGGGTGCAGCAGGATGCCAAGACGCGGGGATGTCCGGTTCATAGGTCAGGAGTGTCCCAGGGATAGAGGCAACCCTGGCTTGTCTATCCGGCAGTTTGACTCCTCCAGTGGCTTGTTTGGTTCATAGAAGGAGGAAGAGGTTCTGAAACAAGTGACCCAAACGATCCCGGCAAATGACAGAACGGCCGCATTTGACTCAACCTCCCTGAAAACCCTAAACCAACCCTAAAAACCCTGCATTGACCCTGAGCAACCAAAATCTCTGATGACTAAGCCTAAAGCCCAAAAACCCTAAACCTCTAAACACCACACACCTGACCCTAAAAACCCGACTAAGCCTTAAGACCCACAAACATAAACCCTAACAAATACAAACCTAAGCCCTAAAAACCCCAAACCTAAACCCTAAGAGCCACAAACCTAAACCCTAAAAACTCTAATGCCCAACAGGTATGGGGTAGGGTTACAAGTGACGCGTGGGTTTTGCGTGGTCTCAGTGCATGATTGCAAAAGGGTAGGTTCGTATGTGGCGTGTTCGGCGATCGAAGCGGAGTAGGGTCGAATGCGTTGGGACGTCTAGGGTCGCATGCGACTGTCGCAGCCCTAAATGCTTGGTTTTCTGTTGGGAAGCCAGCGAGCGGCCTCCCAAACTACAGTGCACTCTGTGCAGCCAAATGACTTAATGAACCCAGGCTTCGGTCCCCTTAAAGGAAACCACCAGTTGGAAGTTGGATGGTCTTTCTATTGGTCCTTCCAATTCTCATTCGCTGCCTATCGCACCAGCAAGTGACGCCCGATCTTTCGTTCTCTGACCCCAGAAGACTATGTCCAGTGTCCATTTAGCACCCTCCACATTTCCGCTAACATGGGCTGAAATTGGCTGCAGCTCAAAACACCTTCAAGGCTCTTCGGGGCAGAGTCTTGAATTCCAGCCACCGCTTTCGCAGCGATCGCCGCGGAATCGGCCGATGCCAAGCTCCCGAGGCTGTGCAGATGGAGGGAATTGCCGCGCATGAGAGGCGCCTGTGTTGTCGAGGTCGAGCTGGAGAAACAACCTGTGATCGGTGCGATCGGTGCGATAGGTAGGGAAGATAGGGAGTTGGAATGAGAGTTGGAATGAACCCAAGCAAGGGATGAATGGTTTTTCTGGGGGTCAGACTCCAATTCTCAGGGCCCCCGATTTCGCAGCGATCGCCACAACCACCAGCTGCCTCACTGAAACTTTGGCTTACGACAAAGCTGCTGACTGAGGCGTCTTGACGGGCAAGACATGTTGCAAGCCCCGGGCTCCCAGTTTTGGTATACGCAGATACGTAGGGTGTCTTTTTGAGAAAAAGAAAACACCCAACATGGTTGGGTTGTCCTTTTGGTTTCCACTTAAGTAGCCAACAAAATGGTAGCCTCCAACATTGCCACGTCCAGTTTGCCAAAGAATGGCAAGGGTTTCCTGGCTTCCATTTGAATACCGGAGTTAGAGGGCCAATTCCTAAGCAGGGTTGTGGGAATTGCATTTCCACTGCACTTCCACTGTGATACCGGACATCGGCCTTCCAAATGACTTCTCCAAAGGGTTACAGTTCCCCGGTATCACAGAAGGGGCTTTCCCACGCAGATCCTGAGGCCACACCAACCCATCGCTTGACTGGAAAGGACACTTCCGATGATTTTTCTTTTGTGCAGTATTCAAATTGCGGCAATCGGTTGAGCTTTCTCCCAAAAGGGCACGTTGCTCGACGCATTGATAGGCGCACACCTCCCCGGCGCCCGCTCGTCTCCGGTCGTGTGTGCGGGGCTCAGTGGAGGATTCCCTTTTTGGTTTTTACTTGGCTTGGGAAACCACAAGGCAAGGGATCCCATTTTTCCACGCCCATCCCTTCTTCTGATACATTCCCAGAAGGGGCCTGACAATGCGGCGCTATGCTCACATTCCCTGCGTTTTGATCTGCGGATCTTGTGGTCCCAAGAATGAAGCAATCTCTGCACATAGCTTCTTGGGTTTCATGTCAATTCCTTGGATAAGGTGCCTTCCCCAACAAATAGCTTGTGCCATTCGGACGCGAGCTTTTTTGTTTCAACAAACACAGTTCAAGCTGGCCAAACCTCTGCCTGAACAGTTACATTAAAACGCTTAAACACATTCTGCATGCATGTACAATATTGCTCCCAGAACTTCTTAACCCCACGTGGTGAATGCTGCTACACTGGACTGAAGTGCAGAACTTTTTGGTGGGTGCAATGCCCCATTAGATACCTGGCAAATAGCGTGCGTCGCCCGCGTGTTTGATATGTTTGTGCATGAGTCCCATCCTAAACGTAGTTTGAGGGCATGTAAATAATCTTGTATGGATGCGGCTGCCTGAGACAAGTCTCTAAGCTAGTATCACCTGCAAGTGCTTTAATTGTCACTCTGGTTTGGTTTTCGCCGCACATTTGTGGTCGCACTTTCGTACTATGTGATAAGGGGACGAGGCTTGTTTAAATGCTTTGTCGGGGAAATTCCGAGTTCTCGGAAGTAGAGACTTGGCATTTCAACCGAACCTGGCTTCTGTACTTTGCGAGCTTCTCAACATGCTTTGGATCCCAACATGCTTGCAACGCTGGTCACCAATTCAAATGCTATACATGTTCTTGCTACACTAAACTGCCGAGCTGCAGCATGGGCGCAAAGTAATTTGCTTGTATATATCCATGGGATGTACTATTGTATATTGGATGTAAGCATGATATATGTTATTGTCATATTTTGCAAAGCATTCATTTTCTTATGTATTCATGGCATGGACTAGCATATCTTGGATGCGAGCACGGTATGCCTTGCTTTTTGTGATAAGTTGCTTGGGCATTGTTTTTAGCAGGTGAACCTTGAGCTAAAATCAAATTATGTTCTCACACATCTGGTTTCGGGCCTCTGAACAAAAATGCGATTCATTCCCAAGTATGATTATGTGGCAAACAAATAATTTGCCCATATCCCCAATTTGGTCTGGAGTTGTTTTTCAGCATGCGCAGGTTTCAAAGCTGGAAGCTGCAAGAATCATCATTGTTCTAATGATTTTTGTTGTGCGTACTCAAAACCACTGTAAGAACCAGTGTTTTTAATCAAAGCCGGACTAGAACTAGTAAAAGGTGGGCCCTGGGAAAGGGGCGTTACTATATGTGTGTATATATATATATATACACGTGTACATGTACACATATATATATATATATACACATCTGCATGTGTAAATCTATCAATCGAGTCATGAACAACACATGTTCCCGCCCGCCAAGTGATGTGTCTGCGGAGAAGACGGCACGAGCTCTGCTGGCATGCTTTGGTTTTGGTCGGAGGATGTTGGGGATGTCAAAATCGGGGACCAGGACCCAACAACTTTGGTTTTGCTTTTGGCCCCACATGAGCTCAACACCAAAAAGCGCATCGCCAGCAAAAATTATCCCCTCACTCTGTCCCGGAAGCGTCAACACAGGTTGGCAGTTGAACAAACGAAAGGATGGCCATTGGGCGTGTTATTTTTTTGGCACCGCCAAAATTGTGGTTTTCCTTAGTGGTTTCCCCTTCAAACCACTCAAAAATGGAGTGCCTTCAACAAAGACAGACTCACATCGATTGGCTCGGGTTTCTGAGGATACTCCCATTCAGGCATGTTTCTGCGCGAGCATCAGACAAGGACTGCGAATCCAAGAGGTGTTTGGCAGAGAAGTTTTCTTTTCGAGCGTTGGCATTTGGCTTATCCGGCAGACACCGAAGAGAGCCATGATGCAGAGCGGACGCGGCATGGGAGCTTGAGTTAGGCTTTGGTCTGTACTCCGCCAAGCCATAGAGTTCGCATGGTCACATGGCTAGTTGGGCAAAGCTGACAAAGCTGGTCAGCCGCAGCGTACATGCGTCAGACTTTCCTCACACGGCAGCACTTCCAGCCTAAAGAGACGCGTAGTGTGTGTATCCACCTCTCGGCCAAAAGCGCGGCGCGGCGCAAGCGCGCACCTGCCAGCGGCTCAGAGATGGAAGGCATGGACAAGATGCTGGCAGTGGATGAAGCTATAGGGCACAATTCATCAGTTGGTTAGTCAACATCAGCATCAGTATCAGTATCAGGTAGTAGCAATAGTGGCTGAATAAATGTGGCGGGCAAAGTTTGCAAGAGGACCTGTTCCGCTCGCCTGCTTGCAGCGGCTTCTGAAAGGAACCATCATTTCGGCGGGTCTTTTTGTAGGCCCCCCCTCCCCCCCCGAAAAAGGTGTTTTCTCCGTTTAGTTTTCCTTTGAATCCGACCCAACCAGGGGTACCACCAAAAACAGACGAGCCCGCCATGTTGCGCCGATTTGTGGAGTTGGGCGCCTTGGCTCTTGAGGGCCGGACGGACGGATGCGTGGGGACCTAAGGTTGAGAGCTTCCAGCTAGAAATGGCCGCAACTCGAAAAACGGTCCCCCAAATGGCAGAGATTTGGCCAAATGGGGGGGGACGTTGGGCTTTTTTCCGTTTGATTCCCCTTGAAGCCATTTTTCTGTTGCTGGGCACCCTGAGAGACAAGCACACGGGCCATCTACATGCACAGTGTTCCAAGTGCACCTGAAACCAACGACTTGAATCGGTTTCAACGTCAAGGCTTGGATTTTCAGATCTTGGGCTGCCTTTCTGACACTTTGTTGGCGAGTCTTTTTTGGTGGGTCCCCAAAGAACACCACACCCATGGCAGAACTTGCGCGACACGGGAATGTATCAGTCGCTTTCGGCGAGATCTCTCCCAGGCGAAATTCGGCCTGAGGCTCGTGTGGGGTGTGGGTCATTTCAACCGTGAGCTAGGTGGTACCGAATGACCGGTCGTGACGTATGTCCGTAGTTGGCATGTTTTGGAGTTTGTCGAATGTAAGTAGATAGATTTGTAGATAGATAGATAGATAGATAGATAGATAGATAGATAGATAGATAGATAGATAGATAGATAGATAGATAGATAGATAGGTAGGTAGGTAGGTAGGTAGGTAGGTAGGTAGATAGACAGAGACAGACAGACAGACAGACAGACAGGCAGGCAGACAGACAGACAGACAGACAGACAGAAAGACAGTTGAAAGGGCGCGCTGAACCCCGACAGGCGAGTCAGTGACGTGCATGGCGCGGCGCCCAGATGTGAAATTGGGCATTCGGATCCCGTTTTCCCATGGCAGATGTGGGTTCCCAATCAGAAATCGGCACCCAACATGGCAGCCTGTTTTCCTTTTGGTTCCTGTTGAACACTCAAAAGACAGGTACTCAACAGAAGACGTGCAGATGGGATTCGTTGGGTCAAAACAAACGGCAGATCGATCCAACGCGCAATGCGAGGGGAGCAGCGGGAGAATGGCCCCGAATCACGGACTTCTAGGGGGGGCTATGGCACCTGCTTTTTGGGGGGCTATCCCTGGATAACACCAGGATAAGCCAAGTGCACAAGCCCTGAATAGGGCCGCAAGGGGTTAACACAAGATACCCTCCCCTTTTCACAGCCGGAACCTGAGGAAGTGGTCCCTTTAAAAGGAACCACGGTCCAGGACCAATTCCCTGGGGCCAGGCAAAACGGGCGGGAGGGTAGCAGGAGGCTCCACTGAGGCCGGAGGCCAGCCGGGGCTTGCAGACTGGGGCTATGAAGATCTCAAAGCGGGGCGCCTGGCGCGAGAGGATCCAGTGCGCGTCGGTATTTTTTTCCCGGGCGAGGAAGGATGTTCAATCCGATTAGTAGGTTACAACCATGTTTATATCGGGGCCACCCCCAGTTGCCCTAGTTATAGCCAGGGTTCTAAGCTGCAAACTGGGCTGATTTTTTTGGGTTGCATATCTTTTCTGGAATTCACTGCAAGGAAGGCTGGCGGGTGATTTGTGCTTTAGGATCTTGCGGGTCCGCTTTTTTTTTTGTGGGGGGGTCTTTTCACCTCATGGAATTTTCGGGTTTTTGTTGGCCCCCCATGCCGCGCTTGCAGGTCATCGGTCGAGGCCAGTACGGAAAGGCAGGGCTTTCGGCTGGGAGCGAGCTGTGGATGATGTGGCTATAGGGGGGATTGGGATGTTCACTGGGGGTACGGGGTTTTGGCCCATGGCCATACTGCACTGTTCGTTTGCGGAAGTGTTTTTTTCTTCCCAAACGACCCTGGTGAACATCAAAAAAGGTGGCAAACAGATGTTCATCCACCCCAAAATGGAGCCATAGGTTATGCCCCATGGCCAAATTTCTCCGGGCCTGACATGTTTTGTTCCACCAGCATTGTTGACCGTCTCGATGGGTTGGGCGGTTTAAGGTGAGTTTAGGGTCGTTATATGCTCGTTAGGGTTGATTTTCTGGGTTTCAGGCCGGTGTGGGCCTGGGGTGGATTTGGACTGAGTGTAGTGTGAGTTTGGGTGGGTTTTCAATATGATTTTTGGACAGAGGCCTGGCTTCGGCCAGGGTGGGTTTGTGGGTTTCAGATTGGTTTTGTGTGCATTTAGGGTGGGTCTAAGGTTGGTTTAGGGTTTGCTCATCTTGGTCTAGAGTGTCTTTAGGGTGTGTTTCAGATTATTTCATGTTAGCTTAGCGTTGTTCAAGGGTGGTTGTCTGGCTGCAAGTTTGGGCTTGACCTAGGATATCTTTGGGACTGCTCAGCTTTTGGGTAGGCCACAAGATCCATGCCAAACGCCACCAACGCAGAATGAAAGCCAGAAGCCGCTGGAGCACACATCCCCTCAAAATGACCATTTGCCGTAGAGTGGGTAAGGAAAGCACGAGAGAGAGAGAGAGAGAGAGATTGCACTACAAGACACGAATCACTTTTCGATCTTTGCCTCTCGGGCAAAGTGTCGAGTGGCGACGTGTCCGGGATTTGTGAGAGGCTCACTTGGTTCGCAGCGGCAGTGATGACCAATACTTCATTGCCTGGTACCCAGGGCGCAACTTTCGATGCTTTCTCGTGGCTCTATGTTTTTCGCTTTTTCTCCGGAATTCGCACGGGGCGGGTAGACTATGTTTCGGGGCAGGTGTCAAGCAGCGGACCAACAGGAGTACAGCATTCATGTCTCGCCTTATTTGTGCCGACCTCCCAGCTGCTTTAAGGAGTTTGCGGGATGGCTTGCTGTGTAGGTCAGCAGGTCTCGCGCCTGTCCTCGCAAGAATTCGGCAAAGTACCTGGTGCAACGGCGCAGTTCTGCACCCGAATAAGTCTAGGGTAGGTGTCAACAGTGGGGACCCCCCAACGTGGTGGCTTTCCTGTTGCTTTCTCTTTAAACCAATCTCTGCTTGAGTGTAGCCCCAAGAAGCACCACAGACCACATACATGAGATCGCAACGATACCAGGGTACCCTTAAAAAAGCGGGCCCTCGATCTTCGCACAAACCCATCAGCCCCTCCCCCTGGCATTCTGAGGCGAAGACCATCGACCTCACATGCCTGTCTAGCAAGGCCTTCGGACATGAAAGGTCGAGCATCCAAACCCCCCAAAAGGGCAATTTTGCGTGCCGGTTCCACCACCTGGTGGAAATAGGGAGTATAGTGCATCTTAGAGGACCAACCCTATGGGTGTTGGGCGCAGCTAAAAATGCGGCATGCGCCTAGATGTGTGTGTGTGTGTGTGTGTGTGTGTGTGTGTGTGCGCGAGAGCGTATGCGGCGGGTCCGCGATTCAATTGGTTGATCGACCAGGAGCAGGAGACTGCCTTCCAGGAGGTTGCCCTCTTGAGACGCCCGGGGCCCGCACTTTCGGTATCCATCATGTTTACCTGGCTGGTTCGATAGGCAGGGAATGAGAAAGGGAATGACCCCGAGAAAAGCCCATCCATCCTATGGTTCCTTCAAGGGAATCCCCTCCCGGTTCATTCCCAAAACCCGGCAGGTCATTCCCCACTGAGCAAGCCCTGTGGTTTCCTTCATTCGGGAATCCATTCCCACAACTGGTTCCTGCCCAACAAACCCGGAAGGTCTGGTTTGGCGGTTTCCCATTTCCCGGTAGAAGTTTTTCGGGATCCGAGGCCTAGACCACCCGAACATTGTTTCGTACAGAGACAACTTCTTCATGGGGGCCGGCGGCCCAGAGACGAGGGGCGTTTTGCTCCTGGGGGTACTTGCGAGTGAATCCTGTGGATGTCTGTCATTGAGAAGCCGAATCAACGGTTTCTCATTCGATTCCCCAAATCAAATACCAAGACACGTCATGGTTTCAACCCAGGTTTCCTAGGTCCTAGGTGGTGTGAAATGGATTTCGTCCAACTCACTTAGGGTCCCAATACTCAAAGGGGAGGGCCATTCACCATTTGACAGCGTATTGTTTTTGGTCTCCATCACCAGGGATACATGGAGGCAAGGGAGTCTTGACCACACGAGCTCGTTAAGACATGTCTTCCTCTGGAATCCTTTGCCAGGATACGCTGGTGATCATCATGCAGTACTGCGAGGGCGGGGATCTGGCCACTTACATCAAGGAGTGAGTTTGCTGCATTTTGCGCTGGACATGGTAGCGGACAGTGAGAGTTGGCAGGACATGCGGAAGCAGCGGCAGCGGATCGATGAGCAGCAGATCATGCACTACTTTGTGCAGATCCTGCAGGCTCTTTCGGCACTTGTAAAGGGGTCTGTGCCGAATCCTGGCCGCTTCGGATGTGGAATGGCCGCTTGGGATGCGGACAGGCTCTTCAGTACATCCACGGGGAGCGCATCCTTCACAGAGACCTGAAGACATCGAACCTCTTCCTCATGAAGAGCAAGTTCGCCGGGGCGCCCAAAGTCCTTGAGCAAGTTGCACCTCTCCCGGCCGGCTATGCGCTGAGGTCGTGAAGCTGGGGGATTTCGGCATCAGCCGGGTTCTCGAGGGCTCCATCGAGGCGGCAATCACCGTGGTGGGCACGCCGTGACCCGGCGAAATTTTCGGAACAATCGCCGTCCAATTTTGGCAGGGTGAGACGAGTTCAGGCTGTGGTCGAATAGGGGGTAACAATTAAACGTGGCTTGCTCCTTTGAAATGGGAAACTGGACTAAAGTCTGTGTTCCGCATTCTGTGGGTTTCATTTCGACCCATGGAAACAGGATAGACTGGTGGAGAGTGACATATCCACATCGCGGCTCAGGTACTACATGTCGCCTGAGGTTTGCGAGAACAAGCCCTACACATTTAAAAGCGACGCGGGGTGCTTGGGAGCTTGGGGCTGCTAGTCTCCCTGCAGATGTTGACATTTTCATGAATGTGCACAGGGAAGCCTTCAAGCATGGAAATGATGTCCACCACAACATCATTTAGAATTCACACCCCACATGGTTGACTCTCTCTGACACATTGCCCATTGGCACCGAGTGATATGCAGGGAATGGGGACGGAAGGTCTGGTCGCTGGGCTGCTGCTTGTACGAGATGTGCATGCTAAAGCACGCTTTCTCCGCAGACAACCTGCTGGGGCCAGAGCCTTAGACGACATGGTCTGGTCATCCACCTGGTGGCGAGGATCTTTTGACCTTCTTGATGATGCCTATTGAGGGAGCCATGACCATGGGTCAAACAAACGCGGTTTTGACCAGGGCACATTGAGCTGGCCGCTGAATTGACGAAGTGTGGCCTGGTGCTTTGTTGAGAAGTTGGACCGAGGCTTGTGTACAAGATCGTGAGCGACAAGTATGAGCCAGCTGCCCGAGAAACAACAAGAAGACCATGCAATCATAGGGCTGAAAAGGGGGGGGGAAGCCCAAATGAGCCCTCAATCTTAGTTGGGCTTCCCTCCCCCAGCCCCCATGCGATCAGATTGGTAAAGAAAACCCCGCATTTCGCTGCAGGCCCATACCAGATCAGTACACACCCCAGCTCAACACCCTCATCCAGTCCGCGACTCGGCCTCGCTCGCGGTGGCTCTTGGCGCTTTCTGGTTTTGCCCCGCGTTCTCCAGGCGCATGCTGGAGAAGAATGCGGACCATCGCCCGAGCGTCCGAGATTTGCTGGCAGATCCCTACGTGCAGGCCGCATATGTCACATGTCACATATGGCTGTGGGTCAAAACTAGGTACCCGACCAAAACCTGCGGTCCCTTGGTGTTGAATTTTGACCCATACCCATATGCCTCAAATGGACATATGGGCCTTTTAATAGGGATGCATTTTGGGGTATGTGCCCTGCATAACCCATGCGAAACACGCAATGACCATGGCCACGGCCAGTCCTTTGTGGCGGAGTACTTGCAGAGCCACCGCCTTTCCGGCCTGTCTTGCACAAAAGCGCGCCGTTTGCTTGTTTCTTTTTTTGGCTTTTCTTTTGCCTTAGTTTTTGGGCTTGTTTTCAGCTTTCCCATGCACCATCCGCAAGAACCAAGGGTTCAAATTTCCAATCCAAAGCACCAATGAAGGTTTGCAAATCGCATCCAAACCACCGATTAAGGATTGCCTCATGTTTGGCGTGATTGTTCCGCTAGGCCAAAGTGCGGCCTCGCTTCGGGACCCGCGCCGCTCGGGTCGCGACCCGGCGCCTCCGGCGGCGACGCCTCCGGCGGCGACGCCGCCGCCGCCGTCGCCGCCACGCAGCCCGGGCGAGGCGAAGGGCGTCCACCCGAGCCTCCCGGGGCCCGAGCCGCGGCGGGTGCGCGTGCGCCCAGGCCCGGGGGCTCGGGTTGTTTGTAGCTTTTGGTTTGTATGGGGCCGGGGGCCGGGGGCTGCGCGGGGGGGGGCTTCAACGCATTTTCAAGGCGACTAGGGGTGGAAAAGGGGGGGGGCCTTCCACTTTTGCCAAGCGGACGCATCGAAAGGGGCACAAATGCAAGCTCTGCCGTCGCTCCGAGGCAGGCAGGTACGGCAGCAAGGAGGTCAAGGCGGGAGAGGCGGTTCGAATCACAAGCTTTGTCTGTGGCGCAGCGGAGCCTTGTCTGGGCACATGCATTATGGTTTGCACAAGTAACCAGTTGGTGTCCTCCGAGTCCCCTTTTGAAGCCATATTTTTCACCCCCCTCCTCCCCCAGCCGAGAGCCGCAGGAGCCGCAGCCTTCGGCTCTCGCCCTTCGCCAGGCCGGGCAGTGGAGACCCCCAAGGAGGCGGCGGCGCGGCGCAAGCGCGAGGCCGCCGACCGTGAGGCGCGCACTCCTTCGCTCGCTTGCGCGCGCGCGGGTGTGTGTGTGTGTGTGTGTGGTGTTGTTGACCATTTGGGCGCCATTTGGGAGTCCAGACTTTTGCTGGGACATGGCTTCTCCCAACTTTTCCCCTCACTTTGGGGCATTGAGGGTTGCTAATTGAGATTTTGGTTCTTTCCGTTTTTTCCCGGGCTGAAAGCTGTGGGGTCTCTGCCCAGATGAGCGAAGTGAGCAGCTCTGAGGAGTTTTGCCTTTTTTGAGGGGCTCCCAAAGGGTTCTGGGTGAGATCTGGGTGTTCCTGACCTGCGAAATCAAAAAGGACGATTTTCTTTGACAGGGGTTGGGAAGCTCAGGGTTTCCGGGCCATGTCCAACTGCAAAGGAAAGCTCCAGAAGTGAATCGATCGTTTCAAGGGAAACTGCCAGGAAGAATTGATCAGCTTTTGATGAAGGGGGATGAAGGGGAGGAGATCATTTCGCGACTTTCCAGTGGAAAACTGTTGGTTTTTTTCCAGTGGTGTTTCCAGGAACTTGGGAAACTCCAGTGGTTTTCCAGTGCGTTTTTCGGGATCTTTTGAGGGAGACCTGGGCATTCCATGCGAGTTTCAGGCGGAGAGGCACAAGGCTGCGGCCAAAGAGTCGCTGCAGAACAAGACGGCGGGGGACTTCGCATCGGCGCGAAACGTCCGCATGGGCGCGGGGGGGGGGGGGGGGGGTTTGGCGTTGGTTCTCTTAATTTGGCGGCAAGCCCAGCGAATCGTCCGGTTCAACTTAGGTTTTTAGTCTTTTTTGGTTGGTTTAGTGGTTGGCTTTCGGAACTTAACCCACTATTAAACTTTTAGGAGGGGATCAGCCCAGTTACGGTTTGAAAGCGAAGTCAATACGAAGACGAGCTTGATTTTTGGGATCACCGATTTTGACACATGCCTTTTGGGGGTAGCTTCCCCTTTGAAGAGAAGGATGGTTGAAAATAATGGGGAATTGACCCCCTATCCATGTTGGCGTTTCTCAACATGGAGCTGCTTTTTGGTCGATATTCAAAGGGAAACAAGGAGACAGTTGTCGTTTCAGGTCATAAATGAGAATTGTGAGAAACACCCATGATGTCAAGCATCCTTGTGCACACGACCGCAGGCATGGCATGTCCACACTTGCGTGTCACCCTGCGCTTGGTTTTGTCACAGGGAGCCCTCTTTCAGGTGGCGAGACAGATGCGAGAGGCGGAGTTTCAGCCGGGCTCTCGGATATGTGAGACAGGTCATGGGCTGGGCATCGGCACGGATTCTTATTGGTATGTTTCTTTTGAGATGGTACCCTTTTCGTTTGGTTGGCTCAAACAAAACCACAAAGTAACAACCACCATTTTGCTCTGGGTTTCCTCCTACTTTGGCTTCGGCGGTTCACAGAGATTTCAAAAAACCGTCACGGTGAAGAAACGGGGTGGTGTGCAAGGACCACCTTGGCCGGCCGCATGGGTGCCTCGGCCGGGGCCTCAGCGGGGGGTCCCCAAACTGGTGAGACATGCCGAAGGCGATAGCCTTGGAAATCAGTGGCACATTCATTTCCCTTTAAGACCAAACATGGGGGTGTCTCAAAGGTTGTTCTATTCTATTCCCTTTAACTGCCTTCAACAAGGGGGTCTCAAAATGTGGGAACCTTTAAACCAAAAAGGGTTCTGTGGTGATATGGCCCTCCGGACAGTTGGCCCAAAACAAGTCCACCATTTGGGGGAAACCACCAGCAATGGTCCCTAAGTGTCCACCATACGGACCCCTCCCCAACGGAAAACATGTTCCGTTTTGTTCCCTTGGACAAAGGCCGTGTGCCCTCCAGCGATGTGGGCCGCAGGCCCCCGAGCTGCCTTCGCCCGGCGGCTGGCCCGGAGCTGGAGGTCACGCCGCCAGCGCGAAGCCCAGCGAGTGGAGTCGGGGCTAACGGGGCTGACGGGGCTATGAGCCACCTGCAATCAAAGCCGATCCGGGTACCCTCCCACCTAACATGGAAGTGCAAGGCGCATTCCAAGAGAGTAGTCTTTTTACAGGGGTCTGTGCACCAGCCCATGTTAGCTGGTGGGTAGATGAAGGTTAGACTTTGGGATACTCCCAATCATACATGGGCGCCTCCGACTCAAGTGAGCGCCCAAATCCCTGGCCATGTGAGGTTACAAAATGGCTGATAACAGGGATGATGCTGTGGATGGACGCAATCCATTTCGCAACACCAGTCAAAACCCCTGGAATGATTCGATTCAACGGGAAATACCAACAACCGTTGCGGTTTCAGCCTTGGTTTCTTAGGTGGTGAAACCGACGGATTTCGTCTATCAGCGATGGGTGAAACGAAAAGGCGCGCCCAATCTATCCAACCAAAGGTACCGGAGGTGGGGGGTTCTCGAGTTGTTGGGCGGGGGAGAGGCCCAAAGTGAGGCCCGAAGGGGGCAATGAGACCCTCTACCCAAATCACCCTTAAAATGGATTTCAGCCAAAGAGTGGTCGGTGGACAAAATCCCCAACCTAAATTCGCCAAAGGTTTAGCTCACGCCTTGACGAACAGCTCTTGTCCCGCGTCCCGGTGGCGTGGCTTCAGGTGCTGCTGGCTTCCACCCTCCAGCCGGGAGCTCGGGGGTTTGCGGTCCCATTCGCAGGGTACAACTCGGTGGTTGGCTGTGGCTCACTTGGAGTGGCCCTCTTCTCGGGCAGTAGGTGGCCAGATGTTGCCATTTTCTGTTCTTGCTGGTGCGATAGGAAGGGAATGACAAAGAGTCAGGGGGTTGGGAAGGGGATCCTAAAGGAAAACCATAGGGGATTGTTGATGCGGGTCATTCCCTCAAGTTTTTTGGTTTGCATTAGAGCTTGAGCCAAAGCAGCCATAGCGTGCTCAGACGCACTACGAGAGCCGCGAGGACGGAGTTCTGAAGTGGGGTCCAAGAGATGGGGCTGTTGGACTTGGCAAGCCCAGGCATCCGGTTCCTTGGGCCTGTAGATATTGTTGGTTTAGAGGGGGTTGCCGAGTCTAAGACTAGTGAAGCTAGCAGAGGCTTTGGGGGCCGAGGAGGCTTTGGTTGCCCGATTTTTGACCCACAGCCATTTGTTCGCGCAACGCTGTGGGGCGGGTATCCTTCTTGGTCGCAGCGCCAGCACCCAAAGCGAGGCTTTGGTTTTGGCGATGCAGAACTCAGAACCCCATGAAGCATACTCTCTCTGCCGAAATGTTGTGCATGCCAGGTCGCATTTGCCGACATCGCCCCCGTTTATGTCACTAGGAAGAGCTGCGGAAGAAAAGCAACGGCCATGGGAGCTTGGTCCTAGGCCCTCAGGGTGCTTTGGGAGCTCGGGCTGTGAGCATGTTTTTCCTCAGAGAAGCTCCTCGGGACCATTGGCCTAGATTCTGGCACCGGCTTAGGTGCTTGATGTTGGACCTCGGGATATGAGAACTACATAAGCCCGTGCAATTACTAGGAGTGGCCCGTTGGTTTTTTTTGGCAAGTGATGAAGTGCCACCAAAAGGTGACACTGGGAATCAAATGAATGCACCAGTTGCCGCCGGGAGGGTTTTCTTCAGAGGAGCTGGTGGAAGAAGAGATCGAGGAGAGCGACTATTCCGAGGAGTACGAGGAGTGTGCACTTGGGCTACTCACTCCCCGAGTGCATGGACTTTAGTCACTTTTTGGGTTTAGACCATTTTGGTGGCAAACGAAATGTTACGGAGTCTTTTTGGCCAATCGGCTTCGTGCAGGGCTGTTCAAAAGTAATCCAAAAGTAATCCTTTCCTTGGGTTACATTTCAAGGAGCCGGTCCCATTTCATGGTGGCTTCCGTCCGATGATGGAAAGTCGGGGCGCCATGTTGAACAGCCCAGAAAAAAAAGGGGGAAAAAAAGAAAAGGAAAAACGGGCAGGCGCTCAGAGCCCGAAAAAATTCAGTCCCGAAGAAAAACAACAACTGAAAGCCGATCGAACCCTTCCAAGAGGCTAAGCCAAAAAGCGCCCTTGGGCTTATGTGGCTGGGCAGCAGCCACGTGAAAAATCAAAACCGATCCGAGTGGCGGGTAGGTGGAGGGATTCGGGAGAATGCCAACCGAAAATGGGTGCCTTCGCCGCCTGTATATATATATATACAGTATTATATACATATATCCTGTATATATATATATATATATACATATTACATATATAATATATATATATATATATAGATTTCTTGACATAGTCTTTTGGTAGACCGTTTTGAAACCGATCGGTTTTGATGGTGACTCGAGTGTTCTTGGCAAACGATCAATCAGTTTTCATCATGGCTCCAGCTTTCGTGGGGACACTCCAGGAATCTGAAGCTTCACTTTGCCTGGAGCAGTGTGTTGAGGATACCTCTTTGGGGCTTATGGCGACTGTGGCTGGCTCTATAGTCTTCCCAAATTGGGAAGCTCTCATTTTGGAGGGAGCATGGTTGCGGATTCTAGGAAATAGTCCTTGGAACTTGTGTCCCAGGGTGAGGCTGGAAACAGGCCACGGTCCGGTGGCCTGACAAGCGAATCTACATGCTTAGTTGCCTTCCAGCCTTACCCGCCGACAGCCAATTCCGGCCAGTTCTACCTGAAACAATGACTGGTGCTGATATGGCTGTGGGTCAAAAAAGGGCAACCCCAAAATGGCTTGCCCTGGCAAATGGAACCAAGGACTCAAACCTGCGGTCCAATTCCTGGATTAGTTTTGACCCATACCCATATGTGGCTTGCCTCGATGTCCTCTCAATGGCTTTGAGCTGGTCGCAGGATGACTTCGAGGACGAGCCGTACACGGATGAAGACCACACCGTGGCTTCTGACATAGAAGAGGCCATGTAGCAACTGCTCGTGTTCCTGCTCAGATGGTTGCCCCAAAGCCGAAAATGCTGCGGGATAGTCAACCACAATAAAGCCACCATGTGTATATATATATATATATATGGAATGTAGACCCCAATTTCATTTGGGGGTAGCGGTTTGGGGCACGTGAAACGTTTCGCTGAAGTGGAAAGATGCTCTCAGACACTCGTCACTACCCTCCCACCAAATAACATGGAACTTGACAGGGAAATGGCCCCCGTTAAAACAAAAATGGTCCATTCCAGGACCCCCTCAAACGTCAGGTTCCCTGTGAAAAGGGTGGGAGGGTCACTTGTTGCATAGTTGCTGTACTTTTGGCATGCTAATGACGACCATCGGTGGCTTTTTCCGGCGCCCGTGACGTCCGCCTCATTCGCTGTGCCAACGCAGGTCTACATGGCGCCGGGTGCAGGCAGGAGCCGTTGGTGTCATGTCCCGCCCCCTCCCCCCCACCGAACGCAACACAACGGAGAGACCAAATTTGTCAGTGGCTTTGGAAGCAGTTGATCCTGACACCGGCTGCTGTTGGCTGACAACACACGCCAAGCACGGCAAGGTCCATTCAAGCCTAGTAGAAGTTGTCTCAGGCTGCGCACGTGGAATCTCACTAGCACGGCCCTGTCCACACCCACGAACGCTCCCACCCCAGAAGCCAAATCCCACCGGCTGCCAAAACCCGGCGTTCAAACCCCACCAGCACGGCCGTTTGCCAAAATTCGGAGTCCAAATAGTACCAGCCGCCCCGTCCGCGCCCGATGAACGTTCCCATCGCAGACTTCAACGAGAACCCATCAGAGATGCTTTTGGGGAAAAAAGCGCTCTAAGAGACGCTTTGAACGGGAGCTTTGGTTATGCTAACGACGCGGACAAACAGGTTCAGACCTGATAGAAGCCACGGACTGCGTGTATCCCTGCCTACCCGTTCACCTGCACCGGTGGTCCTGTTCGTTTGTCTATTCATCCATCTGCTTGCCTATTCGTCCATTCGTCTCTCTTTGCACCTGTTCATCTAGTCTATTTGTTCGTCTGTGTGTATCTGCGCATCTGCGCGTTTACCAACCGATTTGTTTAATTCAATCAGTTCTGACCTAACCTATATATATATATAATCTAGTCCGTTTATCTATTTGTCTGTTCTTTTGAGGCCCGTCAAGCCCGTCAGGCCCGTCAGGCCTGTCGGGCCCGTGAACGGTGAGCGGCCGGTCCGCGCCTGATGAACGTTTCCATGGTAACGACACGGGCAAGCAGATTCAGTCCTGATAGAAGCCAGGGACCCGCTTGCAGATACTACCGTTGCGTGCGTGTGTCCCTGCCTACTCGTTACCTGCCCCGGTGGCCCTTTCGTTTGTCTATCTATCCACCTGTTGTCTGTGTCCATCTACATACCAACCTATTTGTTTAATCGAATCAATTTTGTGACCTTACACATAATCTATATAGTCTAGTTCCTTTATCTGTTCTGTTGCAATCTGATCGGTCTGTCTCCCTATCTCTCGGCCTCTATCCTGCCAGCCTTCTATTCACATATGTCTTCCATCTCTATGTATGAATCGGTCTATCTATCTAGCAATCTATCTCCATCTACCTACTCATCTTTCTTTCTGTCTACCTCTCCATTACCGACTCATCTGTCTCTCACTTCTAATGTGATCAGTGTCTATCTATCGATCCATCCATCCATCCATCCATCCATCCATCCATCCGTCCGTCCGTCCGTCCGTCCGTCCGTCCGTCCGTCCGTCCGTCCGTCTGTCTGTCTGTCTGTCTGTCTGTCTTCTATGTAAATCTCTATCTAATTGTTTATCACTCATCTAATTCATCTATCAATCTATTCGTTTATCGTTCTATCTGCCTATTTTTCTATTGATCTATCTTTCCGGGAAAGCCCGTCCTGTCAAGCTTGTCGAGCCCGTTAACCTGTAAGTTTGGGCCGTTAACCCGTAAGGGTGGGCCCGTTGCACTCGCGAGGTGCGTCGGGCCGGTCAAACCCGCGAAGCCCAAAGCGCGTCAGGCCCGTGAAGCCGTCAGGCCCGTCAGGCCTGTCAGGCCCGTCAGGCCCGTCAGGCCCGTCAGGCCCGTCAGGCCCGTCAGGCCCGTCAGGCCCGTCAGGCCTGTCAGGCCCGTCAAGCCGTCAGGCCCGTCAGGCCCGTCAGGCCTGTCAGGCCCCGTCAGGCCTGTCAGGCCCGTCAGGCCCGTCAGGCCTGTCAGGCCCCGTCAGGCCCGTCAGGCCCGTCAGGCCCGTCAGGCCCGTCGGGCCCGTCAGGCCCGTGAAGCCGTCAGTCAGGCCCGTCAGGCCCGTCAGGTGTCGGGCCTGTCGGGCCCTCGGGCGCGTGAACGGTGAGCGGCCGCTTCTCCCCAACCTGGCCGCGCCAGGCAATTGAGATTGTGCAGAGACATGGCGACCAGTTGCGAATATGAAGCATGCCACACGCTCTTGCAGTCCATGCATAAGTTAAAGCGTGCAACCGCACCCGAATGTGCATTGTTGCCGCCGTGACGTGTGAGGGTGTTAAAATGCGTGTGACGGCAAATCTGCTACCGAGACTGCATTTGTGGTTGCCTGGGGCAACTGCCGCAGCTATCCAGACGCATGCTTTGCGATGCAAACGAATGGGGAGGACTGCGCGCACGGCAGCGTGTGAAAGCTTGAGTGTTGGCTACGGAGGAGCGAAGCGCCTAGCTTTCGCATCAGGTTCACGACGCGCCCTAGTTTTCTTGAGAACCTCCTTCAGCGCGATGGGCGCTTGGTGTGGCAGGGCGTTTTCACCACAGTCAATTTAGTGCCATGCTTGGTGTGTTTGTTTTCATGATGCCAGGCGAATATACATATATATATATATATATGTATATGCACATACACATATACACCAATTATTCTGGGGGGGGTGCTTGGTTTGGGAGAACCAAGCAAAGGGGTAACCAGGCCTTTGAAAGGGGAGGACTCTGGATTCAATCTATTGAGAGCGGCAGGCGCCCTGTCGATGGTGCGGGAAGAGGAAGACCTGTCCCGGGTCATGAACAATTACGAGCAGGACTGACGATTCCGGCAGCTTGCGCGGAACGCAACACCTCTTCCAAGCTACAGGGTCCTTTGAGGATACACTGGGCCAATGAAAAGCATCACCATTTCCAGCTGCCCTTAAAGCAGGTGGTGTTTGTATGAGGAATCCCGAGCTACCTATCGGACCTGTGCACAATCTTCCATTTGACAACTGATTAATCTCCATGCTTTCACCAAGTATATAGCCGTCTAAAGCAAACCTGAAGCTTTCTTCAGCGGCACATGCCATAGGAATCCTTGCGCTCGTTCCACGGTGAAGTATAACAGAGGCTGTGTCCACCAGCAGTCAGCATGTTCTGGCATTTGCCTGTTGCCAGGACTTGGCAAGGCATGTCCCAGACTCCCCAGCAGCGCCGATTGTGCCGTCCCTTGGCTGCAAAGTTTATTGCTGACGGGCCCCGGCTTTATTGGGAAACCAAAGGAAGAACTTGGCGACACTTTATTTGAGGCCCAAAAGCGCAAGGAAAAACGAGGAGGAACCAAAGGAAAACCCGGCCGTTCCGGGGAATTCCCTCAAGAAAAGTGCATGTGGGTGTGGATCAAAAATAGGTACCCAAAAGGGAACCCTGGTAAATGAAACCAAAGACTAAAACCCGCGGCCCCCTGGCGGTTTCATTTTGACCCATACCCACGTGACTTAGGCGCAGAACTGGAAGCCTGGACAGGAGCCCCGCTGCACCAGCCAAGGGCTGAGCCTGCGACGTGCGACGTGCTTTACCTGGGACCCTCCTCTTCCATTGGCTGAAATGGCTGTGGTTGTCAAAACCAACGGGAGCCCATTTTAAGATATTTGCACCACCAATTTTAGAACCTATTCTAGTGGGGATTGGGATGTTCACTTGGGGTACGGGATTTTGACCCATGGCCAAATGAATATGTTTCTTACTTGCGCTTGGTGTTGACTACTGGACACATTTTCCGCGACTTTTTCGAGGGGGCGAAGAAGCAAATGGAAGGATTCTGGTTTCATTCGAAAGGGACCAGCTGGTTGCTCAAACAAGCTTTGCCTCCAGATGAAGCTTAGGTCAGTCCCCACCATGAGGTAGATGGTGATAGGTTTGTCACCTATGGACCACCTCGGGCAGGCCCGCGCTCCTGCGACTCCGACCCTGGCGATTCCCATCATGGATTTGCGTGGGGCGTCCCAGGTCGTTGAGTTCAAGGCCTTTGGTTTGACTCACCTCGGAGAGTTTTTTGGGTCGACAGACTCCACTCCCAGGCTTCGACTCGCGGGCTATGGTTGGCGGCTCTCGGTTCCGAGGTTCCAGGATGAAGGAGGAGTCCAGGCGCTCAGCAAATCTGCATCTGCGCATTGGTGGTGCATGGATGCGCTTCCGGGCGCATTGGCACGCGTCCTTTTGGGAGTGACATGTTGACGGATTCCCTTTGGCCCATGGGCCCTCAGCGATGGATCTTTCCCCTGGGGCGGGGCGCCGGTTCCGAGGTTGATCCGCAAGATGGGCGAGGAGCCCTTTGAGAAGGCTCGGGAAGTGGAGAAGTGGAGAGGCCTCGAACTCTGGAGAGATGCTTGAGTTTTCTTCTTCTTTTTTTCCCCGCTTGGATCGGGGTTTTCACAGGGAGCCACCAATATTTTGGGCAAGCCCCAGTCAACCTCGGGGAGAAGTTGCGATGAAACTTGAATTCTGCAGTGACCTCTTTTTTCAATGTAAAATATATATATATATATATATAAAAAATAATAATAAAAAAAAACAACAACAACAACAACACATGTGTGATTGGTCTCTGGGCAGGCGTTCCACTTCCTGCTGGACGCGCGGATGCGAGGTGTGTCTGAGAGCAGCTTGCAGGAAAAGGCACTCACGGGTGTAGGTTTGAGCGCGAAGTGCCCTTATAATTTGTCTCCAAATGAATGGGTGGGATGGGTCGGGTGGGTGGGTGGGTGGGTGGGTGGATTGTTTTTCATTTGGAGATTCAAAGGTTGCGACCCCTGGAACATACCCCTTGAGGATAAGACCACAATCAAGGGTACTTTAGCAAACAAGCACTAGATAAGGCTTAAGTGTCATTCTTCTTGATTGGGGTACAGTGGACAACTTTTCCCCTGGCCTTCTTCGAAAGATCTCCAAAAGACTGTATGATAACATAAAACAAACAAACCCACACTCTAGCTGGCACAAATGGCCACAAGGCGGCCGTGGAGTGGGAATTGGCTTGTGTGTTTCTTCCATTTGTTTTCCGTGGAACCAAAAAAAACACCATTTTGAGAAATGTGTCAAATCCCTGTTCTGACACAGACCCAAATGAGTCATCTCCTCCTAGACAAAATCCATTTCGCACCACCGTTCAGAAACTCTGGAATCATGTAAACACCAACAAACCTTGCGGTTTGAATGGTTTCCTGGCTGGTGCTCAGCAGGGAATGAGGGAATGCCCTATAATGCATTCCTTTTGGTTTCCTTGAAGGGGATTTTTACAATCGCTCAAACACCCGGAAGGTCATTCTCAGTGGACCCGGCAAGTGTCTTGGGTGAGCCACAATTAAACCCCGGGTAGATGAAGGTTAGTGAGAGATAGTCCCAACCATGAATGGGTGCAGCCGCCTTGGTAACTCTTTACATGGTGTTGGGTATTACAATGATGGTACCGATCAGGTTTGGTTATGACCAGAAACCCTCCGCGGGATCTCGGGTCAGCTTCCGCTCGGAAGCCGCGCCGCTCAGGCAGCGTGAAGAAGGACTTGGAAGCGCTGGTGGGTCGGCAAGTCTACAAGCGGGGGGCCCAGATATCTCCATTTGGGCTGTGAGTTTCTTTTTTGAGGATTGGGGCCCACCAAACTTTGTGCAGTGTTTTTTGGTTTCCCTGTCAAGCCACCAAAACAGGGGCCACATCCCACCCCGAGCCCGGGGCCACATCCCACCCCGAGCCCAACCGGAGATGGCTGGGGGTCGTCTTTTTCGAGCGAGGGGTGGGTTGTTGGGATGGCATATTTGAATAATCAACACCTGGGAAATTGGAGGGCAAGGGACACTCCCAGCCAGAATTGGGTGCGGATATCCGCCTTTGTGGTTCTTTACCTTGATTTGGGTCTCGGCCATTTTAATGGCGGGTTTTAATTGTGACTCATGTCACTCATGCTGTCCGGATAGGCAGCACTGCTTCGACTTGGACCAGCTGGTGTACCAGCCCTTGCCTCAAAACGTGGCAAACACCGCCTCCTTTGGGCTCTGTCGGTGTCCGAGGGCCCGAGCGTCCTGATGCGGGTGCATGAAGCCGGTTGGCTTGTGATGTGCATCAGAATCAGCCTTCCTTTGTGCTTGCTTAGCTTTGGGCAAAGCTTTGCGCCAGGTTTTGTTTGGCCAGTCCAGCAGTTCAAGTGTAACAAAGCTTTGCCCTGCAGCGAATGCACATCTGGAGACAAGGCGGTGAAGGATTGGCTCACGGTACTTAGATCATGTGGGATGATGTTAGCAGCGGCTCTCCTGCGCCATCGCTGCTTTTCAAGAGCCTTCCTGGCGATGCCAGGCCCGAATGATCCACATGTGCTTTCAGACAGCTGCGAGCGAATGGTTTCACTGTATTGTAGGACACTCGATTTCTCATACCGGGCATCCTCAGTTGGCAGCCGGGTGAGCGAGATGCTAGGAGAACTGCAAAGAGGAGGTTCCGGCAACTCCCCAGCATTTGAACTGGTTAGAGGTTCTTGACCAAACTCTATCACGGGTGGACAAAAGCGCTGGATGCTCACTCTGCGGCGCCTAGTAATCTTCTGGTTTGCCTGGTGCGAAACAGTGCGACGCTTTGGGGCTTTCGGGATGGAAGAGAGACAGGCTCGAGGATTTCTTAAATCAAAAAATGGTCCCAAAATGGCTTGCCCTGGCAAATGGACACATGGACTAAAACCTGCGGTCCCCTGGTGGTTTAATTTTGGCCCATGCCGTTTCTTGAGATGGTATCATCTCAGGTGTGTGGGGCGACAAAGGACGCAGATCTACTGTGGGTATGCCGCTGGAAGCCTTCCAGTACCAATGGGGAATATGCAACGCCACGCCGCGGACTTGAGCCCGACTGTTTGCAGTCCTCAGGTGAGCCACAATCAAAACCCGGATGAAGCTTAGTAAAGGACGATCCCAAACGTAAATAC
This sequence comes from Effrenium voratum, assembly GCA_963377175.1. Classification (NCBI taxonomy): domain Eukaryota; class Dinophyceae; order Suessiales; family Symbiodiniaceae; genus Effrenium; species Effrenium voratum. The sequence goes on along the minus strand of CAUJNA010000439.1, from coordinate 124,412 downwards.
CTGCGGCCGCCTTCTTAATTCCTTACATGGTTCTGTGTAGACCATTTTAGCACCGTGTTTTGATTGTGACTCAGTTGGTGTAGTTCCATAAGTTGGTGTACGTCCCTGTATCACCCTTTGCAGCCTTGAATAGCGAGTCATGCCAGGCTTCATGTGCCAAATCAGTTGCCCCCTCTCAAGCATTTCAAAAGGGTATGGGTCAAACTCAATCCACCAGGAATTGGAGCCTATTTTTGACCCACACCCAAAAGGCAAAGACTGGACCAACCAGTCCTCTACGAGGCAAGTAGCAGTCGATACAATAAACCTCAGTGTCGCCAGGTTCGTGGCGTGCAAGGCGCAGGAGTCTCGTTGAACTTCTTTGGACCAAATCTTGCGGGAAGTTCATACCACAAGTTGAACTTACCCTTTTGCCAACAATCATGGTAGCGGACCGACGGCTTCCGCAAGAGGAAGGTAGTCGTCCCAAACTCCTGTCAGCTTCCATGAAGTGAGACAAAAAAAGCAGGCTCAAAGCCGCGTTGATCACGTGGGAAGGTTCAACTCGCGGCAGCTTTGCACGCCGAATCGGGCATTGAAGCTCTTGTAATGCCGGCATTCAGGGCCGGTTGTGCTATTCTCAGTTGCTGACCGGGCATGATTCAGAGCTGCGCTTGCCACTGCTGTGTTCTGGATCCAAACACATCAACTGTTTCAAGGCGGAACGCAGGAACATAGCGTGAACTGACAAAATCCAGCACCAGCTGGGATAAGTGAAGCCCTATGAATACAGGATAAAGCGCCTACCAACTTGCAAGTCGGATTTTATCCATCCACAGTAGGAGTGCGTTCTTCTGCGGAGTACCTCCAACCGTGGGAGGAGACGACTGCGACCAAGCGGCGGCCGTTGCAGCAGCGGCCACTGCTGCTGTCTTGGAGGAGTTTCTGGAGCAAGGTCTGTCGCGGGCGCAAGAAAAGGTTGAAAGTTTGGGGCCTTTGAGATACACTCCCAACAATTTACAGCCGGAACGTGACAGGGAAATGGTCCCTTTAAAAGGAACATGGCTTTGGTAAGTTGTTTTGGTAGGGCAGCGACTGGCGGTTTTCTGTTGAAGATACCCTCGAGGCTGGCGACTTGGTTTGGGAGGCTCGACAGATGAGGACAAATTGGGAAGCAGGTGACAAAGAAGTTTCATCTTGGGGCAGCGGATCTCCAGCTTGGTGTTTGGCAGTGCCTGGTTGGGAGCTGCAGCTGATGGCAGGACCCATGGATCGTGGCTGGGGCCCCAGGAGCTTTGCAGGTTCTAGTGAAGGAGGGCGTCGTCTGGGTTTGAAGATGCAGTGAGGGAGGAGGGGAAGAACAAACTGGCGGACCTTGGCACAGTCGGCATACTTTGTTGTTTTTGATTTGCGAGCGATCGAGGTGGAGGCGGCAAAAGTGCCGAAGACGGTGCCAAAGACTGTGCAGGGCTCTAAGCTTGTTCGAAAAGAAGTGTCAACGGACCTTGCAAATCATCGTTGCAAATTCGGTGAAGCGCGCACACACAGAGCAAATCGGATCAGGAAGGTATGTGAACGGTCAACGAAGCAAAGGGACAGCGGTTGCTCTCCATTTTTTTGTCCGAAGTTTCCACTACCCCGAAACCAATACTTTCCAGGGTTTCCACTACATAGCTGCTGAAAGGTATATGGCCCATCAAGATTTTGGGGTGGTTTGGGGGTGGTGGAAACCATCCGGGGGCTGAGCCAGGAGCTGATTTTCAGATCCATCGGTTTCTCCTCGGAGATCAGACCATGGTCTCGTTTTTTGGTGAGGCTCGGGCCCGTTTTCAGCTTAGGACGCCAACAGGCAACACCGGTGTTTGGTTTAGTAAGTTTAGTAACTCCCTGACTGAAACCCCTCAACCACCAAACCAAGCTGATTGGTTTAAAGGGACGCCACCAGGCAGAACCACTCTATTGCTCATATGAATTTAATTATGTTAGGCTTATTTAGTTTTATGGTTATGTCTATGCAAAAAGATCGCGCTTTTTCCAGCGCTTGAGCCAATGGCCGTCGCCATTGAATGGTTCCGTGTGCATCATGTTTCTGTTGAACATGCACACTCCCCCTGCAGCCTTCGGCTGCATTCAAACTTCTTCCCATTCAGAAGAAGAAACTGAAAATTCCTCCGCCAAATCCCCAGCACCATCTGCCACCGGAAGACTTGATGGAGTCCTAGGTTTTGCCTCCATAGTGCTCGCCCATGTAGTAGTCCTCCCTTGTCCGCCAGCCTTCGCCTTTGGAAATGTGACTACGGGGCCAGCATCTTTCCCACGCTCCTCTGGGCCTCCTCGCGCATAGCCTCCGGATCCAACTTGGTCCCCAGAGCCCCTTGCGCTTGGATCGATGCCCCTCGAAGCGATTCCACGGTCCTTCCCGGACGACCAGCCGGAATTCCTCTCCTTCCTGACCTTGATCTGGAAGAAAGTGTACCCTCGCCATGGTTGCATTTGCGAGGTTCGTTGTCGCTCCTGATGAGCGGTCCAGCTGTCCTCCTCGACGGACCGGATACCCAAAGGCGATGTGCCCGTGTGTAGCTTCACCGTGATCCTCCTCGACTCCAACCGCGCTGCATCCAGCGGGAACTCTCGATGGATCGGGTGAAACCTGCGTTTCCGAGGTTTGCCATGTGCACGGATTGCCCATCCCGGCTGGGACCAATCCCACTCGTCCTTGTTCTTGTTCTTGAGCATCGGGGGGACCTTGTACTCCTCGAGCTCCCACGGGAGTACTGGTCCATCCTGATGAAGGTCTTCTTCTTGATTATCTGACCTCCTCCCCTCCTCCGTCTTCTCCTCAATCTTATTTGCCTGCTTGGTCTCCACATTCGGCTGCTTCGACAACCACCTCAAGGCTCGCAGCCGCGGTCGAACTTCTCGCTGGCTTGGGGCCCTGATGTGGGTGTTCCCAATCCTGGGACGGGCTGGTCCCGCATCATCCGGGTTGTTGTCATCCCTCGGACTGCGGCTTCGTTCACGCTCACCCGGTAGTGAAGTGATTCCCAGGTCCCGCAAGCTCACATTGCCTCGCAGTGGAGCCACGAATGTCGTAGATCCCGTCCAGGCATCTGCTTCGCGAAAAGCTTCCATCCTCCAATTGTCATTGATCACCCGCCGCCCTCGCTCGATATCGACGAAAACCAAATTGGTCTGTCGCCGACTTTCCAGCATCGTAGCGTTGACCCCCGGAGGCATGTTCCTCGGATCCGGTTGAAAATCCCGGTTTCTCCTCAGCATATGAATGCGGGTCGCCACGATGAAGTCTCGCTCAAACGTCACCTCCCAAAAGTCCTCAGGCTCCTCATCCTGTGACCCACGAATTGGACCACCAGGTGGTTCAGGCCATGGCTCACTTGGTGCCTCGATTGGCACCCGACCCTTACCTATTGATGCAGGGCAGCCCGTAGGGCAGTGGTAAAACGGCAAGCGGCAGGGGTCCTCTTGTTTTACCCTCGGGGCTGGTTCATTTTCCCTAGCCCTTCTTGACGTCGCCGGTTCATGTTCCCTGGCGATCTTCCTCTCTGTCGGTTCATCTTCCCTGACAGAGGGTCTTGCCTTCACCGGTTCATCATCCCTGGTGACAAGCTTCCAAACAGAGGGGTCCCTTGGTGTGGTCGGTTCATCTTCCCTGACCATCTTGGCAATCCTTCCCTCGAAGTTGCCTTGCTGTGCGGCTGGTTCATCATCCCTAGCCGATCTTGATTCCCTCGCAGGTTGGGCCCGATGGCCTTTATACACGAAACCTAAACCAACACCAAGAGCCGCCAGACAAAGCTCCTTCACGGTGTGAGACCGAGGGTCCTGCGGCTTCCAGCAAGCCACAATCCCCATGAGCCCACTCAGAGCCGCCACCTTCATGACCGTGTCCTTGGGGAGGCCCTTCTGGGACCCAATAGCTTCTTGGTTCACCATTCCATCCACCTCCGATGTGGCCAGGAGCATGCCCGTCATGGCGTAGAACCTGAGCCACTGTGACCTGGAAGCCACCGTCTTCGTGAGGTAGTCCGCGACCAAATCACAACCTGGCAAATGTCGAACCTGCCATTCTCCACCTCTCACTCTTTCTCGCAACACATTGGCACGCAGCCGAAGATGCCGTGTGCGCCACGGCCCATCTGGATTCTGAACGATGGCCAACGCCGCCGTGTTATCCCCGTATATCACTTTCTCCGTGATTCCTCCGCCGTTGTGGCCACCCTCCATGATGTCCAAGACCGCGCAGAGGGAGTCACCCATGATCATGGCCTCGATGTAGCCCACCAGTTCGGCTTCCGCTGTGCTAAGGGTCGCAAACGGCTGGCGGCTGGATTCCCATTGAACCAAGGCGCCACCATAGAAACCGAGAACCCCTTGATGGCTCTTTTCACCCAACGGGGCAAAGGAGATGTCCGCGTACATCTCTAATCTCCTCATTGACCTCGCAAACGGCAAACCGCCATCTGGCCCCCTGTCTCCCTTGCAGCCCCCATACACCAGGCCCAATTCCTTCGTACCGTGCAAGTACGCCATCATCTCCATGCCGACCTTGACCACCTCCTGCGGACATCGTGTCACATGTTGTGACATCCAAGAGACTCCGAAGGACACATCTGGTCTCGTCCGCACCGATAACCATAGCAGCTCACCAACCAATCCCTGAGCCGCCCGAATAGCCTCTGGCGTCATCTGCGGGTTCTCGGGGATCTCCGGCTTGCTGAACGGGACCGGTCGAGCACACTCTACGTTGTGCCTCTTGATCAGCTCCGCGATGTAGGAGGGCTGAGCCACGTGCAGATTTCCATCTCCATTCCATCTCAACTCCATCCCGCAGAACTTGGTCCAACCTTCATGATGAATCCATTCCGGCAGGCTGCAGACCCATTCTTCATTGATCCGCTTGATGATGCTATCCACCAAGCCTCGAGGTCCAGCTGCCAAAAAATCATCTACGTAGATCACAACGTATCCGCACGGAGCTTGCAGTCCATCTGTCTCCTTTTTCTGCTCCATCACCGCCCACACGTTGGACTCGGTGGTCTGCTGCAGCTTGAAGCTTCGGCCCTCATGCTTCCACTCGAAACCCCTCAGACGCTGGTCTCTGAAAGCCGACCAGTCTGCTGGGCTGGTCTCCAGACCATACATGGCTCCTTGAACAAGCCAACGCTCCGAAGCCGGAACGATGCCCGCTTCCACAAGCACCTTGGGGGGCCTCGTGATGAGGACCCTCCTCTTCTCTTGGCGAGGTGCCAGCAGGAAGGCGCATTTTACATCCACCGTGGCCAGGTCCCACCGCTCGTGTGCCGTTTTCCGTAGGACGCACCTCAAGGCCGTGCCATCGATGCCTCCCGCGTAGTTTTCCTTCTTGTCCACCGCCGACTTCGAGCTTTCACCATTGCCGTCCGTCAACAGGTTGCCACAAATCACCGCCCGAGCTCTTTTCCTGCCCAGAGGTGCCTTGATGGTTGTGACCAGCTTACCCGGGGCAAACTCCGCGTTCTCGATGCCCGGGATGCTGTCCAAATCCTTCTCGTTCACTGGCTTCACCACCTTCGTGCCGTACACCAAGGCATTATACTCATCGGTCATGGCTTCTTTCCAGCTTTCCAGATCTCTTCTCACCTCCTGAAGCGGCACGGTGCGAGTTTGTAGAACCTTTTCCGGCTCCTCTTCGCAACCTCCCTTCAACAAGGCCATCCGATAGCCCTTCTCACCCTCGTCCTTCTGAAGGTTCCCCAGGTCGTCTTCCAGCTGATTGATGCCACCCATGAGGAACTCCACCGCGGCACCATGTGCAAATCCAAGCTCCTCACCCATGGGGACGACCTTGATTTCCTCTGCTAATGCTTCCTTCAAGCCCCACTGATAGGCGCCCAGAGTCTCCTCGAGCTCTTGTCTTCCTTTGTCTGTTAGCCAAAATTTCTTCAGGCCAGTGTAGTACTCCCCCCCCGCTTGCAGTTCACGTAGAGCGGGGCCTTCATCTTCTTCCTGAGGCAGTACACCTTCTTCATGGTCGAGATCTCCCCCCAGATGTGGCCCGCGTTCCATTCGCTGTTTCCCGGTCAGCCGTTGCTTCGGTTTCCCAGGGTTATCGTCCACCTCCAGCTCGTACCGCGCCCTGTCTGCTTCCTCATCTGGCAAGATGGCAGCCCTTGCATGCTGGATGGTCCCCTCATTGGTTTGCACCACCCAACCCCAGCTCATCAATGGGCTCGGACCCAGTAAGCGAACTTCACGAAAAGGTGATGCCAAGGGCCCCTTCTTATGCCATCTCTTCGTCTTCACCATGACCTTAGCGTAGAATGGGAGCAGCGGGAAGGTCTCCACCCCAAGTCTTTCCAGCTGTTGCTGATTTCGCTGTAGGACCACATGACGTAGGGCTGCAGGCCACCACTTCGCTGGAGCTCCAGACCCCTTCAGCACCACTCGAAGCCTTCTTTTGACATGGTTGACCTCTGTCTCCACTCTTCCGTTCGCTGCATGATCGTCTCCCGAGGTCATGGTAAGCAGCAAGTTATGTTCCAAGCACCAATGCTGCACCTGCTTCGAGAGGAACTCCTTTGCTCGGTCACAGTGCATGCGGTAGAGCGGGATCCCCAAGCTGCGGTATTTCACGAAGATAAGGTTCAGGGCTCTGATAACCTCCGTGGCACTCCGGGTTTCCATTACTTCCGTCATGGTGACATTCTGAACCTTGACCCCTTTGAGCGCCTCGGCCATCTCGTCCTTGACCTTCTCGTTGAGCCGCCTTGCCTCGTCATCTGAAGCGCGGGGCTGCTCATCTTCTTCTTCCCATTCACCTGAGACCACATCTTCTTCTGCATCTTCGACCGGCTCTGCTGGTGGATCACCACCTTCTCCTCCTTCAAGAGGTACAGGTACCGTTCCGATAAGGGCATACTTGACCTTTCTCCCGGTGCCTGCATCATCTCCGGCCGAGAAGGGGCCAGCAATATCCACGTTGAGGACGTAAGCCGGTATATCGGCCTTCAACCTTCTATGGGGCCGATCTATGCCCGCTTCCTGCATGCAAACCCGGCACCTCCGATTGAACGGAGCGTGTCCCCTTTTCACATGCTCCTTCCACTTTTCAATGGTCATCTTCTTGAGCTCCCCCGTGTCTGCTACCTTGTCCCTTGACCCTTCCTCCAGCTGATCAATCATCACCTTCAGGGACTCCTTGATCGCTGCCACCATCCCAGGTGCCCATTTCGACCAGGTCCTCGTCTGCACCAACCGTCGCTGTAGGTCCGCCTCCATCTCTTGATGGCCTTGACCCTTAAGTCCATGAAGCTCCCCCATGCCGGGCAGATTGGTCGCCAGCGTAGTTGGTTTCCTCCGGGGGTGGCCAGCTGCCCCTTGATCTAGGTCCACCAAGATCATGCCATGATCCCGACAGAACTCGCGCACCTCCTCGAAGTTCCAGAACGAGGGGATGTCAAGCTCCTCTGCCTTTGGATCGTACTTGGCCGGGTCCATCGGAGACTCCCCCAGGAACCCAACCGGTTTTCCTCCCCTCCATGAAGAGTCCTCTGCGATCAACCACAAAGCCATCTGCTTGAAGAACAGTGCCGTGTCTCCATTGACCTTCCTTTTGTCCTCTATGGACAAGCCTGGCAGTCCATACCAACGTTGGTCCCGGCCCCTCAATGGCTTCGGTCCTGGCTGATTGTGCCGCAACCTGGAAATAGTCCGGCATGGTGGTCCGCCGATCACGGCCCGAATCAGTCCTTTCTTCCCAAGGTGCCAAAGGTATCCCCACAAGGCCGCATCATGAAGGTTCTGCCTCGCATTCTCCTCCATGTCTATCGTGATCACCTCGTAGCCTCTCCAATCTTCCCTTCTCCACTCCTTGGCATCCCTTCCGGCGAAGAGGTGAACCACCAGCCCCTTGCTTCTTTCCCATCTTCTTCTCGAGCTCCTGTTGAAAGGGCTCCGAGCGGCTGCTTCTGCTCCGTCCTCTACTCGGCCCATGAGCTCCAGCACCTCCTCCGGAAGATGCGGGAAATGCCGCAGCCACCATTCCCGATCCTGGGTTACCGCCGCGCGCCCGCCCGGGGCATCCAGGTAATCCATCAACTTCATCGCCGCTGACCGTTTCATGACCGGGCACCCATGACGAAGCCAACAATGAAGCCGACCGTGTCCAGGGTGATCGATGATGCAGCCCTTGGCATTCCACTTGACCACAAAGCCGGCATCGACCAACATCCTCAGTGGTATGATGGGCTCCACCGGATCCAGCGTCAACAGGGCCGACGTGCCAGGGTGCTTGTACAACACCGTGCTTCCGCAGGCCAACTCCACTTCCACTGCCGTTAGATCGCCTCTTTCGTGCGACCTTGCTTGCCTCAAGGCATGCGTTGCCCCTCCGTCCAGGAGGGCAACTGGCTCCACCTCCTCAGCTCCAGCCTGTCTCTTGGCTGCCTCATACTTGATCTGGAGGGCCTTCATCGATCTCAATGATTTCAGCAAGCCCGCCACTTCCGACATCAACCCAGCTGCCTCCGCAGCATCTTGCGGCGGCTTAGGTGTTCCTCCACCCATGGCCACCGAACTCGGCGGTGCGGTGCTGGGAATCCGACCGGTGACCTCCCGGGACGCCTCCTCCGCGGAGCCCGGTGAGCCAGCCTGTCGGGCCCCTTCACCGCCTGCGCCAGAGCCTTCTCCCGAAGACCTTGCATCCTTTTGCTTCTCGAACTTGGACACCTTGGGAGGGGCCGTTGCTGTCGTCTTGCTCGTGCCCCAGTCCCATTTCTTGACCGGGCAATCCCGCTTCGAGTGGCCCACCCCAGAGCATCCGAAGCACCGGTTGTTCTTCTCCAAGCCATCCCACGAATGGGCGTAGCTGCAACTGCCACCCTTCTTGCATCCTCCATCTGTGCCCCAAAACCTGCATGGTGCCCCGAATGACCTTTTCTTCTGGTCTCCCGTCTCTGCAGCCGGATCCTTGGCTCCAGAAGTCGCCAGGGCCTTGAGTCCCGCCGCTGGCTGAGTTGGATTGGCCGCGTTGGTCGTGGATGAGGTTTTCAGGGCTGTTGCAAGTGAGAGTTCTTCCGCCTCCGCCTGCAAGTACTCCGAGAACTGCTTGATCTTCGCGAGATGAGGGCGAACATCAACTTGAAGTTCTTGGCGAACCGAGGAGATCCGAAAGCTGGCTTGAGCACCCGCTTTCCCGACTGCTTCCGCAATCTTGTTCAGGACCGTCAGCAACACCAAGCCATCTGGTAGTGCCACCTCCAACTCCTCTGCCCTCGCCAACCATCTCCTCCACAGCCTCAACGTCTGCAGGGCCTCCGTCAACGTGTTCCCCACCTTCGGATCTGCCAAGTTCTTGAGCAGATTGCCTCTCTCCGACGTCCCACCTGGCTGATATATCTGGTGAAGGCGAAACATGATCTCCGTGGCCGACATTTTCCTTGCCGAGATGATTTCTCTGCGGATTGGGTCAGGCAGTGCAGCAAGTAGCATGGAAAGCCCCCGTTGCTCCACCCGGTGATTGTGGACGTGTTTCTCCCCCAACGAAGGCTTCAGCCTCAGCTTCTCCAAGGGGGTTGCAATCAGCCACTCCGTGTAGGTGGATTCTGCTCGTTGAAGAACATCCTTCCACCACTCTTGAGCTGAACCTGCAATGTCCGCCATCAACGGCCCGATCACCGTCACCCAATCTCCAAAGGTCAACGCTGCCAGATCTCCTCCAGGGGGAGGCAGACTAGGCAACTCCAAGTTCCTCAGAGCCTCCGACAAGTGAGATGGAGCACTCGGCTTATTGTCGTCCAATCCCCTCGGAGGTGGTGGTGGTGGTGGAGGTGGCTGAGGTCGATTTCCTTCATCATGAAGCGGTGGAGGACCAAGACCTCCAACGACTCCTCCTTCTGATGCCGTCCTGTAGGAAACATCGTCCCTCGTTCTTGCCGCCTGCAATCTCGCCACTTCTCTTTCGAAGATCTCCTCCGCGTCCCTCATCACCCGTAGTCGCAGAGCTTCAAGATCTTCTTCTTGACCTTGTTGCCGTCCTCGGTCATCGGTGGTCGCCCTGCCAGCAGACACAGGTTGTGCTTGGGCGGCCCTTCTTTGAACCTCAGGGCTCCAAAACGGGTTCACCCCACCACCTGCTGGTGCATCTCCAGGACCATAAGGACCTCTCCGATTTCCACTCAAAGTCTCCCGACCATCATAGGGCTCCAACTGCCTCGGCCTGACTTCCCATTCCTGGCCTTGACCTTGATGAGCCGTTAGTTCTCGACTAGCTGAAGGACGCCCGTCAGGTTGTCCACGCAGTTGACCATGCCCTTCAGGTTCTCCCGAATCATGACCATGCCTTACTCCCGGATCCTTGGCCTTCTCCACCAGCCAGGAATTGCCCTTGGGGTACTACAGCATCGTGCCCGCCGTGCGCCCCAGAACGTCCTCGGATTTCCTGAGGTAGCCCGCTTGGCCCAGGTCCTTCGCCAGACCCACGCCCTCGAGACCCACCAGGATGGAATTGACCCCCACCCCGATCTTGAATTGGTTCACCTGGCCGTTCCAGAATCCGCTCCTGTTGGCCGGGTTGTTCTCCTTGTCCAGGGGGACCCCGTAGAGCTCCTTGCCCGCGGCGTCCATCTTCTGCCATATCCGGCACCAGCCCGGGAGGGGGAAAAACATCCCTTCCGCCCCGAGGCTCACTCCGTTCCGGACCGGTGACCCGGCGAATCCCCCGCCGGTCTTCCAGATCCTCCGACCTCGCCCTCCGCGATGCCCGTTCCTCCTCCTGCACCCGCTCCATGATGAGGCGGTCCAAGGCCTCATCTGCGGTCTCCCCATCTCGTACCACTTCTCGCCGGCGCCTGCGAATCATGGCTTTACCTCAGAGAGTTTGGGCTCATAACCTATGGTTATGTCTATGCAAAAAGATCGCGCTTTTTCCAGCGCTTGAGCCAATGGCCGTCGCCATTGAATGGTTCCGTGTGCATCATGTTTCTGTTGAACATGCACAAGTTTAAACATATACAAGGTATTGAAGGTAGTTTGATTCAAATGATTAGTCATGGGGTAGTAACCGGTGTTTGGGTCCAAATTCCTGAGTGACCACATCAAGTCCATGGTGAAATGGAGCTCAGGCCAAAGCCCAGGCTCTGCGGCAATCCGGTGCCCGGATTCTTCGGCATGGGCCCTTGAGCCCATGCCCAGATTCGGATCCATTCGCGTGGAAACCTTTGAAACGGGCCAGGTTTAACCCTCGACGCAAAGTTTTAGGGTCTTAGTTGACGGCCATTCTTGTTCGGAAAGGATGGGACCCGGATCGAATAGGGGGGTGGCCTCCCTTTCAGTGGGGATTTCTTTGGAGGGATCCTGTGGATGGACCAGATCCATGTCGCACCGTTCAGACACCATGGTTTTGATTCCGTAATGTTTTGTAATTTTTTACGACTTGGAATGGCGCGAGATTTGGTCTTCGCCTGCACAGGGTTGCGGAGCTCAGCTCGCTGTGAGGCCACCTCGACGCCTTCGAGTTGCAGGAGATCAGCCCGCAGGAGGCGGTCTCGGCTCCCAGTTCTGGGAGCCAACGGGGCCAACGGGGCCAGCGGTGGGAAAAGGTTACGATTTCAACTAGAGCTAGGTGTTCCCCTAAAATAGACTACAGAAAAAAGTTGGTACCCTTATTCCAACCTCTCTACAGGACCTAGTCAACATGCCCAGTTTGTTTTGCCATTGGCCAGCGCCACTCGCCAATGTCTGCGCCAAGCAGCGGCTGAGTTCGACGTTCCGCGAGCCTCGGAGCCATGGGAGGTCCAAGTTGCCTTCGGCTCGAGACAGACTCGTCGGGTTCGACCCTAAGCCACTTTGTGCGTCTCGGCAACAGCCATGCGCCTGTGGCTAGAACAGCGAGATCTGCGAGCCTTGCCGCCTTCGTGGCTCAAGAGAAACATTGAAGGCATCTCTCTCCAAGCCTCTCACCAGTCACATGAGCGTGAAAAAGAAAATTCGCAGATTCTTTGTCCTTTGCGAAAGAACTCGGCAACTTGTTTTCTCTTGCAGGTGGTGCAGGCGTTGCGCCGCAAGCAAAGATGTTGCAAAGGTCCAAAGAGTTTTGAAAACCCCCCCTGCACAAACACATCGTATCTTTTTTTTTTTTTGGTCACGAGTCAGGTCCAAAGACTTTTGTTCCCCACAAAAAGCCCCCTCAAAAAACAAAAAACAACTGGCACCTTTTGAAACAAAAATCAGACAAATACACACACAAAACAACAACAACAACAACAACCACTGAAATGTTTTTTGTCCATCATCAGGTCAAACAATCACGGATTCCACCCAAATCCCCCCAATTCCGACAGATTTCTTTCCGATGTTCTAAATTCGTCGGGGCGCCCGACCTTGTGCCGCGGGTGCAGGCCGGGGGTCGGTGCGACGTGGGGAGGGGGGCGCGGCTTTTTTTTGGGCGGTGCGTCTGGAAGTTTTGCGGAGGCGTCGCTCACGACCTGAGTTCTTGACACTTTTTGGGGTTGGACTATGTTGGTGGTAAATAAAAGAAGATTGTTTTTTTTTGGCCATTCCACTCAGGAAGTGAGGCTTGGTACCAGCCGGTTTGGCTGGTTTTAAAGGGGCACCACAAGGACAGCCCCCCATTTGCGGGGGTCCGATCCAAAATTCGACACAGACCCAGTTGTTTGACATGTTGAGTCCGAACCACCTCCGAAGGTTGGTGGTTTCATACCAGGGTCGCTAGTGAATGTTCTCATGGCCATGTTTTCCATTTAGTAGGGCGACCACAAGGCCAATGTTTGTTTTTGTCAAAGTAGGATGGAACCCTGAAACAATTCAATGGTTGCCTTTGGTCTCCCTTTGAAACTATGATTTAGAGTTTGGTTAGACCATGCCGGAGCGCACATTGTAGTCGCTTCCTGTCGGATTTAAGGGAGATCAGTAGGCAACAGTCTATTGCACCAAGGGACTCAGCAAATCCCAACACAAAACAGGGCTATGCATTTCCAGAGGGAAATCGCCGTGCTGGTGGACATGAGTCCCCACCGAATTCTGATGTCCACCAAAGGGTCCCCCAAGAGTCTCACCCATTTGGACGGTGTTCAGAAAGGGCTTTCCCTGAGCCAACCCCGTTGAACGGATAGGACCCTTATCAGATTCACACCCACAAATTTGGCTTTGTCTTTGTTGAGGGCAGCCTTTTGTGTTTTAAGGGAAACCAAAGTACAACAAGGACAACACCCGGGCCTGTAGAAAGAGACACGCCCGCAATTGGGTGCGTCTCACAATCAGAGACCCCGAAAGGGATGTTGATTTTCCTTGAGTCTCCCAAAACCAACCAAGCAACAACTCGGGGTACCCTGCCCCCAGGCTAACTTGGTTCCATTTACAGAGGCCAATTGGAGCTTCCATGTTAGCCTGGTGGTTCGCAACCATCCCCTCAGCTGCCTTAGCTTTTTAGCTTTCTACCTTTCTACAGTAATGTTCAGTGCTTGGATGTCCGAATTTAGCCCACCAAAAGTGAGTCACTTGTCGCAGACCTGAAAACGGTTTAGCTTTCTGGTCTTTAGTGCTTGGATGTCCGAATTTCTCCCAGTACAAGTGAGTCGCTTGTCGCAGCAGACCTGAAAGCGGTTTAGCTTTCTGGTCTGTAGTGGTTGGATGTCCGAATTTCTCCCATTACAAGTGAGTCACTTGTCGCAGACCTGAAAACGGTTTAGCTTTCTGGTCTTTAGTGGTTGGATGTCCGAATTTCTCCCATTACAAGTGAGTCACTTGTCGCAGACCTGAAAACGGTTTAGCTTTCTGGTCTTTAGTGGTTGGATGTCCGAATTTCCCCCATTACAAGTGAGTCACTTGTCGCAGACCTGAAAACGGTTTAGCTTTCTGGTCTTTAGTGCTTGGATGTCCGAATTTCTCCCAGTACAAGTGAGTCGCTTGTCGCAGACCTGAAAACGGTTTAGCTTTCTGGTCTTTAGTGGTTGGATGTCCGAATTTATCCCATTACAAGTGAGTCACTTGTCGCAGACCTGAAAACGGCTTGGCTTTCTGGTCTTTAGTGCTTGGATGTCCGAATTTCTCCCATTACAAGTGAGTCACTTGTCGCAGACCTGAAAACGGTTTAGCTTTCTGGTCTTTAGTGGTTGGATGTCCGAATTTCTCCCATTACAAGTGAGTCACTTGTCGCAGACCTGAAAACGGTTTAGCTTTCTGGTCTTTAGTGCTTGGATGTCCGAATTTCTCCCATTACAAGTGAGTCACTTGTCGCAGACCTGAAAACGGTTTAGCTTTGGTCTTTAGTGCTTGGATGTCCGAATTTATCCCACAAGGTTCACTTGTAGACCTGAAAACGGTTTAGCTTTTTGTCTTTGGTGGTTGGATGTCCGAATTTCTCCCATTACAAGTGAGTCACTTGTCGCAGACCTGAAAACGGTTTGGCTTTCTGGTCTTTAGTGGTTGGATGTCCGAATTTCTCCCATTACAAGTGAGTCACTTGTCGCACACCTGAAAACGGTTTAGCTTTCTGGTCTTTAGTGGTTGGATGTCCGAATTTCTCCCACCAAAAGTGAGTCACTTGTCGCAGACCTGAAAACGGTTTAGCTTTCTGGTCTTTAGTAGTTGGATGTCCGAATTTCTCCCATTACAAGTGAGTCACTTGTCGCAGACCTGAAAACGGTTTAGCTTTCTGGTCTTTAGTGGTTGGATGTCCGAATTTCTCCCATTACAAGTGAGTCACTTGTCGCAGACCTGAAAACGGTTTAGCTTTCTGGTCTTTAGTGCTTGGATGTCCGAATTTATCCCATTACAAGTGAGTCACTTGTCGCAGACCTGAAAACGGTTTAGCTTTCTGGTCTTTAGTGGTTGGATGTCCGAATTTCTCCCATTACAAGTGAGTCACTTGTCGCAGACCTGAAAACGGTTTAGCTTTCTGGTCTTTAGTGGTTGGATGTCGAATTTCTCCCATTACAAGTGAGTCACTTGTCGCAGACCTGAAAACGGTTTAGCTTTCTGGTCTTTAGTGGTTGGATGTCCGAATTTCTCCCATTACAAGTGAGTCACTTGTCGCAGACCTGAAAACGGTTTAGCTTTCTGGTCTTTAGTGGTTGGATGTCCGAATTTCTCCCACCAAAAGTGAGTCACTTGTCGCAGACCTGAAAACGGTTTAGCTTTCTGGTCTTTAGTGGTTGGATGTCCGAATTTCTCCCATTACAAGTGAGTCACTTGTCGCAGACCTGAAAACGGCTTAGCTTTCTGGTCTTTAGTGCTTGGATGTCCGAATTTCTCCCACCAAAAGTGAGTCACTTGTCGCAGACCTGAAAACGGTTTAGCTTTCTGGTCTTTAGTGGTTGGATGTCCGAATTTCTCCCATTACAAGTGAGTCACTTGTCGCAGACCTGAAAACGGTTAGCTTTCTGGTCTTTAGTGGTTGGATGTCGAATTTCTCATTACAAGTGAGTCACTTGTCGCAGACCTGAAAACGGTTTGGCTTTCTGGTCTTTAGTGCTTCTGGATGTCGAATTTCTCCACCAAAAGTGAGTCACTTGTCACCAGACCTAGAAAACAGTTTAGCTTTCTGGTCTTTAGTGGTTGGATGTCGAATTTCTCCCATTACAAGTGAGTCACTTGTCACCCAGACCTGAAAACGGTTTGGCTTTCTGGTCTTTAGTGTAGGATGTCGAATTTCTCCCACCAAAAAGTGAGTCACTTGTCGGAGACCTGAAAACGGTTTTAGCTTTCTGGTCTTTGATGGTTGGATGTCGAATTTCTCCCATTACAAGTGAGTCACTTGTCGCAGACCTGAAAACGGTTTAGCTTTCTGGTCTTTAGTGGTTGGATGTCCGAATTTCTCCCATTACAAGTGAGTCACTTGTCGCAGACCTGAACACTTTTTGGCTTTCTGGTCTTTCGTGGTTGGATGTCCGAATTTCTCCCATTACAAGTGAGTCACTTGTCGCAGACCTGAAAACGGTTTGGCTTTCTGGTCTTTAGTGCTTGGATGTCCGAATTTCTCCCATTACAAGTGAGTCACTTGTCGCAGCGGACCTGAAAACGGTTTAGCTTTCTGGTCTTTAGTGGTTGGATGTCCGAATTTCTCCCATTACAAGTTAGTCACTTGTCGCAGACCTGAAAACGGTTTAGCTTTCTGGTCTTTAGTGG
>CAUJNA010000439.1:0-108190 GCA_963377175.1 Effrenium voratum | reverse complement strand
CACATTCTACAAGCTGTGGATAGCAGCGAGAATCCTCGATGTCACCAAGGAAGAAATGAAGCTCCTGGTCAAGGACCGAGTGCACCCGGTGGGTGATATTATTTTCAGATGTTTTGCACTTGCTTTCAACTGTAAGTATATATCATTCGTGAGGGATGGCCTGAACCTTGGCAAACATGGTTACACGGTCAACGTGAGCGCCATCATCTCGGCCGACGACCCGAACAAATGCGACACACCCCTGCTGGATTGGTGCCTTCGGAAAGGGCACTGGTTGCCAGAGGACTACAACAAGAAGTGTGTCCGGGCACGAGAAGCCCAGAAGAACTTGGACGAGGAGTTCCGCCGACGTACCCATAGGCTGTCCATTGGGGACAGGTATGCTTCGTGAAGATGATGATTGCGGTACGATGTGGGCCAGCCCCCATCTGTTACTTGCGTCACATCGACACTGTTTCGGTGGAACGACTTATGTCATGATTTATATTCATGTGTCCAAGATGATTGGGTGTGTACATGGTTACATATTCCGACGACTATGACGCTCTGGATATTCATGGATGGAATTATTACCTTATAGATGATATCTTTTCATTATTTATGTATTGTCCATGGTATCTGGAATGGCTACGATTTGCATTGATTACTCACCGATGTTTCTTTGCCGGAGATATGCAGACCGATCACAAGCGGGCGCGTCTGGTGGACTTTTGTGGCCAACCCATTTATGGATGACAGCTGCGCGATGCGCAAATGCGGCAGCTGGAATGTTCACCGGCGGTCAAGTGAAGTGGCCACAGTGTATTATATACACCTGCATATGGATGTGTGCTTCGATTGGAGGATGAATGTTTCACTTTTCGTACAATCGAACCCGGCATGGTTCACAGCGAATGAACGGTGTAGTGATAGCAAGTAAAAGAATGCACGACACGATTTCGTAGTTGAAGCCGTGGCCAGTGGAACGTTTTGTGGTGTTTGGACCGCATGATGAACAAAGCGACCCAAATGGGGGATGTTAAAACCCTCTAGGCCCCGTGCCGAAATTGGGTAGCTGTTCTGAGGTCCTTGTTGGTGTTGCTTCCCAAGTTCCATTGATCGCCATTTGGCTCAAGACACAATTGAGGTTCAAGATCTGATGTGTGACTGCAGACCTACGTGATCTGCATTAAGAGCAAAACAACTGCTTGCGCCGCATTGTCAGGACTACTGTTGTAACTATCATTCCCTCTCCCTTACAACGTTTACACGGGTTCGGCTATAACGGCATCGTCCGTATACACCTTTCTACGTGGTTGGTATTACAGCTTGAGGGTTCGGTGCATAGCGTCCCACGGGACGTCACCTTGCCGTCTCTTGACACCGGACATCCAGTTGGAGAAGACGCTTGGGGCGGACTCCGCTCAATTCGTCCAAGTCCCGCTGGATGTGGCGATGCAGTACTACTACCGCGCTAAGCGGACGGCAGGGGCTCTGCCGCCGGCTCGGCGCTTGCAATGGTTGCAGGCCAAGGATGTTGACGAACGGTCTGCAGGTGGGTAACTCGGTTCCGCGAATCGACGGCATCCCTCGGAGTGGTGATCAAGGAGGTTTACGCGGCCCGAGACGCCCATTGGGCGGTGGGGGTTCAGGAGCCGCAGACTGCTACGACTCAGGCGGCACCGGCATCTGCATCCAAGGCTGCTGCAAGTACCAACCTCCTCACGCAGGGCAAACCTATTGGCGGTCGCCCGGTGGCCCGGACCATGCGCGACGGGACGCAGATCTGCCAGGCCTTCCAGCACGGCAAGTGCGGCGCCAAAGGCAAGTGCATGCAGGGTGTGCATCGCTGCGGAGTCGTGATCCGGGGAGACCGGGTTTGCGGGCTGGGGCACGCGGCCAAGGACTGCACAGGGGGCAAGAAGCCCAAGTCCACCTGACAGGGCCCCGACGGGGAGGCGGCATCTCTGTCAGCTGTCAGGGTCGGAAGCGGATGAATTGCCGCACTTCCCCCCCTCATGGCCGATTTGATGGCCGGCCCGTGGGTACCGCTGACCAAGGCTTTCCTTCATTGCGGTTGGCGATGCCTACCGGTTGATTGGCTGCTGGATGCCACCCACGACCTGGCCGACCCTCGGCGGGAGGAGCTGCTGCACGAGCAGCTGTTGGAGGTCGATTTCATTGCAGCAGCCATTGATTGCTCTACTAAGTCACATACCCGGAGATCCCGCGGAAGTTCGACGATGGGCGTCCTGCACCACAACCACTTTGCTCAGACCATACCCGGAGGGCCTACCAGGCCTGCGGGGCAGGGACTTGAATCGAGTCTCTGTCGATAGCAGGAGGTGCGGGGAGGGGCATCTATTCGCCCGGAGCCTACACTGGGCTCTGCCCCAAGAGCAACGCGTGTGGCAGTCAGGGCGATGGCGCGACAAGCCCTGCTGGGTGGAGCTCAAGCCAAGTCGCAACGACTGCGCCACAACCTGAACGAGATCGACGCCTGGCCCCCCATGGCTTGCCATCATTCTCGATCCCAAGGAGTGGGAGCCCTGTGGAGCGCGCTACCGGCCGCTTCTACCCGAGCAAAGAAGAGGCTGAGTATACGGCCCCGTTGTGCTTCGCTCCGCTTCATGGTGGGCGGCGCGAACGGGCAGAGCAGTGCTGCGAGTCCCCCGGATGCCCACGGTCGAGTGTGTGGGTCGCAGGGAGGACTGGCTGCTGGACCCGAGGGCCATGCGTGAGTGGGCGATGGCACCGGTCGCCCTGTCCCTGGGGCTTCGCTTGCGGGGTGCCCAAACGCAGGGGTTACCTGTGCGGGCGCAGGCTCAGGCAGTTCTGGGCGAAGGGAAGCTTTTGCCGGACGCGCGCATCTACGTGGGCATGGGTCACCATAGCCACCGTCTAGCATGTTCCAAATGGGCGGCCAACGAGATCCCAGGTATCCACTGTGGCCTCTTCGATCAGTTGAAGGAGCTGGAGGGGATGACGTTGGTGTGCGACTGCTCGATGGAGGTCCTGGCTCTGTGAGCCGTAGGCGTCCCAGGAGAGCAGCTTTGGCCTGGGGGGGGATCCCAGGTGTTCAGGCACTTCCACGCAACTTGCAGAAGCACTCTCAGGAGTCGCTTGTGGCTCGTTTCCGGCGACTGTTTCCCCATGACTGGCTTCAGCACACAACTTTTCCGATGATCGAGGACCTCGTCAATTCGTTCCCCTTCTCTGCTTTTACCGAGTGGTGCGAGGACCAGGAGCTTGATGTTGATGGTCCGATGGGGCCGGTGCTTGCCACTCGCACGGCACGTTTTCGACAGATTACCGCAACGGGCCGGCAAGCTGGAGCCCTGAGCCACAAGGCCGCGCCCCCGCCACTTCAGGCGGGTGAGCCTACCCCGGATGAGCACTTCGACCACGCCGACGCCTTTGGAGGAGGAGCCCAACCTTCGGCGGCAAGCGGTGGGAGCCTTGCGGGAGCTGAAGCAACGCTGGCAAGGCGTCACGGCTACGTTGCGGGAGCGGCAGCCGGCAGCAATCCGCAGAGTGACGGCCCAGCGGGACGTGGGTTTCACGGCTCTTCTGATCATCCTGAGTTCGTGGCCGGATGTGTCCTATCCGTACGGGTTGGTGTGCGGGCTCCCAGCAGTTGGCTATGCGCCCCCCTATGGCATCTTCCCTGAGCAGGAGGCACGCCGCATCCCTTTCGAGGAAGTGGTGATGGGGGCAGAGGCCAACAACCAGCGGATCTTGGCCACCTTGCGGGCAGGCAAGGACGATGTCTTTCTCCTATCTCAGTCCACCCTGGATGCGGAGCGAGGCTTCTGCACCTACCCGATGCGGCGCCGAGAGCTTCTTCAGGCGGTGAAGGGAGCTCCCTTCCGTTTAATACCCAGGTGTGTTATCACACAGAGCTCTGGCAAGCGTATAATTGACAACGCCGATCAGGGGGGACAAAGTGAGTTGTCATCTGTTGCTAACAAATTGGTTCTGTGCACGCCCCTGCGCCCTGCGCAGCACATCCGAGCAGTGGTGGCACAGATGACCCCGAACGACCTCCGGGAGGCGGCTGCGGCTGATTCCTGGGAGTCCGGGGGGAGGACTGGGACTGGCCTGATGCCTATCAGCATTCGCCGATGTTGCCACAGGAGTGCTTGGGCTGCGTGGTAGTCTTCTGGCACTATTTGTGGGCAGAACCACTATGCTCCTGCCCCTGAGAGTCACCAGTCTCAACCGGTACTCCAGGTTGGTGGAGTCCCTTGGGCGCAGGCTGGTCTTTGGACGACGCGAGCTTGACAGACTGGCGTTCAGCAAAGGGGTCTGGACAGTGGGCCTTTGAGCAACTGAACGTCCTTTTGGGAACCCGCTTTGCTGAGGAGAAGCGCCAGGCCATGGCGCCCCAAGGCGTTTTCCTTGGGTTGGACCATGACATGTCTGAGGCTCTCTCCCATGGCCACGTGAAGTTCTGGGCCAAGGCGAGGGCAGTCGGCGCAGCCGGACCTGGAGCACATGGCGCATTTGATCCACGTGATTTTGTTCTCCTTGCAAACTTGGATTTACTGGAAACACATTCCATCGAAGTCAATCTGGGCTGATGCGATCAGCCGGGAAGGTGCCCGTGACCCTTGGCACCGTTCCAGACATTTCTCAACACAATCGACCGCTCTGCCGCTGATCATTTGGCATCTCCCGTTGCCAGCGTTGATCTCGGTTGTGCATTTCCTTTGAGTGCCTTGGGATTAGGTAGTGGAGTGCATTGGGGTGTTTACCCTGTCAGCCATACACGCCGGGATGGCAGTGGGGAAGCTGACAGGGGGCCTGAGTGAGGCCCACTCAGTGCCCTACCTTAGCTCACTGGAGCATACCAAGGCAAATCCTCGGAGTTTGAGGTTGACCATGACAAAGGATTGCACCCGCTATAAAAGAAGTGCGAGAGAGCTGTGCTTTCGTGTTGAGTCATACACCATAGGAATGTGGTTGTGTCTCGAGTTTGGTAGCCTGGCGTCCAGTAACCCCTGTCTTGGAGGCCTCGCTGGGGCTGGGTTTGCGTCACAGAGGGGACGCGGAGGTAGGGCTCCCGATGGTCGGGACGTAGCCTGGCACCCACACCGGGAGGTTGTGCGATGGTTGTCCAGGCTACCCCCCCTATATCTTTTTCTCCTGCCAGCCAGTATGCTGGGAGGCATGTTTACCCTGTCAGCCATACACGCCGGCAGTGGGGAAGCTGACGGGGGGTCTGAGTGGGGCCCACTCAGTGCCCTACCTTAGCTCACTGGAGCATACCAAGGCAAATCCTCGGAGTTCGAGGTTGACCATGACAAAGGATTGCACCCGCTATAAAAGAAGTGCGAGAGAGCTGTGCGTTCGTGTTGCGTCATACACCATAGGAATGTATATATATATATATATATATATATATATATATAAACAACTCGTCGCCGACTTGGGGGTCCCCGAGCGAACGAGCGCTTCCTCAGACCGAAGTCGTCTCCTTCGAGTCCAAGCAGCGTGCCGCGCGCCGCAGCCCCGAGGGCGCAGGTTCGATGGGGGGAGTGATGGGGACCCCAAATCGGGGGGTTGTTCCTTTTGGTGCCCCTTTAAAGCCAACCCAAAAGGGGTTCTTCCTGAAACAAAAAACGCTAGATATGTATATATATATATATGCCTGTATCACGCATTTCCTTGCTGGTTCGATAGGCAGGGAATGAGAAATGGAAGGACCCGGAGAAAAGCCATTCCTTGTGGTTTCCTTAAAGGAAATCCCCAGACGGTTCATTCACAACCCGGACTCGGTCGCTCCCTGAGCACCGGCAAGTGAAGGCACAGTTTGTTTTGTTTGTGATCAGCGATAAACAAGGCACTCTTGGCGGTTTGAAAGGGAAACCATTGACAGCCCACCTACTTACAGCCGGCTCAATTGCCAACTTTCCAGCTCCAAATCGGTGCCGTCACAGCACGAACCTCCCAAGAGGCTGCTACTTGGATGCCCGGCCTATTTCTGGGGTCATTGTGTTGACTGTTTCTGGGAGTTAGCCACGTCAGCAGCTGGGGTTGTTTCTCTTTATAGGGCTGACTTTGGTGGTCAAATAATGCGGCGAGTACTTAGTTGCTTATAACCAGGTTATCTTCCATTTGCTTAAGAATATCTTTTCTTTTCTTTTTTTGAAAGAATATCCCGTGTTGGTTTTAAAGGGAATCGACTTCACTGTTGGACACATGTCTCGCTTTTTCCAGGGGGCGAACACGCACATGGGGGTGATCAAAGTCACCCTTCAAGTGATTAAAGGGAAACAGCCAATCAGAAACAGAAGCAACATATGGACAGGGGTTGGTTGGCTTACATTGCTTGTGAATTCCAGTCCCAGGCCAAGTCGGCTCGGGCTCGCCCACGACTGCGGTGTGTGAATGAGCCTTGGCTGCATGGATTTCTTTGAGGCAAACCCTTTTTGGGGTGGCTTTAAAGGGAAGCCAATAGGACACTTATAATTTTTTGGGGTCCCCCCTTTTTTAGACACACCCGCATGGTGAGAGACTCGTGGCCACTTGGAGGTCTTTGAGGCCAAGCAGGATTCAGAGTGACAGATTCACACAATGGACAGGACGGGGAAAAACGAAGGTGCAGCAGCTCGCAGGCTGCAAATCCCCAAAGAGCAAACTGAACATCGCGGGAATTCTCCAGAGACCTCTGACAATTTTTGGGTTGGGGACAGTGTAGAGAGCCAGGGACCTTCAGGCAGGCAAGAGATCCAACCTCTCCCCCAAACGCGCCATGGGCTATTGCCCCCCCCCTCCGGTCTGATTCCATCTTCTGTTGGGTCGACTTCGAACTCCGAGGCGTCATTTGCATGGATGCAAAGCACAGCACCCAGCCGAGCGAATGGTCGCCTTTTGGAACGGAGTGTTGAGGCTCCTGTAGCGATTTGTGACTTTTGTGCGTGTCGGCCATTGTGTTGGCCATTTGGCAATGCTTGTGCTACATGTGCGCTAAATGAGCCTATGACTGCGCCGATGGCGGAGCCAACGCCCAAGAAGCCTCCCATCCTTCAGCGTCTCTGAGATGTCAAAGGCTGGCGCAATCACGGCTGTGATGTGCAAGAATAATTGCGTGTGTTTTCAACTGGCGAATCATCCCCACTCAAATCTGAGTCGGCTTTCTTCCCAGATAACAGTGAGTTTTTGGAAACCCATAGCAGCTGACTGGTGCGCTCAGCATGCTCAGGCCCGCGCCCGCTCCTTTTCTGCCAACTCCTCCGAGGCCGAATGGCGTCATTGTCCACGGCGAGACGCCGGGGGCCAACAACTGCACCGGGTTCGGAGGATGAAAAGAGGTCCGTTGTCGCCAGATGTTCTTGCTTTATTTTCAGAAAACATCCTCGTTTAGTATGTTGGAGGTGTTCATATTCTATGTGCGTAGTATCGTTGGTTGAGCAAGCCTTTTTTGTTGATCCAGCCCACGTGCAAGAGGATAACGTACGTGCCTCCTCTGAAGAAGATACCTAGGCCGCTGACATCACATCGGAGCTAGCGTTGCACATTCTTCTGGTCAAAATGCAGATGTGAAGACCATCCTAATCATGCAGCGGTCTTGAAGCCCCCCCTCCCCCCGTCTATTCTCCAATTATTGCAACGATTCACCCCCGATTGTGGGAATCCACCGGGCTTAGCGACCTGAGTTGCAGGGCCAAAGCGGCTGGGTTTTGCCTCTTGCTGCCCTTCTTGGGCCAAAACATGACAGAGGAACCGGCCCCTGTTTTGTGAATGGAAGCCATCCGTTTGAAACGCCGTGGCAAAGGGACCCACTGATGGATAAGCGCAACTCTGCGATGGAAGGACCAGAAATCTAAGGGGACTCACCACCTATCAGCTGGTGTTCAGTGGAGTCCATCAACAGGGCCCATAGTTTTGCTTGTGGCTTTTGGCGGCGGCTTTGCGCCAGCTTGGCAGGTAGGGACAATCCCAGCCAATGGGTGCGGATCTCCGCCTGTTCCATTCTTTGCATGGTTCTGGGACCATTTTGATACCGATGGGTTTTGATTTTTGTCGCTCATGTTGGGGGCGTAGTTTGCCTGTTATGGGCAAAGTGTTTGTTCTTAAAAACAACGTGGTTGTTTTAAAAGCATGTTTCATGCCAAACCAGGGTGAGGGCATGTTGCTGTGAAGTTTCGTAGTCCCAGGTGTCACCAGAGCACCTGCTTCACCTGCGCCAAGCGCCTGCAGCGCGCTGGCGATACCTGCCCCATCTGCCGGGACCGGATCTCCTTCATTCGCTTGCGGGGCTTGGCAAAGTTGTTAATTGGCCGCTCGACGTGGCATATAGTTCGAAACATGGCTCACAGTTTTGAGAAAGGGGGTGCTTTCAATTTTGCTAAGCTTTCCTTAGTTGTTCCCAGCCAACCCCCTAGGCTTTTATCTTTTTGGTGTTTAGTGGGGATTTCCATTCCTAAACGTTAAACTTTTAGCGGGGGATTTGAGGACAGCCCAGTTTGGTGCGTGTGAGATTGGCTGCTGGGTGTCACGCAGGAAGTGATCGACCAGGTTTGCAAACTACACGGAGACTGACCTTGCAGCGTCAGGCCGGCGCGGAAAGAAGCCTTTGGCAGTGCCCATGCTACATGATCAGTCAGAATTCAGAAGTCAACAATTCATCCTTATCTTATGCAGATCATTGATATTCGGTGCTTTGGGTAAGCCTGACAGCCTCCCTTGGTGACTTGGGACCAGGTTTCAGCGCAGGTATTGGACCCTTGCCAGGAGCGTACTCTGAGGCCAGTCGAGTGATAGGTGCGCAAGGCGCTGAGTCATTGGCTTCGCATTCGGAGTCGAATTCGGCCGCAACCAGCTCCCGGGGTGTGGCCTGCATGCTCCCTTCGCTTTGCCTCTGAACTCGTGTCTTTTTTTTTACAAGCGCCAATGCCATCGGGCCCTGCGGTGCAAAGCGGAGGCTCCCACGCGGGTCTCCTCAAGGAGACATGAGCTTTTGGCAGTTTGGATCCCGCACGGTTCGATCTCCAGACCGTGCGTGCCCGTGGGCAGAGTGACCTGCTTGGTGCAGGTGAGAGAGCCAGGCTCCCAAATGCACTAAGGGGGCTTTGCCGAGCGAAAGGGGCCGGGTCTGCTTAGCCGAGGTTTGGATGCCCGAACGGGGCAGCCTGACCAAGGCTACGCTGATCGGAGGGAAATCGCCATCGCGTGGGGAAAAAGAGACTCAGGAGCTTGCTCGGGAGCCACACAGAATGGTCGCCACGTTGTGTGTCAGACTTTGGGGACCCGCCAAAGTGGCAAACCTAAGTTTAAAAGGGTAGCCTGTAGCCTTGAAAAAGACACACACACACACATATTACTTCCATTTGGTTAAGAATATGTTTTATTTTCCCCTGTTGGTTTTAAAGGGAAACTATCACTACTGGAAATATTTTTCCCCAACAGCTGGAAGCTAAGGGATCTCAGCCCAGATAAGGTTCCGGGGTGGTCCGGTGCAGGCCAGGTGTAAGGTTCAAGGAAGGTTCCGCAGGTTCCGGGTGGTCGGTGCAGGCCAGGTGTAAGGTTCAAGGAAGGTTCCGGAGGTTCCGGGGTGGTCGGTGCAGGCCAGGTGTAAGGTTCAAGGAAGGTTCCAGGTTCAAGGAAGGTTCCGGAGGTTCCGGGGTGGTCCGGTGCAGGCCAGGTGTAAGGTTCAAAGGCCAGGCGTAAGGTTCAAGGAAGGTTCCGGAGGTTCCGGGGTAGTCCGGTGCAGGCCAGGCGTAAGGTTTAAGGAAGGTTCCGGAGGTTCCGGAGGTTCCGGCGGGTGGTCCGTCACAGGCCAGGTGTAAGGTTCAGGGAAGGTTCCGGAGGTTTCGGGGTGGTCCGGTGCAGGCCAGGCAAAAGGTTCAAGGAAGGTTCCGGAGGTTCCGGGTGGTCCGGTGCTCTGGTGCAGGTCAGGTGCAAGGTGAAGAACTGAAGTCTGAGACGCAACGAGCAGACAAATCCTAGACCTTCAGCGGCTAGCTGTTGGGGACTCAAGCCATTGGAGGATCACAATGCTGAGCCTGCCACCTGGCCCAGCGTGCACGGCAGGCGGACGCCCTACATGAGGGCTTAGGCCAGGAGTACTCCAAGCGCGGGAGCTCAGGACGGACATCTCTAATTTTTTGTCACCCAGCGTTCTTCTGAAGAACCCCCCCCCGCACCCCACCCCTCAGTTTAGATCGCTTCCTAAAATTCATGATCCCTGGAAAGACCTAAGTTTTGTTTTCGTGTGTTTGAATCTGCAAGAGGTCTGTGCAACCTAGCCACAGCCGCATTGCAGCCCACGCCAGATTTGTTGAAAGTGAACTTGAAGATCCAGTTGAACGCAGTCGTTCCAGTCGAAACCAGTTGTTCCAACCTTTCCAGTTCGTGCATAGCTCCAAGAACCCTGATCAAACGCGTTGGGGAAGCTTGCAGGCGACATTCGAGGGAGGCACAATGAGTCCATTCGGACTTGACAAGCTCGGTCCTGTCCCTTGATCCAATTTGTCCGATTGAGACAGTTGAAGTCCATTTGGTTCGTAGCTTTCTTTGGTTGCAATTGGTCTTGAGTCCTGGGTTGGTTCTGCATCTAGGCCGGCGGTGAAACCCTGATGGCTGTGGGTCAAAACCGTTTTGGTACCATTTTGGTTGGTAGGTGAATTCACCACCCATTTTGGAACCTATTTGAGTGGTTGGCTTGAATCGGATGTTCACTGGAGGCTACCAAAAAGCTTTGGTTTTTGACCCACGGCCACATGAGTTTCCTGGACGAGGTTCTGCCGCGTCACCATGAAGGGCCCGCAGGACTTCCGAACCATCAGGCAGGTTTGTGGACTGATGTGGGGTCTAGGGGAGGGGAAGCCGAGGGGTCGAAGGCCCAAAGAGCCCAGGCTGAGCCATCGGAAAGGATGATGGTCCGGAGGAATCCTGGGAGCTTGGCTGAAGACTTCCTGCCATCCGCCGAACTCGCACCCCCGACTGCACAGTTTTGAGCGTGCGTGGCGGGGGAATCCCTGTTTCAAGGAGCGGGGAAAACCAACCAAGAGGCTCCCTCCGGTTTCTTTGCAGCGTACCCTTTTCAGGGTTCAGCGACAAAACCAGAAGCACATCCTCAAAGCAAAAACAATTTTTGACTCAACATCCGAAAGGGACACCCAAACAGAAACCACTCACACAACCCCCAAAAACAAAGCCCGAAATCCATGTTTTGCTCGGTTTCCTCACAACGCCAGATCCTTTCTCATTTTTTCTCTGCGACGCTAAGCCGTCAGGATGGAGCCCAGCATCGTCGCGTGCCAGGCCGCGGCCCAGGGTTTCGCATGGATGCTTTCTTGTTTTTGAGGTTTGCTGATGATTCGCAAGATATTTTTTTTGTTTGGGTGGTTGGGTGGTTTCGTTGGATAAACCCCGCACGCAGCGGAAGATGAGCTTTGGCCTGTCGGGAGGCTGGCGGGAAGCCCTCGGCGAGGCCATTGGATGGGATGTGTTTGCTCAGGTCCGAGTGGGCGGGGATCCATTTTTCCAGGGGTTGATTCAAAAACCATCGTCAACCAGGGGTTGATTCTTTCTCCAGGGTTTCTAGACCGTGTCAATCCTCGTTCTGTTCAAACACCGGATCCGTTTTCCCCTGGGTTTCGGGAGGTTCTCTGGAAAGATTCGGATCCCTGGAAAGAATGGAATTGGAAGGTACCCCTGGAATTTCCCGCGGCTGGTCCTTGAAGGATTGCCTTGAAAGGCCAAAAAATGGCGCCCGAGTTTTTTGTATGTGACGCAGTGGCACCCCAACATGGCCGTTCTCCTGATGGCGTCCTTTTTATTCGCCAACGCCAAAAAGGCCGCCATCAGAAAGCGCAGTGAGTTTTTATTCAGGTTGGAGCCTCTGGAGACAAAGTTGATGACACACCAAAGGCATTCATATATGCCCTACACACCCGCAAGCTCTTGAAACTAGAATGAATCCTGCGGATAGCAACGCACATCATGGGTCAACACCCTTGCATGAATATAGTCCATTCCATTTTCCAATCGTGAAAGTGTGGTGCCTGAGCCAACTGGGCGAACACTGAAGATTATGTCTTCACCTTGTACATGATTTTAATGTTTTGTGACGTCATCCCGAGTCCAACTCCGGAAACGCTGAATCCTGGGGTGGCAAGATGAACTACCATGATTCCCCAACAGCTCTCGCTTGTGAGCAAAGGGTGTCCCAAACCAGCTTTGAGTGTAGGGTTCAAATGTTCAAACAACCAATCCCAACCACCAATCCCAACCACCAATCAAGCGTTACCTGAACACACCCATATCATCAAACCGGAAAACAGAAATCACTGGGGAAGGTCCAAACCGCCAAACCAAGCCAAAAGGGAACCTGAACCCAGGCTTTTATTTGGGTGTGTCTCAACAACACAATCCCCCCCCCCCCCCCCGCAAAGAAAAAAGAGAAAAGAGAAGGACAAAGGAAGACGAGAAAGAGCGCACAAAAATACGGAAGACACATAACTAAAACATGGTGGTTTTCCTTTAGCTTCCTTTTTGAGCCAAAATGGGTGTACCCTCCGAAGACGGCGTCCAGCCTTCCGCCCAGCTTTTCTTTCGCGCTGGCGGTGGAGAAGTCCGAGCACTGCCTGGGCCCCAAGTGTTTTCCCGAAGCCTTTGGATTTCTATGTATATTCGTTCCCATATCAGACCATACTGGGGATGGACAAAATCCATTTTCTCACCGGCGAAGAAGCCCTGGTTGCTGATGATTCCCTTGTAAATACCCACAAAGAACGGTTTTTCATGGGCTGAATGTGGGGAATATATTTTTCTCCATCCACAGTAGATCCAAATCCGGAAATGAGAAACCCCATTTGCATCGGGTATGTACCTAGGCGTCCTTTTCATCGGTGAGTTTGACTAGAAATAGATGGCACTGGTTTAGATTGGTTTATTTCATTTACCAGGGCCACCTAATTTTCCAAAAGGGCACCTATGGCTATGCATTTTCATGGGTCCTTTGGACATTTCGCGGATTGCCCACGCATTTGTTTGAGGGGATCTATTAAAACTAAGATTTGGAGCTAAGTGGGTTTGATAGGTTGAGCAGACTTGAATTTTGGCGGGGGTACCACGCCTTTGTTATCCCTCGGACCAGTTGCTTGGACCATGTTTTCAGAAGTCAGTTTTTTCCTCGGCGCCTTTCGGGAAGAGAGCAAGTGAAGATGAGAGGGCACAAAGTGTGCACATCCACGAGCGCGAGAGCAAGGATTCTACGCGTGAACCAGTAGTAGTATTTGTGCGTGCGTGTATCACCTGTAAACTGAGGCCAATACGCCTGACTCAGACATCAAAATGATGAACTCAGACCTTTTCTTGGTTTCCAAACGGAGTCAAGGAGAACCTGTGGGGGGCATCCTTTTGATGAGCCTACCCCTGGAGGGAGGGCGAAACTCCAAATGTTTTACGAAGGCATCAGTCGAGCCGCCTCTTCTGCTAACGGGCAGCAAAAACTAGCGTGAATCTCGGAGGTTGTTCTGTCAAAGGAGCCGTCGTGAGGGTCCAAGGACTTTGTGACGTACCACCATAGCTGCGCAGGAGTCCCATGAGGACTTCCCTGACTGACCGCTGGATTCCCGCTTGAGTGTTTGATCCCGGATCAGAAAGATACTCCGGAAGCACTCTTGCTACACTTTATAAGGGCTCCTTTATAAAGGCTCCTTTAGTAGGAAGCTTTATAAGGAAGCTTTGTAACACCTTTATAAAGAAGCCTCTATAAGAGCCTGTCTGAAACACGAACTGACTGACGGCGCTCACCTCCGGGGTGAGCCCACCCCTCAGGGCGAAACTCGAGCCTCTGCCTACGGGCAGCGGAAGCTATTGTGCGCGTGTTTTTTTCTAAGGGTGCCTTTGAGCTGGTCAGGGGAAGCAAGGGAAACCGCACTGTCTGGGCCCCAAATCCTTGATGCTTTAGCTCAGCTTTCGCGTCAGGCTACGTGAACGTCGGGCTGGTGGAGTGGGTCGCAGCGCGGAAGGAGTGCCTTCGTTGCGGTCACAGGAGTCGAGCTGAGAACTCGTCTCCAGGAGGACGCCAAAGAGAGCTCAGAGGCGCGGACTTGGGGTTAAAGTGGAGTCATCTTTTTAGTTTGTGGTCCATGGCCATTATGATGAGGCACCCATTTGGTTTGGTTTGGAGGTGAGCTGAAGTATAAACCCCAGCTCCTCAAGTGACATGAGTTACGCAGCAGTTGAAGCCTTGCATTTGGGTCCAAGTGCGACAGGCTGAGACGTTGGCAGAGTTCATGAAGGTGAAGTCCCATGCCGAGGATGTGCAAGGGTTGAACCCCTCAAAAGTGATTGGACATCTATCCATGTAGCCATGTGGGCGTGTCCTTTTTTTGAGGGCGATGTTTGTTTTCAGTGAGTTTGGGTTTAAGGGGGACCAGCCAACAGGAAGCCGACCCCCGAAAAAATACACACCCATGGCCCACAGGGTCCAAACATTCAAATCTCACAACACAGGACAAGATGCCTGGGGGATGGCTGCCGGAACAACATGCCGTTGCCTTAGCTCTATCAAAAGGTCGGCGTAGCACCATGGCCCGCAGGGTTGAATTTTTGACTAGCCCGACTTAAACAAGAGTTCATTTTTTTGGGACCCCTGGCTTAAAGTCTACTTTGGGGTAGTCAAAAAATGTAACCCTGACTGCCCGTTTGCCTTCTGAGAAACTAAAAAAGAACGCCACATTCAGGGCAGACAGGTTCACACAGATTTGAAGTTGCTGCATCGCTGATTCCACTGCTGTGTGCGCATGGGCATGCAAGGTCCACGAGAATCCAAAGCAGATGATGCTGGGCTGCAGGTGGGTTCGCGTTCTCCGCAGTGTGTGTAGCCTGTGCTGCCGAGTTGACATTTGCATCCAGCTTTCTCTGATGGCGGAAGGGTGGCGGCGGTTTCGGATATCTTTGGCTTGTGAAGATGATACCATCGCTGTTGTTGTTCATGTCTTTTTAGGTTTTTAGGGTTTCTTGGTTCTCTTCCTGTTTAGTAGGGGGGCTGCAAAAACAATCCAAGACGTCTTGACTGCTATTGGTTCGGATCTTTAGACTTTATGTTTTTGGGAAATAAAGATGTTTTTCACTAAACCCCCAAAAAGTTAAACTTTTCGCAGGGTCAAGAGCAACCAAGACGTTTCCTGGCAAGCCCATATCAAACATCGAAAAAACATCCCTCCGGTTTTGTTCCACGCTTTCGACGACCGGCTGGCACTCAGCTCACGCTGGCTGATGGCAGGAAGGGCGTACAGTGGTTCGGAGACGCGACAAAGGTCCCGCTCTTTCAGGACGTGTTTTGTTTCTTTCTTTTGTTGCTTTTTTGTTTGTTTTTTTCCCCTCTCGCAACAAGTGACCCAAGATTGTTCTTGGTACATTTGGGTACATTCCAGTGATTCTTTGGTGCGTCTTCCCCTCAAAAAAAGATGAGCCACCCACTTGGTTGTTCGAGAGCAAGAAGCTGGAGAATTCCTTTGCCCGAGCCTGGCAGGACAACATCATGCCCGGCTCCCTGCCGAGCTGGCAAGTTTGAGCGCCGGTTGGTTTGTGCTGAACGGCTGAACGAGACCACCCCCGGTTTTGCTCAAAGAAGCCCCCGTTTGGCCAACTTCCGAGCAGAGCGGTTCTTGGACAACTGATTGGTCTTGAAGAGCAGCACTTCTTCACTGGGTTCCCTTTCAAACCACAAAACTTGCTGCACCCCCTTAGGTTTTTAGATCTTAGTGGGTTCAGTGGTTGGGTTTAAGCCAAGCCACGAACACTTTCACTTTCAGCCAGGGATCTGAAAAAAAGGGACACATATCACCCACTTCAAGTAATTTGTGGGTAAATCACCAGTCATTCCTAGTAATTGCATCCTCCAGAAAAAAGAGACACACACACACGCACACACACGCATCGACGCCTCCCACGTGTCGGAGGGCCTGGCGCCTTCCGACCGTTCCGCCAGGCTGCGCTTCCGTTGCGACTACCAGCTGAATCGCTCGGGGGACATCTCGCAGGCGGCGAGAGCGGCTCGAGCCACGGGCGCGTCGGTTTTGGCCATGGCACCGAGCCCAGCAGACAAATACGTGCTCTGTCTTTTGTTTTTTTAAAGGGTTCCAACTTTTCAGGTGGGCCACTTGCTGAAAGCCGATTCGGGTAGATTGGGGGATAAGGGACAATCCCCTTGCCGTAAATGGGTGCAGATCTCCGCCTTTTCAATTCTTGTAAATTCGTGTGGGTAGATTCTTTTAGTACCTTATGACTCAGGCAGGCATCCATTTGACGGATTAGTTTGGTTGAGATTCGTTTTATAAACCCACCTATGAGCTGGTTCTGCTCCCGAAACTGAATGTTTCCTAAAAGCCGAGGATGATCCTGAGCAAAAATGGACTGGTTCCTCGAAACATTGGAAGTTTCAGATGCCAGCGATCAGTGTATGCCCATTGTCACGGCTGGAACAATCTTAAAAGCACCCTTAAAGTTTTCGCTCAGTCAAAGAGGGCGCCGATTTCGAATCCAGGGAGAGATTGGCAACGTTGACCCCGTATTCATCATCCCCATCTATGAATAAATAGGGGGGTGGCCCTGGGTTTAGTGGGGAATCATCACTTTTGGAGGGGAACACCCCCTATTGAACACCCCCTATTAATAAACTGGGGTTGAGTAATACGGGGTCAGCATTAAGCAGGCCTAGTTTTCAATAGTTTCTGCCTTGAAGCCGTATTTTGCAGAAGAATGTCTCTCGCAGTCGGCAAAGGCTCCTGGCTTTCTGGCAAGGTTTGGAGTTCGTCAGCTTGCATCTTGGTAGAGACGGGGGGTTGATCAATACTTTTTTTGGCCCCCAGTTTTGACCATGAGTAGCTTTTCCCATGTGTTTGAAATATCAAATCTTGTTTTGCGCGGTTTCCCACCAGGAAAGGTCATCTTATCGAACCTTTTGATCAACCCGCACATTTTTGCGAATACAGTGTGACTCCGCAGGTTCCTTTGTTTCCGATGAAGGGTCAGATATGCCGCGTGATTTCTTCAGATGGTCCAAAGAGGCTAGGCTGGGGCTAATGACTCAAGGGACACATGGTAAACCTAAACCAACTAGCAGGGATACAGGGGGAAACCAGGGATACGGGAGGATTCCCCCTAAATGCACCTAAGTTTATGGGAAATGGCGCCAAGTTGGAATCCCCCCATATCGGGACCTGCTCCCTCCGTATCCCCGCGGAAGTTCGTTTGTCCAAAGGTGAAGGTTTGGCTGCTGCCTTCCCCGGTGATCTTCGAGTATGGCGGCGAGCAGACGATCACGGAGCCGGGGTTGAAGCAAGGGATGGAAAGCTCGTCACGACAAAAGCCCCGTCCTAAAAAGCTTGCCGGAGTCTGAAGGGATGTGCCCGTTCTCAGGATTTGGACCCCCAAAGATGGTGGGTTTTCATGTTGGTTTCCGCTTTAACACCAACAAAAAACAGGGGTACCTCAAAAAACACACACACACACACAAACACACACCCGAATGGAGACAAGAAACTGCTTCCTTCTTGGCTCACAAGCTACTGACCACTAAGTGCGGTCTAATGACTACCAACTACTTTTTACTAAGTCCTACTCACCCATTACTGCGTGTTGAGCAATGCTACTCACACGAGTACGGCTAACTTATTACTGCGTAACCACTACTACGTGCTAACGAGTGCCTACCAACGGACTCTCAAACTTTTCCGACTTCTGCTTCCTCTCTACTATGATTAAGCGCTACTACTACGCACGACTGCTTACAACTGATTTATCCCGAAGTATTATTTGCAAATAATTACTTACAAACAACTCCTCTCTACTTCATACTTGCGACTTACTACGACTTACAACTCTCACTTATTACTTGCTACTCACTACTTACACCACTACTACTACTACTGCTGCTGCTGCTGCTGCTGCTGCTGCTGCTACTACTACTACTACTACTACTACTTCTCTGCTGCTGCTGCACTGCTACTGCAGCACTTCCGCCAGTGCCACGACCATTGCCAGCACCAGCGCCAGCACCAGCACGACCACCACTAGCTCCCTTCCCGCAATGCGCTTCAGGAGGAGGACATGTGGGGGGAGCCTTTGGCGCAGTGGCCGGGGTTCCAGGCTCCCGGGCCTGCCTTGCCACTTTGGAGCCCCGACTTTCCTGAGCTATTTGGCACCCCAGTGGTGCCCTTCTCTCCCCTTTTCTGGGGGAGGGTTCCCCTACTAAAATAGACTACTGAAAAAAAGGGTACCCTTATTCTAACCTCTCTACTGGACCTAGATGAGGATTCTCGACCGCCAGGACAGACTCTAATGATCACACAACGTGTCTCTTGGGTTTGGCTTTCGTCGTGGGAGTGATTCCCGAATGGCCGAAGCCGTATGGGACAGGTTTCTCATGGTATGGGTGTGTTGCCCAACATGAAGCCATGATTCTTGCGGGGACTGTGCTGCTTTGTCCCGGATCTTGGGACAGTGACCTTGCGGCCCTGCAAAGCCAGCGCAACAAATACCATATGTCGCGACAACTGACGCTTCTCTGCTTCGTGGCCCCCATGATTCATTTTCCAGCCCGCAACCACCTCCCAAGTTGCATCTTGAGCGCAATGATCCTGGTGGTTCCCAGCCATCCGGTTGCTTAGGTTTTCTGCCTTTTAGGGTTTGGTGGTGGTTTTCACGAAGCCACGAAAAGTTAAACTTTTAGCAGGGGATTTGAGGGCAGCCCAGTGATGTGAGGTCCTTGATCTTCTTGACACTTGGCTTGGCTCGCAATGTCATGCGCGAGTGAGGTGGGTACCACGATGGGGCAGCCAGGCGCCGCAGTTTGGGGGGGTTCTTCTGGGTATAGGTGGCCTTTTTGATGGGTCAGTTTGGTGCTTCTAATCATTTACCAGTGTTATTTATTTTTATCAAAAGGACAATGCTCAAGAGTGGTTACACAGAAGCCCTCTAACCACCAAAGGGTCCTTTTTGGGACCCAGAACCAAACGCGCCAAGCGCAACGCGTTTCTCAGCGAGCTCCGAAGTGTTTGACCACGGCAACAGCGGACGGGACGTCGCCAGGACAGAAAGATGCGGCCGCTCTGGGCCTGAGGCTCCAGTTCGAAGTCTCGGGCAGATCGAGAGGCGATCTCGAGGGGTCGGTGTCAGAGTTTTCGGGCGCGCCCGCGCCACAACGTTTTTGTTTTCATGTTGGGCTTTTGATTTTTTGAACCAAGATCAGGGTGGCCTCAGACTTATAGCCTCAAAGACGCACTAAGCATTGCCAGGGCGGCTTGAGCATGAGGTGCCCGCCATCACGCTCTACACCTGCGGAGATAGGGTGACGGTGGCGCGGCTTGAAAATATCAAGGGCCTGTTTGGTGAAACATTTGATTTCCAGGGAAGGACGTGGGGGTTGATCAATATTCCTGGCCCCCAAGTGACCATGGGTGACTTTTCCCGGCATATTGTCTTTCTAGTGGTTTCCCCCAATGGTCATCTCATGTGAAGGACCTTTTGGATCAACCCAGGGGCTGCTGATGGTGGCGTGGCGCCTTTGGGCGCTCCTTGGAGCTCTCTTTGGGCCACTGGAGCCATGGATGATTTCCATGCGTCTAGATTTTAGGCCCTGGGCCCTAGGCGATTCTTCTGGTAATCCGCCGATGAGGCGCCTGATCTCAGAGCCAAAAGCATGACCTGTCAAATTGCAAATGAAGATTGTAGTCAAGCCCACAGAAGCCTCGATTCTAAAGGGGTCTGTCTTTTTTCTTAGGGCACCCCCTTGTTTGTTGTTGTTTTTTATTGTTATTGTTCCATGGACAACCAAAAAGGAGCGCCGAATCCATTTAGGGGTCCAAATTTATTGCAACGAAGACACGAGGTCGGTATGCGATCCACGCACCACACGCCTCTCGGGTTTCGGGTTTCAAAAACCGCGACTCAGGTGGCCTGGGACGGACCCGCGGACCTGGAAGCCGCGACCCAGGCGGGGCGTCTTCGCGTCGAGCCGCGAGGCACAGAAGCTGTTGTTCTCCACATGGCTGTGGTGGTCAATAGGGCAACCCCAAAATGGCGCAAGCCCTGGGAAGTGGCAATATGAACCAACACCTGCGCTCCAATTCCTGGTGGTTGAATGTTGACCCACAGCCACATGGGTGGCTCGTCTTTGGCTTATTTTGGGGGGTTGGAACCAGCAGTTGGAGACTTTCTTTCTGCCAAACACCGCGAGTTGCGCGAACTGCCTGGACATCATTTCCCGTGGCCTGCGTTTTTTGGGGGGCGGATCCAACAAACATGGACGCCAAGACTGGAAGACAGGGCCACGGCCAATGTATGTAAGTGGATTTTGGTTTTCCTGTTTTCCATTGAAAGCGATCTGAAAAGGGTGACACTCTGGGACTCTGGCAATGGTACCATTGGTTTTGACCCACAGCCAAATGGAAATCCAACCACTAAACACTAGAGCCTCAGTCTCCACTCCGACAATCATGACATCCCTCATTTCTCTTCCAATTCCCTTGTCAGGGTAGGGGCACCACCCATTTTCGTCTATTTTAGTGGGGATTGGGATGTTCACTGGGGGTACGATTTGGATTTTGACCCAGAGCCATTTCCATTGAACCCACAAGTTTCCATGTCACTGTCGGGAGGTACCGACTGCTCCAAGCCCGTGTTGAGGCCCTCGCCCCAGCCGAAAGTCGCGCCACGCTTTTTTTTGGGATTTTGGACCCCCCCCCCCAAAAAAAAAATGGCGCAACGGGTCTGACCTCTTGGTTTTTCTCTAAAGCCAAAAAAAAGAAGGGGAGGCCCTCAGAAATAGGACAGGCAATGTGGCTGTGGCTCAACAAGGTACTGTGGATGGACGAATTCCATTTCGCACCACTTTGAAGCCATGGGAGACCGTTGTCCGTTGGTATTTACAGGGGAATCATCATTCCAGGGTTTCTTAGGTGGTGCAGGATTTCGTCCATCCACAGTAGTACCCGTTTTTTGGGCCCCTAGGGAAGCAAAGACCAAAACCTGCGTAACCCCAGCTCTGCAATTTTGAGCCATGTC
Organism: Effrenium voratum; assembly: GCA_963377175.1. Taxonomy (NCBI): domain Eukaryota; class Dinophyceae; order Suessiales; family Symbiodiniaceae; genus Effrenium; species Effrenium voratum. The sequence continues at coordinate 87,184 of CAUJNA010000439.1, read as the reverse complement.
GGCATGCGAGCAAAAAGGCCAAGGCAGTAAGTCGGACAACATCGGGATGAAGACGACACCAGGGCTTTCAAGAGGCTCATCCGGTTTTCGGCTTCACACGGCTTGGCGCCAAGGCCAAAGGGCGGCAAAAGGTCGCCTTGGCACCAGCAGTTTTCAATGTGCCTTCAGATGCTTACGCTCCGAGGGTTGTTTTTGGTGAGGGTGCGCCTGTTTGGTTTTGCAAAGGGCAGCCAAAAGGAAAGCCGAGATGCCGCTTTTGACCCCTAAGAAGGGGGGCGATGCTGATGAGGCAAACTCATGTTCCCTCTTTTGAACCGTGCCGACGAAAGGAGGCGGGTTGCGCGCGCTTAAAGAATCATGAGCGCGTTCCGCCACAAAAAAAAGCTACAACGCGCGGAAGCGACTGGAGCTCTGGACGCCGTGAGGCCTGCGTTTTTGGGGAAACAAACCCATTAAATCTGCCTTTTGTATAGCAAGCCGAGGGTATAACGAGCTCACCATGATAAAGGTCCTTGACTTGGGGATCCCTAAATTCAGCTTTTGCAAGTTGCAGATTAAATACCATGTTGTTATGTCCTTAGATTATAATGTACATGTGAGCTCCTTTCCAAATATGTGTTCGATCAAGATCCAATTAGAAGTTACATGGATTGACTTGAATAAATGCGGACATGCTCCAATTAGAATGCCCATCGTGCTTAAATTAACATTTTAATGGGGAGTCCCTTCCAAAGGAGTTTGATGAACATTTGATAAGAATCCAAGTACGGAGAGAATCACATTAAGTTGCATTTATCACAGTTGAAAGAAGTGAAACGTCACGTTCCTTCAGTTTCGTTCCTTCAGTTTCCAATTGTTTGTTTAGTCGCTTTTAAGGGGCAGGCCAATTAGAAGAAACAAGAAGTCTGTTTTTCTTCAATAGCTTCCATCTTAAACCAAGTTAAGCTTCAATTAAAACCAGTTTTTACAAATAATCAATACTTAAAGTTTTGGCTCAAGATAAAAGCAACCTACTTACACTTTTCCTTGTTAAGACTGTGCTTTGTTTGGTTTTTAGACAACTGAAGGTTCTTTGCATTGTGTGGACACGGACACTCCTCATGCGTTTCACAAAAGCAACATGGGACATGCCTACATTAAGAACGAATTTAAGCAGAGCCGCAATTCCAAATACGACCTTGATTGAAACTTGATTGGCGGAGCTATGGGGTCTGGCATGTTGGTTGCTGGATGGAAAACTCGTTTTTTTGTTTCAAGCATGAGAAGCCAACGGACCTTGTTTGTTTTAGTCAAAACCATTCAAAGAACCAAAGGAGTGGTCCAAAAAGTCAACACACAAGGCGAGACCTGTGCGCAGCTCAGGATCTGGAGCCCCGATTTTTTTTCCTTTTTTTTCCGGTATCTTTGTGGTGGAACGCCCGAGGTGTGCTTCCACTTGGATGTGGCTCAAAATTCAACCGCCGGGGTTACGCGGGGTTTTCTCCATGGCCATTCTGGGTACGGTTTTTTGAGCCACAGCCACTTATGCAAACAAGTCAAAGCAAAGTCGATAGAAACAAAAACAAAGAACACATGACAGATCCACAGCTCCGGGCCTGGAGCCAGAGCCATCAAAACCGTGATCCCAACCAGAAAGAGCTGGGATCGGATATCCGCCTTTCTTGAAGCATGTTTCTGGGTGCACCATTTTTGTACCGGGTTTTGATTTCTCAGATGTCGCTTTTTCTTTTTTTGAGCTCGTATTTGTTTGTCATTTGTTCAGTATGTTCCAGTGTATTATGTATTTCATCAGGACACACTCGAGATGTCCAGGCGCTTTATGGTTTCGCCTGGTTTCAAGAACGCAGGCCCCGCGGCGCAGGCGGCCGGACGCGTTTTGGGGGCGTGTAGCGTGGTTCTGACACAAGTGGTGTGCGAAGTGTCGGAGCCTTTGTACACAGCTTCACGGAAGCAAATCTGAATTCACAGGCCAGCCTCGCAACCAGAGAGCCGTGAGGTTTCGCCTTGCGATCGTTGTGATAGGGAATGACCAGGGACTCGGGTGGGAATGAACCGGTTTTGGGGATTCCCTTAGAGGAAACCAAATCGGGGACGGTTCGCAGGGCTCATTCCATTTGTCGTTCCCTGCCTACCGAACCAAGTCGAGAATCCAACATGTGTGCTCCCAAACCGGGCGTCTTTCCTCTGCTTTCGGCGGTGGGGCGGGCAGCGGATTGCAAGTTTTGCCTCCCTTGACAAGGGGAGATGTGAAGGGAGTTGGGCCGTCCGGCGACTGGTGCCTTAGATCCATGGAAGCTGCTTGCCAGCCACAGACTTTAGACCTTTCTCAGGGACTGGTGATATCTTTCCCGTCAAAAGATGCAGTAGAGCCACACACAGAGACAGACACACACCCATGGCTTGCTGAGAAGCAACTTGTGGATCTCTCGGTACCGATGCCTTGCGCAAGGACGAGTGCACTTGGAGTGCTGAGTTGGTGGCAAGATGGGGAATGTCTGAAAAGGGACCTCTAAAAAGAGTTGTTATTTTGGTTTGGTCTTGTTTGCGCTTGTGTTTGTTTATGTTTGTTTTTTGGGTGGGTGGGCGGGTCAGTTTTTTGGGTGGTTTTGGGCTGTCCATTTGCAGCCATCCGAGATTTAAACTAGGACTCATATCGTTGGGCTGCCTCATTGTGTCAGTTTAGGACAGGTTGCCTATGGTGATATTCCATAGCTTGCAGCGGGTCTTTCTCCAAATGCTGGGCAAGGAATTGTGCGCGAAGTGATGGAATGGCAATTGTTAAATGCTCGGATCAGTCCACTTACCGCATCTGGCAGACCTGGGCGTTTATGTGCGTGAGCTTAGTGGCATACATCAAGCCGTTTTCCAGGTAGAATGTGACAGACTGCGGCCACCGCTCAGATCTGATGCTCAGATTAGAGAAGCTCCTCTGTTTTGCCGGCAGAGAGCAGGTCTTGGGGTTTTGTTGCCGCCTGCGGTGATCGCCGGGTTTCGTTTCGGAAGTCGTTGCCTGCGAACATGGCGAGATGACACACTGGGGTGGGGCAGCATCCGGTACGCCACAGGTCAAGCCAGAAACTTTCACTGCCATTTCTGTGATCTGCAAATGGACCCAATAGAGACAATGGATACGACATGGGTCACATAGATAGACCAGAACCAGACGAGCGCAAGACAACCAAGCAATGACGTACTAACGTGCACATGTTCACTACCAGCGTTTGGTTTGGATGCTGACCTCTCCCTATGTCCCTCACGGGAGTTCAAGCTGTACATAGGCTCAAGAGACCCGCAAGCTTCAACCCGCAGTGAGCTCGTGACCTGCACTGGAACAGGTTCGAACCATTAGAACTGAAACTGAAAGGCGAGGCACTTGCTAGGCCCTGCTAGGCAAGTTTCAAGAAAACGGTTTGGATGCGGCCTTTGTGGATCCACCCCTGCAGAACATGAAACGAGTATTAACAGAGTACTAAAATGGCCAAGAGGGGGAAGAACAGCCGGAATCGACAGAAAACGCAAATCCAAACCCGTTTTCCAGAAAGTTGGGGTGATAATTGGGTCATGTCATATCACTGAGGTTGTCGCTGGTCTCTTTGTTTTTTAACTCGGAGCCATGCCGCCCTCGCGGCCTCCGTGAGCGACATGTTGGGCTTGCGAAACGCACATGGTGTGCCAGCCCTCAAAAATGGCAACCAGGGTGTCTGCTTTTTTCCGGGGTACCCGATGTTGGAAGGGACACCCAAAACGAACACTAGTTTGGTTGTTGCCTAAACAAAGACACACCCACATCTTCGTGTTGGTTGCGAATTTCCATCCGTACCAAAGAGCCTTCAAAAACGCGCATGCCCGTTGACTGCGTGGCTCCAAAAAAGCAAAGGCAGGGGGCGAGTTTCCAACACTGGGGGCGTCCTATGGGTTCCCATTAAAAGCTACCTGGAGGAGCATTCACTTTTGAGCCATCGAGGCCCTAAAGCACGGCTTGTGGATCTTGTGGTGGTCAGTGTTTTTTTTTGCAACACCAATCTCGCATCTTCTTTGTCGAGATGTGGGGTACACTTACCAGACTTCCACCATGAAGGCCATGAAGGGGTGCTTTCAGTGCACCAACACTGGTTGAAAACTCTGCGAGGCTTCCAAGTCTCACCAGACACCAGACACCACTTTTCTTTGGCTGCCCCCCAAAATGGCGTCCCTTGGATGCCGCACTGCCCACCCTTGGTGGTCTTTTTTTGTGGCACACCTGTTTCAAACGGGAGAGACCAAAGGAAAGGCCTCCTCACAAGCCGCATTTCGGGGTTGATCAATATTCCGCTCAGCACCCGGTTTTGACCATGGCTATTTTTTCCCATGTGTTTGACATACCAAATCTTTTTGGTGGCTGCCCAACCAAACAATGGTCATCCATGTATATCGGACCTTTTTTCATCAACCACCGCGTGCATTTTTGTTCGAATCAATGTGCTATTGTGCCTTCCAGGGCACCTTTTCCCCTTTAAAGGTCGAATATGCCGAGTTTATATACATATATATATATATATCATCCCATTTCGCATTTGGGGAGTTCCCTTTTCGTTTGGTTTTGTCTAGGGATGGCCCGGACGCCCCCCTCGACTTTGTTTGTCTCGAGCTCTTGCTGCGTTGTGGTGTTGCCTACTTGTACCCGGGGGTCAGGGACTCATGTCTTCCAACAAGCAATATCAATCCCTGCATTCAAATCCCAGAACCATATAACGAATCCAAAGGCGGCTGCACCCGTTCATGGTTGGGGTTATCCCTTACCAATCTTCATCTACCCGGGTTTTCATCGTGGCTCATATGGGGGTGATTGTTCTTTTCAGGGCTGTTTTTGGTGGCTTTAAAGGGAAGCCAAAACGACCACCACCTTTTCGAGGGTCTAAAAACACGGCACACCCATGTGTTTGAGTCTTGGCTAAAATGAACAGCAAAAATGAACCCAGTGAAGTAGTCATGGGCAATCCCGCGGAAAGTGATGTAGTCATGATGACAATCCCATTTTCAGTAACCCTTAGTTGGTGATTTGGGTTTGGATTTGAACCTCTACCTTTTTGTAGATGCTGAATGGGAGACCCCTCCACCAAACCCCGGACGCCAAACCATCAATTGGCGGTAAGCTGACATTGTGATCTGGAAAGGCTCTTCCTCACAGCCACACCGCTATCAGTTGTAGTGGGGAACGCTGAAAAACGGTTGGTGGACGCAACTCCAATACGACCGTTCCGTTACTTTCCACCAAATAACAAATCAGCGAACTCAGCCAACAGTCGGTTACAACAAGACGTAACACGCATGAAACTGCCATGGATGGAGGGGGCCGTCAACTGCTTTCAAAGGCAACCACTAAAAACATGCTCACCTGGGTATGAATATAACTTCAACCAAGAATGCAAGGTGTACTGCCCGTTGACACGGAATTGGCATACTCTCCGATTTCTACTAGCCCTTGCATTGAAATGTCCTAGGTTATCGTCGGTATGTCCTGAGACTGGAGTAACTTGAGGCTTCGCCGACACATCAGCTGCACCAGCTTGGCATGAGCTTTTTGCAGTGCCCCTCATGGGCAGAGTCTTAGAGGTGTCACGCGGGGCGCTCACATGTACACATCCAGGCGTGAGTCTGTGCCCCTGAACGGAGTGAAGGCATGTAGGTCGCGAGTTGAAGTTGAAAGGTAGCACGGCGCCGTCGTTGTCCATTCATGAATGGGTACATTGCAGCAACTTGAGAACATCCAGGAGTTCTGCATTTAAGGGGCCAGAAAGATGCAACAAGAGACGCCCCACAGTACTTGGAATTAAGCATCGCGCAGATGAAGTATGGTTCAAGGGCTTAGGCCTCACGCCTCTCCCAGCTTTTGACTGGACGCTTTTGCATCGCGAGAGAAAGCCGGTGCGGATCGGATCGCATCGCATGCGGATGACGCGGATGGGCATCCACTTCGCGCGAGGGACGGAAGCCCCGTGAAGGGTTGATACACCCGCCTGGTGCGAATTCTGTCCATCCGGGTCCTTTTTCGAGAGGAATCCCAAAAAAGATGTGCACAATTCTGGGCGACTTCCGGAATCTTTTGGCTCAAAGCCGACAGCCAACTTGCATTGTGTGGTGGCCGGCTATTTGCCTCAGGAGCGTTTGGCTTTTGGCTGCAAAACGGGTGAGGGCATTTGGAGACTGTTGACTGTTAGCCGCAACCCCCAGTTCGATCAACCCATTTGATTGAATTTTCAGACCAACACCTGGGTGGATGTAGGTTAAGGAGTTAAGGGGTGGTCTCAGGACCAAATAGGAGCGCCCGTTCATTTTGCTCTTCCATATTTGCGGTGGAGAGATCTGGCACCAGGTTTTGTGACTCTTTTGACTCCTCATTGGGGTGGAGCCTCTCTTTGGACCGCTGAACGGGCGGCAACTTTGAAGGTGGCCAGGTTGGGGGGATCCTTACGTGACTTGAGGAGATCATGCTCTTCAACAGGCTCCTGGCCCCGCGGATCCTGCAAGCCGCGAAAGGCACCGGAGCCGCCCGCCCGGCGCCCGAAGGCCACTTTTCGACCCCAACGTAGACTGCAACCCAAGGGTGGTTGATTACCCCTAGGTTGAAGTCTACCTTGTACGCAAAAAGTGGAACCCGGTTTTGAGCTGGACACCCTCTTTTGGCTTCTTCACTAGCGCAGAGTCTTTCAACATCGGCAAATGGCTGTTGCAGGTGACGTTCGGCAAATGGCTGTTGCAGGTGACGTTCGGCAAATGGCTGTCGCAGGTGACGTTCAAGGTTTGCCCAGACGGGATTTAGTAATACCCTTAGCAGGGGAAGCTCATTTGTATATCATGGGCAGCGACAACTGTACCGGTTTACCAGGGTCCCATTTTTCACCCACACCCATCTAAGGTCAGCAAATTGGAAGCATTCTGCTTGCCACAAAGGGGATGAGCTGGTGCTATGCCGGCGGATGTAAGAATTCGGGGCATAGACAACCTACCTGGATGTAGCTCCTTGGGATTCAAGAGGAAGGCGGGTTCAACATGTTTGGGAGGGTGCTTGGGCGTTCATCCACATTCCAGACGTAGCATTCCAGTCAGGCCTTCGCTATCAGCATTTGAGCCACGACCAGAACGGATTGACCAGCAAGTGGAACCCGACCTTCTTTCACGGGGGGTGCAGCGGACAGAACCTTCACAACCATTTTGGTGGAGCCAACGTCGTTCCGGGATGCGTTTTGAGCACTAAGATCATCAGATGAGAAAGAGATTTGGGCATGGCATCAAAATTACCCTCTCCCCCCCCCGGAATTGGACCGCAGGTTTTGTCCTTGTGGGGTTACCCTGTCGGGGGGCGTTCTTTGCGGGCCACGAGGCACTCACAATGGCCATGCGATCTGAGGCGAGGCGGTGGTGCGGTCGGCATCCTCTGCCGGGAGCTGAGGAGCTGAGGGGAGACGTACCGTTGTGAAGGTTGAACCAGTCTTTATGGCAAATTGGTTGAACAAAATATGATCCCAAGACTAAAAGGATGATACCCCAAGAAAGTTGTTTTGGTTTCCGTTGCTTGATGTCTATTTGGTTGGATCCTTGGACTTTAGCCTTCTGGAACTTCTAGTTGACACAGGCCAGATTTTCTTCTTTGGACTTTAACTTGTTTGTTGAAACAGGAACGGAGCTTTCCAGAAGAACCCCCCTGAAAAAGTGAACAACTTGTTGCAGAGGGGTCGTTACCGCAACCGAGCAGTTCTGTTCCCAGCGCAATCCGAGAACGCGAAGTCACCACATTTCGCTGAGGACTTGGGGATCAGAAGGTGCGAGAAAACACAAAAACATGGGGTGACCATTGGGGAAACCAGCGAAAGAGATTTGACGTTAAAACCTGGGACAAGTTTCCGGTCAAGGGGCCCAAGGACCTGGAAAGCGGAGATCGCAGGAAGTAAGAAGTCTGCCACTTGAGAGGCTCTTGGGCTCGGCAACCGGCTCGGTTGATGCTCGGTGGCTCAAGCAGGAAGACGCTCAGCCGGCGCAGGATTAAAGAGCGAGACGGCATGGGTTTGTCCGTTTTTTGGGGGAAGGCTCCTTTTGGTTGGGTTTCTTTCGGGGAAATCACCAGGAACGCGGGATCCACGGGGCTATGAAATTTAATGGGACATAAATGATGTCCACCAAAGGGTCCCTACATAAAATTTATACCCATGTGGAAGCTGCCCCGAGTTTTCGGTGAACGGTGCACGCTGAGGTTGCTCCCACCACGCAAGCCCTGGCCCTAAATCGGGCGCCGCCGGTGGCTTGGCAAAAAAGACGCTGCCTGGATCGATCCAGTTGCGATCGCTTTTTCTGTCGACTTGACCCCAAAAACCAGCAACAGTGACTGACAAAAGCAGTCCCCATTTTTTGTGTTTTTTTTTGGGGGGGCTTGACGTCGGCAAGTGAGTCACGTGCCGAAAACCCGAAACCGATTTGGGTACTTGAAGGGAACCGGAGAATCCCCTTGCCATAACTGGGTGCGAATATCCGCCGTTTGAAATTTTGAAACATGGTCCTGGGTAGACAATTTTAATACCAGGTTTGGATTATGACTCAAGTCGTTCTGTTCTTCTATTTTGAGAGATTTTTTGAGAGGCACAAACTGAGAGTCAAAGGGTTTCCACAAATCAAGCAGGCCGACTCACGGGTTGCCTCATGCTTGGCAGGAGTGCCAACACCCGATCACTGCTGTATGGGGGGGCGGGGTTCAGCTCAGTTCGCTGGATGGGTTGGAGTTCGGCTTGGTGATTGCGCACTTTCACGGCTATTGCGTAGGACGATTTCTGTTGGATGAACGCGTCCCCCTTGCTTGAATCGGGTCAACTTCACTGTTGCTGGCATGTCTTTTTTTTTTTTTTATATTATTATTTTATTTATGGCTTCTGTTCCTTTCTTAGTAGTGGACAGCAAAATGAAATAAATAAATAAACATATATATATATATAGAAAAGACAACCATGGCAAGGGCTTGGCTTTCGCCAAGCTGTCCGCTCGCTGGTTTTCCGCTTCGCAGGCCAGCCAGCCTCGTCAGGGCTCCCGCATTTGGTACAAGGTGCCGCCGGAGCCTCGGAGGTTGGAATTTTTTTTGGGGGGGGAGGGGGGGAGAACCATGTTTTGGAGAACCGCCCAAAATCAAAATGGGGGGGGGCCCAAGAAAACAGTGGGAGAGACATGTTTTTTTTGGTTTTCGGAGGATTTCGTGGCTGGGGAAAGGGGGGGCCCCTAAGAGAAGAGTTTTTTAGATTGGGGAGTTGGGGAGGCCCATGTTTTTTAGGGCCACATTGGAAAGCCGCTCCGCCCCAAAAGTCGGGGGGGCCACCTCAAATCCGGAACATTTCGTGTTTCGTGGCTTCCCTCGAGCCCCGGCGGTGAGCCGGAGCCGAATCGGGAGCGTCCAAATATGCCAAAGCTACAAAAGAGTTCCCCGTTTCCCAACCCCATCCAAACCAGTCCAATCCAAACCGGCTTCACAGCTTGGATCCACTGCGGAGCCGCATCAAAACCGATTCGGGTAGAAGGAGGGGCAATCCCCTTGCCATAAATGGGTGTGGATGATCCGCCTTTTCAATTCTTACTTCGGGTAATTGAAGTACCAGGGTTTGATTTTGACTGCCATGATTTTACTTTTGACCCTGATAAGCCCGTCCTACAGTGGGCGAAAGCCATTTCGCACCCGGTTGAAATCATCACGTTTCTTGGTATGTACGTTGGGGAGTCAGAGGTTCCTGCCTTTCTTAGGGTAGTGCGAAATGGATCTCCGGCCATCCACAGTATGAATGGGTAGGGTATCAAAAACACTTGTTTTAGCAATCAAAACATACTTGTTTCAGCAACAAGCAAAACACACTGTTCTCGCAACCGAAGAAAAGCACCTTCTTTAGCAATCAAAAACCAACTTTCACTCAGGGGCCAGGTGAACAGGGTGTTTCGCAAGGGCCACGAGACCAGGGGGCAAGAATACCAGCACCTAACGAGGGGGCGAAGGTCCAAGGGCCAAAGGACTGAAGGAGGACCCAAAAAACCACCGAGGAGCCGGGATGAGAAACGAACAAGTGATGATTCCACTAGGGCTGCATGTCAATCTGTGTAAAAACAAATATCAGGAAAAAGAACCGGCTGACCAACAGTGAGATTCAACTAGGGGGGCATGTTAATCTGAGCAAAACGTGTACAAATTAGTGGGTGGGTGGGTGGGTGGGCGGGTGGGTGGGCGGGGGGGGGGGGGGGGGGGGGTGGCAGGGAAGATTAGGTCCTATGTGGCGTGCGCGCGCGGGATGATTGTTTCCCCCAAAGTGGTACGCGCGGGGGGGATGTTTCCCTCACTCATGATACACACACACACACACGCGCGCACGCACGCACGCACGCACGCACGCGCGCAAGCACGCACGCACGCACGCACGCACGCAAACACAAGCAGAGAGAGAGAGAGAGAGACTGAGAGCACAAAGGGCACTCAAACAGAGTGTCAAGCAATACACACACACACACACAAGTACACTAACACAAACAAAACGCCCTTTTTCTTTTTAATTTTCGAATCATTCTAGAAACTCCCAAAGGGGCAGGGGACTGTTGGGGAATTCCGAAACAATTTGTTCTAGCTCATTGAAATTTATACTTGTTCTATTTATTACCCAAGGGACGGGCGCGCTCTGGGGAATTCCAGGTGCATTGTCCTAATTCTTACAGCTATTCTGATTATTACATTTTTTTCACCAAGGGACGGCTGCCCTTTGGCGAATTCCAGATTCACGTGTTTTCGAATCATTCTACGTGATTTTATATTTATTCGCAAAGGGGCGGGTGCATTTTGGGTCAAATGTGTTCGAGTTAGTCTACTTCTCATAGCAATCATCACTCTCTGATGTATTCCCACAGGAGGGTACCTTTTGGGGAAATCAACATTCATGGTTGATCTAATTATTTTACTCATTCTAACAACTCAAGCAAATCTAAGGATTCTTTTTGTTTTCAAGCCATTTGGTGAAGTCCAGTGTGGTTTCCAGGTCATTCTGCTCTGATTATTCTGGTTGTAGCACGCATTCCCAACGGCACGGGGCCCCTTGTGGGGAATCCGCCCCTAATTAGTTCCTTTGTTCTAGCTATTCCCAATGACTGGTGCCTTTTCGGAAATCCCAATTCCAGATTCATGTGTGTTTCAACTATAGTATTCTAACTAATCAACTTATTCTCATTATAATCATTCCCAAAGGGGCGGGTGTGTCTTGTGGAATTCAAGATCCATGTTTGCCAGCTATTCTACTTATCATAACTATATTACTTGTTCTAATTATTATAATTCTTCCCAGAGGGACGGGTTGCTTTTGGAGAATTCCAAACCCATCTTTGTCCTACTGTCTTAATTATTGGGTATGCTTCCCCACAAAATTACAATTATTCTCATTTACATACTTATTGCGAAAGGGGCGGGTGCCTTTGGGGGAACTCCAGATTTATGTTTGTGCTAATTATTTGAACTAATCTAAGTATTCTACTTCTTCCAAAAAGTGGGGTGCCTTTTGATGAATTCCAGATTCATGTTTTCTAACTATTCTACTTATCATAACTCTTCTAATTCTCATCATTATTCCCAAAGGGACGGGTGACTTTTGGGGAATTCAAGAGCCCTGATTGCTAAGTATTCTACTTATCATAATCATTCTATATTATTCTAATTGAATCCCTAGGGAGCTGGGGTGCGTCTTGGGGAATTCCAAGCTCGTGTTTGCCCTGGGTAGGATAATTGTGTCAAAAGGGATGGGGCCTGTTGGTGGCGAGATTCGTGGTTCCCGCATTGTTCAAACTATTCGAGCCATTCCCAAATGAGCAGCTCCCATTTAATAAGTTCTAGATTATTTCCCTATTTTCTATTTGGTTCCAAACAGGAAGGTGCCGTTTAGTGAGTTCAAGATTCACGTTCGCTGATTAGTCTACTTATCATCAGTCTTGTAAAATACTACTATCATTATTATTTACAAGGGACGGGCACCTTTGTTGTTCTAGGTACAACAATTACTACACAAGAGGTGGGTGCCTTGTACGTCTTCCCATTATTCTTGTCATTCCCAAAGGGGGGGGGTGCTTGCGAGGAATTCCAGATTCTTGCTTTTTCCAATTCTTTATTCTCCAAATTGGGGAACTTTCAGATTCATTGTTTCTCTAACTACTCTACGTACAATATGTTCTGTTCTTGGGCGTGCCCAAATTATTCCAATTATTCCCAACGGGACGGGTCCCTTTTGAGGAATTCCAGATTCATTTTCTAGTCTAGCACATCTACTCATGAACTTATTATAATCATTCTTCCCAAAGGGACGGGTGCCTTTAGGGAATCTCCAGATTCATGTTTGCTCTAATCTTTCTAGTTATTCTAAATGTTCTGTTGTTTCTTATTATTCCCAAGGGGGCGGGTGCCTTTGAGGAATTGAAGATTCATGTTTTGCATACTAGCCTACTTATCATCGCCATGATTTCTCCATATTCCAAGAGAGGCGTGCGCCTTTTGGGGAATTCCAGGTTCATAGTTTGTTTCTGTTGGTTCTACTTCTGATATATTTTTCTCATGATTATTCTCATTCCCAAAAAGACGGGAATTCCAGGCTCTTGTTTTTGCAACTGGTCATTCCCAAATTTGGGGGAGATTCTGATTCATGGTCTCTCTCTTATTCAACTTCAGGTGTTTTGGAACTATCCGCATTGTCCAAGTATCGCCAACGGGGCGGCCCTTTTGAGGAGTTCCAGATTCATTGTCTGCTACACTAATTCTACTTCTTATGATCAGTCTTCTCAAAGGGACAGGTGCCTTCTGGGAATCTCCAGGTTCATGTGTGTTCGATTATTCTAGTTGTTCTAACTGCTCTAATTTTCTAATTACTCCCACAGGGACGGGTGCCCTTGAAAAATTGAACATTCATGCTTGGGAAATGTTGTCTACTCATCGTAGCTATTATAATGATTATTCTTATTCCCAGAGGGACAGGTGCCTTTTGTTGAGCTCCAGAATCATGTTTGTTTTTTCAATGTTTTTAATGATTCTAGTTCTGATAACTGCTCTATTTATTCTTGGCATTCCCAAAGGGACAGGTGCCTGTGGGGAATTCCAGATTCTTGTTTTTCAATTTCTTCATTCCTCAAATTGGGGAATTTCAGACTCATAGTATCTCTAATCCTTCTACTTCAGATATTTTCTGTTTTTGGAAGTACCCGGATTATTTCAATTCTGCCCAACGGGACGGGTCCCTTTTGAGGAATTCCAGATTCAATCTACTCATTCACTTATTATAATTATTCTCCCAAAGGGACGGGTGCTTTAGGGAATCTCCAGATTCACGTTTGCTCTAATCTTTCTAGTTATTGTACATGTTCTGTTGTTTCTTATTATTCCCAAGGGGGCGGGCCTTTGGGGAATTGAAGATTCATGTTTTGCATATTAGCCTACTTATCATCGCCATGATTTTCTCCTTATTCCAAGAGAGGCGGGCGCCTTTGGGGGGATTCCGATTCATTGCTTTTTTCTATTGATTCTGCTTCTTGTTCTGATCATTCTCATTCCCAAAGGGACGGGAATTCCAGGCTCTTGTTTTTGCAACTGGTCATTCCCAAATTTGCGGACATTTGGGGAAATTCGCATTACTACCCGTGTTTCCAATTATTGCCAACGGGGCGGGTCCCTTCTACTTCTTATGATCAGTCTTCTCAAAGGAACAAGTGCCTTCTGGGAAGGTTCATGTGTGTTCAATTATTCTGGTTATTCTAACTGCTCTAATTCTTGGGAAATTGAAAATTCATGTTTGGGAAATGTTGTCTACTCATCGTAGATATTATAATGATTATTCTTATTCCGAGAGGGGCAGGTGCCTTTTGTTGAGTTCCAGAATCATGTTTGTTTTTCAATGTTTTTAGTGATTCTACCTCTGATAACTGCTCTATTTATTATTGTCATTCCCAAAGGGACAGGTGCTTGTGGGGAGTTCCAGATTCTTGTTTTTCAATTTCTTCATTCCTCAAATTGGCGAATTTCAGACTCATAGTATCTCTAATCCTTCTACTTCAGATATTTTCTGTTTTTGGAAGTACCCGGATTATTTCAATTCTGCCCAACGGGACGGGTCCCTTTTGAGGAATTCCAGATTCATTTTCTAGTCTAGCGCTACTTATCAACTTGTTATAATCATTCTTCCCACAGGGACGTCGTTCCCAAAGGGACGGGTGCCTTTGTGGAGTTGAAGATTAATGTTTTGCAAATTAGCCTACTTATCATTGCTATTTTTGCTTCTACTTATTCCAAGAGGGGCGGGTGCCGTTTGGGGAATTCCAGGTTCATAGCTTTGCACCTTCTGATAATTGCTCTATGTATCATTCTCATTCCCAAAGGGTAGGGTGCTTTTGGGGAGGTCCAGAGTTCCACATTCATGTTTTCCAAACAATTACTTCCAGGGGGGGGAGAATTCCAGATCCATATTCTTGCTAATGATTGTACTTATCATAATGATTTGATTTAGTCCAATGGTTCCCAACGGGATGGGCCCCTTTCAGGAATTCCAGATCTATTATCTAATCCAATGATTCTCATGGTTCATAATCATGCTAAGTATTCTAATTATTCTCAAAGGGACGGGTGTTTTCTGGGGAGTTAAAGGTCAATCGCTTGGTACTTATTCTATTTCTCAACGTGGGTCTAATTAGCCTAATTACACGAATCTTTGAGAATCGTGTCAATATTTGGAAAACAGCACCTTATTTTGTCTAACTATTATAAACCAACATGATTTGAACAACTAGTCTACTTAGAATATGTCTTATAAAACAACATGCTTTCTACTCGAATATGTTCAAAGGGACGGGCGCCTTTTGGAGAACTCCAGATTCATTTGTGTCCAACATCCTAAATAGTTAGAACAAATGAACATGTTTGGGTAACTAAGTATTTAGATATTTCACACAATTTAAACAATTTCAAGGGCACCCCCTGGGCTAGTTCCGAAAATAAACTTTTCCTAATGAAAAAGTTCAAATAATTCCAAAATGCGAACTGCTTATTTTGATGAAAATGTTGGAGGTCCTGAACAACATATCTGTTCAAATAATCCAAGTTATGTCCAGGGCCCTTCCTGGGCCCATTGTAGAATATTTAAAGAATCTGGGTGTCTCGAATTCAAACAATTCGAATTATGGAATGTACAAATGTGTTTCTTAGCGCATTATTTGTTGGAGGCTCGGAACAAAAACGTTTAAGTTATTTAGATAGTTCTATGAATTTGACTACGTGTGCTATTCAATTTGTTGGAGCCCTGAAAAAGACATATCCTGGGCCCTCCCTGGGCCCGTGCGGAATACTCAAAGAAGATAAACCTTCAATCCTTTTGGCGGCCCCTGAGAAAGCATTATAAAAATGTTTTTGTTCAAATTCTGGAGGCATTCTTTTTAAAATATGAAAATTGAATCATTTCTAGGGTTCTCCCTGGGCCAGTTTCATTCTGTTTAAACAACCTAAAAAATCAGATAATTTAAGTATTATTTTTTTTTTTAAATTTCTGGAGGCCTCCAAAAACCAACAAAAAATCCAGGGTTCTCCCTGGGCCAGTTCCAGGATATTTAAAAAATGTTTTAAACATGTCAAATAATCTAAAATTATTTATCTTCTAATTTTTAAATTTCTGGAGGCCTCCATTTTTTGTACAAAAACAATAATTAAATTCCAGGGTTCTCCCTGGCCAGTTCCCGGATATTTAAAAATATAGAGTTTGTTTTTGTAGTTATTTGTTCTTAAATTTGTAGAGGCGTCTAAAAAAAAGTTTTCCCTGGCCAGTTCCCGGATATTCAGCAAGCTTGAAAAAATAACAAGCAAAACAATACACATTCATTTATTAAAATGTCTTAACTTTCTGGAGGCCTCCATTTTTTATTTTTTTGAGTAATATCCCGGGTTCTCCCTGGGCCAGTTCCAGGATATTGGAAAAAGTTGAAAAACATGAATAATTTGAATAATTAAAAAGATAATAAGTCTTTACATTTAATATATATTCTTTTAATTTCTGGAGGCCTCCAAAAAAATGAAAAAATAGTTTCCCGGGTTCTCTCTGGGCCAGTTCCGGGATATTTAAAAAAAAGCAAAAAATCAAAACAAATAAAGAATTCAAATCATTTAAATATGTTTTAAAAAAAATCTGGAGGCCTCCAAAAATTTCAAATTAAAAAATATAAATAGTTTCCCGGGTTCTCTCTGGGCCAGTTCCAGGATATTTAAAAAAATTGAAAAAAACAAATAATTTCAATAGTTCAAAAAAAACAATCTGGAGGCCTCCAAAAAAAAGTTTCCCGGGTTATCTCTGGGCCAGTTCCAGGATATGTAAAAAAATAAATATTTAAAAAAAAGAAAAAGAAATTCAAATAATTTAAATATTTATATTTTTTTAATTCTATTGAAATATCTGGAGGCCTCCAAACAATTTTAAAAATATAAATAGTTTCCCGGGTTCTCTCTGGGCCAGTTCCAGGATATTTGAAAAATTAAAAACAATCAAATAATTTAAATAATTCAATAAAAAAACAATCTGGAGGCCTCCAAAAAAAAGTTTCCCGGGATCTCTCTGGGCCAGTTCCAGGATACTTAAAAAAATTAAAAAAAATAAAATAATTTAAAAAAATAAAAATATAAATAGTTTCCTGGGTTCTCCCTGGGCCAGTTCCAGGATATTTAAAAAAAATAAAAAATTCAAATAATTTAAAAAAATCAAATAATTTAAATATTTATATTTTTAAATTTTTTTAAATTTCTGGAGGCCTCCAAAAATTTAAAAAAATTATAAAATATAAATAGTTTCCTGGGCTCTCCCTGGGCCAGTTCCAGGATATTTGAAAAATTTAAAAAAATCAAATAATTTAAAAAATTCAACCAATTTAAATATTTATATTTTTTTTTGTATTTTTTTTACATTTCTGGAGGCCTCCAAAAATTTAAAAAAAATAAAAAATATAAATAGTTTCCTGGGTTCTCCCTGGGCCAGTTCCAGGATATTTGACAAATTTAAAAAATTCAAATAATTTAAAAAAATCAAATAATTTAAATATTTATATTTTTTAAATTTTTTAAATTTCTGGAGGCCTCCAAAAATTTTAAAAAAATAAAAAATATAATAGTTTCCTGGGTTCTCCCTGGGCCAGTTCCAGGATATTTGAAAAATTTTAAAAAAATCAAATAATTTAAAAAAAATCAATTAATTTAAATATTTATATTTTTTTGTTTTTTTTTAAATTTCTGGAGGCCTCCAAAAATTTAAAAAAATTAAAACATATAAATAGTTTCCTGGGTTCTCCCTGGGCCAGTTCCAGGATATTTGAAAAATTTAAATTTTTGAAAAAAAATAAAAAAAAAATCAATTAATTTAAATATTCATATTTTTTAAATTTTTTAAATTTCTGGAGGCCTCCAAAAATTTAAAAAAATTAAAAAATATAAATAGTTTCCTGGGTTCTCCCTGGGCCAGTTCCAGGATATTTAAAAAATTTAAAAAATTCAAATAATTTAAAAAATTCAAATAATTTAAATATTTATATTTTTTAATTTTTTTAAATTTTGGAGGCCTCCAAAAATTTAAAAAAAATAAAAAATATAAATAGTTTCCTGGGTTCTCCCTGGGCCAGTTCCAGGATATTTTAAAAATTTTAAAAAATTCAATTAATTTAAAAAATTCAACTAATTCAAATATTTATATTTTTTAAATTTTTTAAATTTCTGGAGGCCTCCAAAAATTTTAAAAAAATAAAAAATATAAATAGTTTCCTGGGTTCTCCCTGGGCCAGTTCCAGGATATTTGAAAAATTTAAAAAAAATCAAATAATTGAAAAAAATCAAATAATTCAAATATTTATATTTTTTAATTTTTTAAATTTCTGGAGGCCTCCAAAAAATTAAATAATTTAAAAAATATAAATATTTGAATTATTTGAATTATTTCAATTATTTGATTTTTTTAAATTTTTTCAATTATCCTGGAACTGGCCCAGGGAGAACCCAGGAAACTATTTATATTTTTTATTTTTTTTAAATTTTTGGAGGCCTCCAGAAATTTAATAAAATTAAAAAATATAAATATTTGAATTATTTGAATTTTTTAAATTATTTGATTTTTTTTAAATTTTTCAAATATCCTGGAACTGGCCCAGGGAGAACCCAGGAAACTATTTATACGTTTTATTTTTTTTTAAATTTTTGGAGGCCTCCAGAAATTTAAAAAAATTTAAAAATATAAATATTTAAATTATTTGATTTTTTTAAATTATTTGAATTTTTTAAATTTTTCAAATATCCTGGAACTGGCCCAGGGAGAACCCAGGAAACTATTTATATTTTTTATTTTTTTAAAATTTTTGGAGGCCTCCAGAAATGTAAAAAAAATACAAAAAAAATATATAAATATTTAAATTGGTTGAATTTTTTAAATTATTTGATTTTTTTAAATTTTTTTAATATCCTGGAACTGGCCCAGGGAGAACCCAGGAAACTATTTATATTTGTTAATTTTTTTAAATTTTTGGAGGCCTCCAGAAATTTAAAAAATTTAAAAAATATAAATATTTAAATTATTTGATTTTTTTAAATTATTTGATTTTTTATTAAAATTTTTCAAATATCCTGGAACTGGCCCAGGGAGAACCCAGGAAACTATTTATATTTTTTAAATTTTTTAAATTTTTGGAGGCCTCCAGAAATTTAAAAAAGTTGAAAAATATGAATATTTAAATTATTTGATTTTTTTCAATTATTTGATTTTTTTAAAATTTTTCAAATATCCTGGAACTGGCCCAGGGAGAACCCAGGAAACTATTTATACGTTTTATTTTTTTTTAAAATTTTTGGAGGCCTCCAGAAATTTAAAAAAAAACTAAAAAATATAAATATTTAAATTATTTGAATTTTTTAAATTATTTGATTTTTTTTTAAATTTTTCAAATATCCTGGAACTGGCCCAGGGAGAACCCAGGAAACTATTCATATGTTTTAATTTTTTCAAATTTTTGGAGGCCTCCAGAAATTTAAAAAAAAATAAATAAAAATATAAATATTTAAATTATTTGATTTTTTTAAATTATTTGATTTTTTTTTTTAATTTTTCAACTATCCTGGAACTGGCCCAGGGAGAACCCAGGAAACTATTTATATTTTTTAAGTTTTTTAAATTTTTGGAGGCCTCCAGAAATTTAAAAAATTTAAAAGATATAAATATTTAAATTATTTGATTTTTTAAATTATTTGAATTTTTTAATTTTTTTAAATATCCTGGAACTGGCCCAGGGAGAACCCAGGAAACAATTTATATTTTTTAATTTTTTTAAATTTTTGGAGGCCTCCAGAAATGTAAAAAATTTAAAACATATAAATATTTAAATTATTTGAATTGTTTAAATTAATTGAATTTTTTGAATTTCTTAAATTTTTGGAGGCCTCCAGAAATTTTAAAAAATTTAAAAAATATAAATATTTAAATTATTTGAATTTTTTAAATTATTTGAATTTTTTAAATTTTTTAAATATCCTGGAACTGGCCCAGGGAGAACCCAGGAAACTATTTATATTTTTCAAATTTTTTAAATTTTTGGAGGCCTCCAGAAATTTAAAAAAATTAAAAAATATAAATATTTAAATTATTTGAATTTTTTAAATTATTTTTTATTTTATTTTTTTTTTTTAAATATCCTGGAACTGGCCCAGGGAGAACCCAGGAAACTATTTATATTTGTTATTTTTTTTTAAATTTTTGAAGGCCTCCAGAAATTTAATAAATTTAAAAAATATAAATATTTAAATTATTTGATTTTTTTTAAATTATTTTTTTTTTTTAATTTTTTTTAAATATCCTGGAACTAGCCCAGGGAGAACCCACGAAACTATTTATATTTTTTAATTGTTTTAAATTTTTGCAGGCCTCCAGAAATTAAAAAACAAGAATATAAATGATTAAATTATTTGTTTTTTTCTTTAAATTAGTCGGTTTTTATTTTTTTATTTTTTAAATTTTTGGAGGCCTTCAGAAAATTAAAAAAAATATAAATAATTGAATTATTTGATTTTTTCTTTAAATTAATTGATTTTTATTTATTTTTTAAATTTTTGCAGGCCTCCAGAAATTAAAAAACAAGAATATAAATGATTAAATTATTTGTTTTTTTCTTTAAATTAGTCGGTTTTTATTTTTTTATTTTTTAAATTTTTGGAGGCCTTCAGAAAATTAAAAAAAAAGAATATAAATAATTAAATTATTTGATTTGTTCTTTAAATTAATTGATTTTTATTTATTTTTTAAATTTTTGGAGGCCTTCAGAAATTTTAAAAAAATAAAAAACTATTTAAATTATTTGAGTTGTTAAAAAAAAAAAAAAACTATATATTTGATTTTTTAACATTTTTTAAATATCCTGGAACTGGCCTAGGGAGAACCCAGGAAACTATCTATTTCTATTTTATTTAGAAAACATCAAAAAATGGAGGCCTCCAGAAATAAAAACAAATCATTGTTTTTTTGATTTATTTATTTATTTATTTTAATATCCTGGAACTGGCCCAGGGAGAACCCGGGAAACTATTATTCAGGGCCTTGGGCGACACATAGGCCCAATTCTTCCCTCTTACGGGGGGGGGGGTCAGGGGGCGGGCGGCAGCGCCTCCATGATGTTCCAAGAAGTGCATACGTGTAGACATACATAGATCGATACATACGTACATAGATAGCTACGTACGTACATACATGCATACATAAATACATTACGTACTAAATATAATATAGTATAATACAGTACAATACAATACAATGCAAATACACATACAAATCCAATACAAATACAATACAAATGCAAATACAAATGCAATACAAATACAATACAAATACAACAGAAATACAATACAAATACAATACAAATACAAAACAAATACAAAATAATTACAATGCCAATAGAATACAAACACAATACAAATACAATACAAAGACAATACAGACAATACAATACAATACAATACATGCGTACATACATACACTGCATGCAATACATCACATTACATTACATTATATTGCATTACATTACATTACATTATATTACATTACATTACATTACATTACAATACATTACATTACATTACATGCATACCCACATTACATTACATCACATTACGTTACAGGACATGACATTACATTACATTACATTACATGCATACCCACATTACATTACATCACATTACGTTACAGGACATGACATTACATTACATTACTCTACATTACATTATATTACATGACATTACACTACGCTACACTACACTACACTACATGACATTACGTTGCATTACAGTACATAACATTACATACATACATAGATTATATTGACCACATGCATGCATACATCAACGTAAACATTAACATACATACATATATATATATATGTATATATATATGTATATATATATATATATGTTCCAGGCTTCCTTGGCCCCCCCCCCCCCACCCCCCCCCAATGGTCATGCTCAGTCAAGAAGGTAGCACAGTGTGACCCTACAAGCCCCCCGCCCCCCTGTAAGATGGGTGGGGGGGGTCCATTGTTCCCCATCTTCCCCGTTATTTGTGGGAATGGGGGTTGGGGAGAATGGTAGCACAGTGTGAACGCAAAGCCCCCCGCGACCATGGTTCCCACACCGCCCGCTGGGGTCTATAATAGGTAGCAAGCAAAGTGCGTTTGCCACTGGCGCGTTGCAGCGCACTTGGTTAGCACTTGGTTGTGGCGCTGCAAACCACAAACTGCGTCGTGGCATCGCGCATCAATTGCGACAGCACTTGGTTGTGGCGCTGCAAACCACAAACTGCGTCGTGGCATCGCGCATCAATTGCGACAGCGCAGCAACTTGTCGCGTGCTGCAAAATGAGCAAATCGCATTGCAGCGCATCACACGAACAGCGCCGCAAACACGCCCACAACGTCACGCGCACACTGGAGCAAGCCGCCCCACAAGCCCCCCCCCCCTGTGGGGGGGGGGACCCTGCCCCCCTGGATGGACCCATACCATTGGGGGGGAGGGGGGGCGGGGGCTGGGGACGACGGGCGACGGGAACATGTATACATGTACAAACATGTGCCCCAGAGGATCGGGTGATGCTGAGGCCAAAGCCAAACAACGCAATCGAAAGGCTGCAAAAGCCCAACGAGCCACCTGCCGGAGAGGAGTTGGGACAGCAGAGGATGCGAAAGCCAAAGCCAAAACAACCACCTAAACCAACGAAAAGGCGCAAAAGCCACCTGCCAGAGAGGAACAGATCATGCAGAGGATGCGAAAAGCCAAAGCCGAAAAAGCCACCAAAAGCCGCATAAGCCACAAAAGCAAAATAGTTGAAAAGCCATCCACCCTGAACAACAAGAAACAAACCTTTAAAAAACACACACACACACAATCCTTTGATGATCATCCCAGTATGAATAGGTGGGGGAAAGCCCCTCAGGTGATTCCAGGGACATCCCCCTGGACTGGGGTTGATGAATCTGGGGTCGGCGCAATCAAAGTCACCCCGGTTCAGTGGTAAAGGGACACCACCGATTCCAGTTTCTGACTTTGACCAGATTCGCCGTTTTGTTTCTGATCTTGACCGTTCCCCTTTCGCCTGTTTCGATTTTGATCTTGGACCCGATTTGTCCCATTTGAGACCGTCTTGGGACACGAGGGGCGCCTTTGGCTCAGGGGATGGTACGGGCCGGGCGGCTGGCTGCTCTGGCTGGTGTTCTGGACCACCACTGCCGGCGTGATGCAGGACATTGGAGGCGTGGAGTTGCTGCGCCAACCTTGCATGGTGTGTGCGCGCGCGGAAGGGTGTTCATAGAGATTGATCAAGTGGCAGATGCACCTGTCAGTCGCTCCTTGCCTTCTGTTTCGGACTTCTAGCTTCAGAGTGTGGAGCGACTTGTCACATACAGTATCCCACAAAAAATAAGTGAGCAAGAGATCAACGAGGCACCCAGCCATGTCAGGCTTGGGACGGCAGTTGGCATGTCCTCTTCTGTCACTGGTTTTGATGACCGACATCTGCACTTTTGCCTGGCATGGAATCTTGCAGCCGCAGGCCCCTACGTCTTCTTTCATGAGTGAGGATATTCGGACGCTGAGACGGGCAGCGCGGTCCCCGTATGACTTGTTCTGCTTGGCCTCAGGGAACTACTTGGCATGTGAACCCTCCGAATGAATCCCTCACAGAATTGCGGGTGACCGACACAAGAAAGGCATTCATGGCCTGGGACTGTTGTTTT
The DNA here is from genome assembly GCA_963377175.1 of Effrenium voratum. Taxonomy (NCBI): domain Eukaryota; class Dinophyceae; order Suessiales; family Symbiodiniaceae; genus Effrenium; species Effrenium voratum. Next base: position 63,889 of record CAUJNA010000439.1, on the reverse strand, counting down.
GGATCACTTGAGCTTAACGGCAAGCGCGCAGACAAAGAAATCAATGCATGTGCTGGTGAATGCATGTGCTGGTGGCTCCTGTGGAAATTGAACGCGACAATTGGAGAGGGTTATGTTTCTAAGACCTTGGAGATGTATGACTATGAACTCCACAGATCCCTAAGAATTCAGGCAGAACATCCCAATAGAAGGGATCTGCACGGGCAAACCTGCAAACTGGTTTGCATCGTACTCACAGGGGGTAGCCCAAATACAGCCTTAAGGGCTTAATAAGAGCTAAATGGGGAGGGGAGGGGAGGAGCGGAGGGAGCCCCCTTCCCCCCTCCCTCCCCTCCCCTCCCCTCCCCTCTCCTCCCCTCCCCTCCCCTCTCCTCGATCAAGCGATTTAGGGTAAGCAGCTAAGTGATAAAGCGATGAAGCGATTAGCAGAAGCTGTTCAATTGGATTGGATTGGTGGGGATTTGATTCCCGGGTTCTTGAGGGTAGATGAGAAACGGTCACTCACCACCCCGGGACAACCGCCGCACCACTGGGCTCCAAACCACCAACAAACCAAAAAACCACCAGTAAGAGGACTTCGGACCCCTCCTCCCCTCCCCTCCAAACCCCACATAGGACGTTGACGATCTCTTCGCACTTCGCAGTCCGAAAGCGGCTCGAGCCTTTGGCTTCGACTTGCGCGCATTGCACGCCGCTTTTCGCGCCATGGAGGTGGGGCCGAAACGGGCGGCTCGTCCCTTCGACCCCCGAAAAGTGGAGTTTGGCAAGGTCGGCTTCCTTTTCCCCCTGCCAGTTTCCGTTTCTTTTTGAATCAATATATATATTATTGGGGGTCGTAGTCTTGCTTGTAGTACTTGTTGTACTGCTTGTAGCACTTGTAGTACTGCTTGCAGTACTGCTTTTAGTACTGCTGGTAGTACTGCTGGTAGTACTGCTGGTAGTACTGCTTGTAGTACTGCTTGCAGTACTTGTAGACATTTCGGCTGGCCCGGACCCAACATAAAACTTTAGTGGACATGCTTTACAAAAAGGAGGGTACCCGCAAGCAAGACACCCAACTGGGTCCGGCTTGTGCGCTTGTTTTGTTGGGCAGATCTCTGGATGTATGGATGCGTGCTGATGAGGATGTTCCCATTACACCCTGGGATTGCACCCTAGGGAAATTGCCCAACGCAATCCCAAACAAGCCCCAAATGACTAGGTGTTATCTGGGAACAGGCAGATAGGGTGATTCCCTAGAAGGCGCAATTCCAAGGTGTGGTAGAAAAACCCTTGGAATGCTTGAGTTGCCGCCCCGGACATTGAGCCGGGCTGCATCTGGCAGGATGAGGATGGCGCTGATAGTCTCAGCCAGCGCCCGCCGAGGATCGCCTCGTTGATGGCAACGAAGGCAAGGTTGTTCAACACAAAACACACACGAAGCATACACATTTGTTTTAAAACCTTCACATCTACATATACATATACATATACATATGTATTTTGTTCTTTTGTTGTTGTTAAACAAATACCTATGACGTGCATATGCGTCATATATGTATACATCTATATCCACATATATACATAAATAGATATACATATACATATGGGTTGATCAAAAGGTCCTTTACAGGGGACGACCATCAGGGAAACCACAGAACAGTTACCCACGGTTTTGGGGCCAGGAATGCCGATCAACCCCCAACTGCTCTTTTGCAGCTTGCTCTTGTGACAGTAACATATTGCCACATGAGCTGAGTGGCCAGCCAGGCCCATCCGCAGAGAGAGCTGCTTTTCAAGGCCTAGGGCCTAGGGCCTGTGCAAGCGATGCCTGGCACATCATTGGGGCCCAAAGTGTCTTACCATAGGTCAACCCCTCCACGCCAGAGGAATGCGCTCCAATTGCAGGGAGCTCCTTTTGGCATCCGGGCCGGTAAGTCTTGAGGACCTTGATGATAGAGATGCCGTCCTCTTTTGCATGCATGTCATGTACACATGGGTTGAGGGTGCCCTCTTTTGGTGGTTCTAAGTTTTGAAGGAAACCAGAGGAACCGTACCATTTTGGGGGTCCCTTATTTTCACAGACATCCGCATCACCTCATGTTTCAACGGGAGGGCTCTGAAGAAAATTGCAGGCGATCCATCCGTCAGACACGTTGGAGGAGAGAGTGCCCTCGGCAGCAGACTCTGACTTTTGGTCCGCCCAAACTCGAAGAAATGAGTCACTTGCTCAAAACCGATTCGGGTAATTGGAGGGTAGTGAGGGACAATCCACTTGCCTTACATGGTTCTGGGTAGACCACCTTTTTTAGCGCGTTTTGAGTATGACTTCGCTCGAAGCCCTTCTTGGATGGTTTTGAAAGGAAACCGAAAGGAAACTAACCACCTGGAGACGTTCCCAATTTTGAGAGGGGCCCAAGGGTGCCGTCCTTGCGGCTTCATGAGTTGTCGCTGAAGCCGGGAACAGAACAAGGCACCCCTGCAAAAGTAAGCCATGGCTCTATGTATGGCTCAAAATTAGAACGCTACTGTAGGGTTACGCAGGCTTTTAGGCTCCAAGGTGCCATTTTGGTACCACTTTTTTTGAGCCACAGCCATGTCTTTCCAGGCACCAGGAACAGCCTGACGGAACGAATTCTGTGTCAAAAAGAGCCATGACTTTTCTTCGACAGATGGTTTTTCCTGAGCAGACCGTGGCCGTCTTTTTGTTTTCCGGTGTCCGGATCTCTCCAAACCAAAAAAATGTCTTGGTGGTCCCAGGCATCCGGTTCAACTTACCTGGATCGCCAATTGCTGTTTTTTTCCATGCACTTTACCCCAAAGACCAGCAACAGTGACTGAAAAAGCGGCAACTTGGCTATCTAGGTAGGCTTTTAGATCCAGTCCCAAAAGCAAAAGATCGAGAGGAGTGGATGGAGAAGGGCCTGCACCGGCTGGAGGAGGACGGTGAGGTCTGGCTGGAAGGTTTCCTGGCGGAGCCGGCATGGAGTTCGGTTCTCTCCAGCGATCTGTCTGCTCCAAGTCCTATCTTTTTTTTTGGGTGTGTCTTGTTTGAGGCCACATTTTTTTTGTCAGGAAGCCAAGCCGGGAAAAACCAATTGTTGGGTCCGATTCCCCAAAAAGGACAGCCATATATCATTTGTCCACTTTTGGATTTGAACATCGGCTTTTAGGTTACCACAGCCTGGCCCAAGGGTGCCTACGGGATCCTTGTGCCTTGACACCTTTTTTTGCCCCTCACCCATTCTCAGCAAGGGTTCCTAATCGTCCATTTGCTTTTTGAACATCACCTCTTGGCCCCGTGCAAGGTGAGTTTTTCTTGGTGATGCTTAAGGGGAATTATGGGGAACCCTGTCAATAGGGGTTTATGCAGACCATTGCTCATAGCATGCTTTATTACTTGGCGTAAGGGATGGCAATCAATCCTTCAGGAGGGCTTGTAACCAAGCATCAAAAGAGTTCCTGTTGAGGGAACTGCGCTTGACCTATGGCACCTATGGGAGTTGTGACCGTGTCGCGTGTGATGGGAGAAATGCGCCAGCTCGGGGGGGATGACCGAGTGGTCGGCTGCAGAAAGGACTTGGCAAGGGAGTCATCACCCAAGCTTGTCTTCCGAAGGGAATGGTTTTGGCCTTCTCCTGAAGGCCATATGGCCGCAGAAAACTTTGGCATGGCCTCTGTCGTATCATTTGTCTTTTTTGCTCTTCCCACCAGTTTGCAGCAGAGTTACTCTGGGCTTGGCAATTTTTCATCCTTGGGTTGCGTAAGGATTTGGTCTTTGTAGTTTGTTGGGATGAAGGTTGGCCAAGACTCCGTTTTGAACAACTCAGATCCTCACTAGACCGTTTTGCTGCTTTCGTTCACTGCCGCGCTCGTGCCAGAAGCTGCCAGTGGCCTATAGCGGCTGTGACAAGGACCTTGGGACTTGTGGTTTGGCGTATCTTTTTTTTCTTCAAAAAATAATAAACCATTTTCTTTTGAGGTTTGTAAAAAGGACACCAACACCTTCTTGATCCGTGGAGGGTCAGTCAGTCGGTCGGTGCGAGTGGACGCCTGGGCGCCATGGATTTGGAACTTCCGCCCCTCAGAAATGAAGCAATGGGGAGCCAGTAGGTGTCCGAAGGGTCCCGAATTGCACCCATTCGTAGTTTTATTATAGCCATGAAAGAGGGCAAGATGGGCACATACAGCGGGTTTGTGAGGAAGGAGTCAGAAGCTCAGTGTTTGATTGAAGATGAAGTAGGTTGAGTTGCTGTTGCTCAAGGTTCAATGTTGACGTTTTGACGCGGTAAGGAGCAATGCTCAGCCCCCTCCCCGAACACAAACATGTGGGCTATGGGGGTGTCTTTTTTCAGCGAACTCGCTTTGGGTTGGTTTTAAGGGGAAATCCCAAGGAACATCATTTTTTAGTTTTCAGGGGACATCAAGGAGCATCACATGTTTGGTTTTCAGTGGACATCACAAGGAACATCGAAACCATTTTGGGGGATGTCGAATTTTAAGACAAAGCCATATTGGAAGTTCGAAAGTTTGGCTCGCAGGAGAGCTTGCTGATCTATGCGGCCAAGACGCAGACTCAGGCCGACCGCCGATGCGCACCTGGGGTGGGATTGAACGCTGTGGACCCGACAGAGGGACTGCTCTGGCCGCAGGGAAGTTTGCTCGGCGGGTCGCCCCTCAACTCAACTCAATGAATGCTGTGGACGGTAAACCCTAAGGTTTGTTGGTGTTTACGTTGGGGAATCGAATCGAGCAAATGCAGGGTCTCTGAACCATGGTGCGAGGGGATTTCGTCCATCCACAGTAGGGGGGGTCTCCCCTTTTGGGGGGAATCGTCACTTTTCGAGGGGAACATCCCCCCTGTCAATACAACAGGTGCAGTCCCAACAAGCAATAGCTGTGGCCGCCTTTCGAATTCTTTGTATGGCTTGGGGTCCATTCAAAGCCGTGTTCGGCCAGGTGTATCCCATACCCTTGGAAATCACCGAGGAGAACGACGGCAGCCGGCCGCCCGCCTGCCGCAGTTAGCCAGAGCAGTGGGATCTCTCGTTCTTGTTTCTAACCGCTTAGAGCTTGACTGCTATTGGGTTGGATCTTTAGACTTTTGCTTTTTGGGAAATCAAGGGGTTTTCCACTAAACCCACAAACAGTTAAACTTTTTGCAGAGGGATCAGCAGCAACCAAGAGAGGGTCATCTTGAGGATGTCACTTCAACCGCCGCAGCCATTGAGCCATACAAAGACACCCTCGAGGTCGAATTAGAGGATGCCTGTTGACTTCCCAACATCTCCGATGGTTTTCTCGATGCCCCCTGGGTTCACCTGGCCTCTCTGGCCGCATCGAGCACCAGTAAAAGAGCGCCCAGACAAAGCGATGCCGTACGGCCCCCTGAAAACTTCAGCTCCGGCGCGACGATCCGAACAAGGGCTTTGAGACATCTCTCAAAGCGCTCAGCTGCTTCCAGCTTCATCAAAACACGTGTTCAGCGCCATGAGCCTGCCGAAGGACGCGGCGCCGGCGGCCTACACGTGGCTTTGGCAGGACGCGGGCGCCGAGTGGCAGGCCTTCCGACACTTCGACCAGGCGAGGCTCGAGGCCGCGGAAGAAGAAGTCGTCGACGTGGAGGGCGGCAGGCGGCTTGGCTGGGGGCATTGGGTCGGAGGCCACACTCAGACTATCAGCGGGAAGCTGTCTCAAGGGGCCTCTGTAAATGAACCCTTTGTCTTCCATTCGCGAGCTTCCATGTTAGTCAGGGTACAAGTAACGCCCTTCCCCTTTTGGGTGTTTTTTTCCCCCAACAGCTGAAAGCTTTGGAGTCTCAGCCCAGATAGGCTCCGGGGTGGTCTGGGGCGGCCCGGAGGAAAGGTTCCACGAGGGTTCCACCAGGGTTCCACCAGCTTTCTACCAGGGTTCGAGGGTTTCACGAGGTTCTGCGAGGGCTGCGGGGTGGCCGTTCCACAACTTTCCACAGTGTTCCACAGGGGTTCCACAAGGGTTCCTTCCACAATTCCACAAGCGCTTTACAAGGAGTTATGAGGGTTCCGCGGTTCTGCGAGGGCTATGGGGTGGTCTGGGGTGGCTCTGAGGCAAGGTTCACAAGCTTCCACAGATTTCCACAAGGGTTCCACACATGGTTCCACAAATGGTTCCACAAAACTTCTGCTGCAACTTCTGCCCATTAAGAGCCTGATTGAATTGGCAGTTTGGAGCTTCCAAAGTCTTGGTCGGCCCCGATTGTGCCGTCGGGCGATTGGGGATCGCTGGCAGCGTTGGGCGTCGCCGGCTGTGCCGCAACAGCTGAAGCGACGTTCTAAGCAAGACCGGTGGTGCGCTTATATGCTTGGTGGCTTGGATCGGGTTTGCTCCCCGGGCCCCAGTCGGGCCCTGATCGGGGCCCGCTATGATTGGTGGCTTGGGTTTGCTCCGGGCCCGAGCACAAAAAAGAGCACCGCGCGCTTGGGGATATCACCTGAGCTCATTTAATGATGGTGCCCTTTTTGGGGTTCAAAGGAAACAAAAGGAACACCGCCAATTTTCAGGGTCCGATGCCTGTTTTGGGACACCCATCGTTTTCCCTTTCCATGTAGATAGCCGATACCTGCCAGGATGCTGCACCTTTTTTTGGCCTTTCTGCGTGTCGTATTTTTGAGGGCACCTTTTTGGAGCCATTTAGGAGGACACCAGAAGGCCTCACTCCTTCGGTTTCTTCAAGGGGTTGATTCCTTGTCCATTCTTTTCAACCATCGTTCTTTTCAAACACCGGATCCGATTCTTCTGGGTTTTTGCTGGCTTCCTGAAAAGGATCCCTGGAAAGATCTCCCTTGTTTTAAAAAAGGAACTCATCACTGCTGGACATATTTTGTCTATTTTTCCCCTCCCCCCCTCCCCCCTCCTCCCCCCCTCCCCTAAACCCCCTCCTGAAGGCCCGATGGAAGTTCAAAAAAACATCTCGGCGGAGTTCCGACCCCGAGGTGCCGCGTGGACCTCAAGGAGCGGCAGCTGCTGGACAACTACGGCAGCGACCCCCCGAGGAAGACCTGCCCCGTGCGCCGGAGCTTGTGGTTCGCCCAGGCGGATGGGGGGGCTGTTTGGGTTGGGGCCTGGGGATAGAACATACCCCTGTTGGGGCGGTTTTTTTTCGGGAAGCCAAAAAGGAAAACCACGATTTTTTTTGGGGGTCTCCGAAAAAGACACGCTTGGGGGGCGACCGATGTTTCCCTCAGCTTGGGTGGGCAGGAGGGTGTTTTTGTCCTTTCCAGGAGGTACTGTAGCATCGCGAAACCCGCCGCACACACGTTCAGCTTCCCGCCTATCTCTTTGTCGATTCAATTTCCTTAAGGCCGTTTTTAGGTCTTGGCGGAAGTGGGGTCGGCTCAATCATCCAATCCTGTTGGGTGCGCTTGCCCATTACGAGGACTTCGTAGGACAAGGGCCCCGATGTTTCCTTAAGCCGTTTCGGCCTCGAGTTTCTGTTGGGGCCAGGGTGATGCAGGCGGAAACATACGGAGCGCAAAGGTGAGGGCAGTTGAGCCGTTGAGCCGGCAATGGGGGCGGAAGTTTCAAGCCAATCAATTTGCTTCCATTTGTTTGTAATGTGATGTATTGTTGTGCTCTTGGAATCATCTAAACACATTAACAAACAGTTGTTTGTTCACGCTGCAGTCATATCATTGTACAGTTTTTGTTTTTGTTGGGTTCTGCTCACTTTTAGAAGGGGTTGCAAAAAAACAGAACATTGTTTGCATGCTCATACCAAGGGTTGTATAGGTGGGCTTTGTCAGGGAAGCAAAGCTGAAGAAGGTCGGATTAATCGGATGATTGGTCTACCATATCTACCATACCAAGGGTTGGAAGGTTGAAGTCCCCCCCAATCCCATGAATCCTTTAGATTCTTAGGTTAAACCTTGGTGGTTCCCATCGCTTCCTTAGCTTTTCAGGTTTTCAGTTGGGTTAGTGGTTGGCATCAACGAATTTCGCCCACTGAACGCTGGCGTCACTTGTAGCGGATCTGAAAACACGGGGCAGCGCAGTTGGAATTTTTCTAGAGGTACCTTACCCATTCTTTCCAGGGATCCTTCTTTCAAGAAAACCTCCGGAAACCCAGGGAGAACGGCTGGTTTTTGGAAAGAACGATGGTTGAAAAGAATGGACAAGGAATCAACCCCTAGAGCTTGGGGGATTCCTGAAAGGAAGCCAACTCGGACGGATGGCTTCTCGAGAACTGATTCCAGTTCTCATTCCCATCGACCCCATCGACCCCATCGACGCCATCGATCGAATTTTCTCAGAGGCCCCTAGAGTAATCAATCCTTCAGGAGTGCTTGTAACCAAGCATCAAAAGAGTTCCTGTTGAGGAAACCGTGCTGGACCTATAGGAGTTGGGACCTCCCAACCGAATCAACCCCTAGAATTGTCTGAGAGGTGTCCTCCTCCTCCTCCCGGGTGCCCTACGACGAGAAGACAGACCAGGCCATCGAGACCTTGTACCAGCAGGCGCGTGGACCGCGTGGACGCGCGGACGCGTGGACTGGGCCCTTTGTGTGTGTGTGTGTATATACAATCTGGGTGCGTCTCTTTTGATTTTTTGGAGGGCATCCCCTTGGTCTTGTTTGCAATTGAAGGGACACCAACAGGAAAACCATCTCTTTTCTTATTTTTTTTTCTTTTGGGGGGGGGGCTAAAACAGACAAGCCCATACATGTCTATATGTGGACGACTATGTATGTATATATATATATATCATTGTTTTTCGTATTTCTTTGTTTGTGGTGGTGCAATCTTATGTTGCAGATAATCCGCGTTTCATGAAGGACGACCTTTCCCCATCTGAACATGCCCATGATAGTTTTTGGGAAGTGAGAAGAAGTGTTGTCGGAATGTGTGCTTTAAGCGACCCCTGACACATGTTCCCGTTTATTCACAGCCCCCCTCCTAAAGATATCCGGCTTTTTCAGGCTGCCAGACAAGTTTAGTGGCCTTGTTTGACAATCCGCTCAAGTGAGAAAAAGCCTTTGGCCCCGTGAAAGAAGGTTGCCTGGTGGTTCCCAGGCATCCGATTCCTTGGGATTTTTTGGAGGTTTTTGGTGTTTAGTTGCTGCATTTCCGAAATCATTCCCTTAAGTTGTTTGAGCTTTTTAGTTGGTTTCGTGCTTGGATGTCCGCATTTAACCCACTAAAGGCTGTCACTTGTAGCGGGCCATCTGGAAACGGAGAGCCCAGTCCTTCAGCATTTGGAATGCTGCTTCCATTTGGCTGAAACGAACATATCCCCATTTTCCCCTTTGCTTAGCCCTGGCGTGCCGGCCACCAGCCAGCCACCTCTCCGAAAGGTTCCTCTCGATCCAGGTCTGGGAGCAGGCGGCACAGCTGACTCTTTCGGAGGGCGCCAAGGTCTCTGAGACCGTGGTGCTGGACTCCGGGCGGGTGGCGCGGGCCCCGGAGTTGGATAGTTTCTCTCGTCGCGGCGATGATCGCCAGGTTTTTTCCAGCTAGGTGCCCAACACAAGCCAACTTTTTGGGTTGGGAGGGCCCTTCCCCTACTAAAATAGACGACAGAAGAAAGTTGGTACATTTCTTCTGACCTCTCCACTGGAGGATTTAGGATGAAGTCAGTTGGTGGATGAAAAGGTCCGAGATACGTGGGATGACCAGGAAAACCACCAGAAAGATTTGCGACTTAAAGTAGCCCCATGGAATTTTGGGGTCAACACATCGGATTGGTCACCCCAAAATGGAAGGCTTGCCCGATCGGAAGACGGAAAGAGGGATTCTAAAGTTCCTCACCCATACCCAATTCACAGGAACGCAGGGTTGCCACAACATCTAGTGTGTCCAAAGTGTTTTCTTCTTCTTCTTTTTTTCTTGGGGGCGGGGGGAGAATTGGGTTGGGGGTTGCAAAGAGATCTGAGATGCCCTAATTCCAGAATAGAAATTATTCGGTTGGGTGTTTCGACACATCAGAGATCCCCAGAGCTATTGTTAGCGTAAGGTTCGGTGGGGGCTTGCAAAAAAAAACATCCCCCCACCCCACCCCCCCCCCCCCCCACCCCTTCCACCCCACCCCTTCCACCCCACCCCCTTCCACCCCCCCCACCCCACCAATTCGAGGTGCGCATCAGGCTGGAGTGGAAGTCCAAGTGGCGGCTCACCTGCGAGGAGCGCCCCAAAAGCAGCGGTGGCTGGCTGGCAGACGCGCAGGCGCTGCTGGAGAAGGCGCTCGGTGTACTCGGACGGAGCCGAAGCTACGTTGGATTCGCTTCAAAACCCATACATACATATATATATATATATGTACACACATACATATATACATATATACATATATACTGACATATATACATATATACATATATACATATATACATATATACATATATATACATATATAATATATTATATATGTGTGCACCCCCCAAACCTGCGCCGGCTGCTTATATGTAACATTTTACAAAGTTGGCAGACTTGCGCAGATGATTCATCAAGCCTTTGCTAGCCATTTGACTTTCTGAAACATGTTTGTGGCTTTCCTCCTTTAGATTCCTGTTTAATCTTACTCGTATCTCATACACCTTCTGGCCATAAACTAAATGTATTTCAACACAAGCGAATTTGAACATAGCGTCAGAAGCAAGGACCGCGCAAGGGCATCTGTTTCGCCTGCGCATCTTGGACTTCTCATGTCAATTGATGTGCAAATCCTCTTCTGTCAACTTGCAAGTCTCTGCCAGTACCTGCGCATCTTCCATCTCTCATCTCAACTCATCTGCAAGTCCGTTTCGTCTGTCAGCTCACAAACCTTGGCCAATACAACTACACCTTCTGCTCACATGTTATATGCCTTGACCAAAGCCACGCTGTCTGCTAAAACAACTCACTTCCCTGAACGAAATCAGTGCTGCACAAAACCTACTAAGACGCGCGCACCACACTGGTATTTCTACTCGTATTTGCGGGTTTTTTCAATATCCAAGAGTTGGAGTGGATTTCTCCAATGAGGTGCACAACCAAACATGAATCACTCACAGCTTTCGCTTTCCGAAAGCGCTTTCGGATATAGCATTCAAGATTCCCAGGACTATCGTTTTTGAATCTTGAGCTCAGTATGGGGCCCCCAAAACGCTTAAAGCGCTTTAAAGCACTTTTGGATCCAAGAATCCAAGATGCAAGATTCCCAGGACTCTAGATCTTGAATCTTGAATCTTGAATCCAAAAGTGCTTTAAAGCGCTTTAAATCATTTTAGGTGGATAGAGGTGCAGTCAAATGTGCAGATGCAGGCATAGCTAGATGGTCAAAATTGGGGTGCCCAGCCCACAGTGTGGTGTTTTTTTTGAGGCTACTCTCTTCAGGTTGGTACTGGAAACTAAAAGGGACATCTTTGGGCTTGCGAGGGTCCCCCTTGACGCATGACCAAACGGGTGTGCCCTTTCTTTTTTTTGCTCTTTCTTTCTTTCCTGTCTTTCTTTTCCTGCTTTCTTTTTCTTTCTTTCTTTTTCTTTCTTTCTTTCTTTCTTTCTTTCCTTTCCATCCTTCCTTTCCTTTCTTTCTTGCTTGCTTGCTTCCTTCCTTCCTTCCTTCCTTTCTTCCTTTCTTCCTTTCTTCCTTTTTTTTTCCCGGTTGGGGGGGGGGGGGGTGGGGGGCGTGGGGGCCGGGGCTGGGGACCATTTGGCTAGAAATCGGCCAATCATTTGTGGGCGTCAAAGAGCTCAGAAGATTGAATTCAAGCAAAACAACAAAAACAAATGCACAAAAGCATTATTTTGCCCTAAAGGCCATTTCCAAGGGACACGTTTGAAGGGGCTGGCCAATGGACATGTTTTTGTTTGAAGTGTTCACCCCCTTCGTTGTCGGAGAGAAGGTCTACCAGCTGCAGCGGGGCTTTGGGGACGTGCCCATGCAGCCGGGGGAGGCAGAGGACGGAGTTGTTTTTTGTACCAAATTCAAAACCAATGGGATCCGATTTTGGGATAGGTGCACCACCCATTTTAGTCTAGTTTAGTGGGGATTGGGATGTTCACTGGGGGTACGGGGTTTTGACCCATGGCCACATATCGGGAGTACCATAGCTCTTTCGTGTTTAGTGGCTGGTACTGAGACTTTGATCGCGCGGGCATCTGAAAAGGGACAACCATCTTGCGTTTCTCAACGGGGAAGATACCCCTAGAATGGTAACCAGAAACACGGCTAGACCCAGCAGTTGCCGTTTTTTGTTCAGTTTTTTGTTGTTTTCCCCCCAACAGCTGGGAGATATGGACTTAGCAGATAATTCCCCAACAGCTGAAAGCTAAGGGGTCTCAGCCCTGATAAGGTTTGGGGGTGGCTTGGGGGAGCTCTGGAGGCAGGTTCAAGCAAGGTTCCGGAGGTTCCGGGGCAGGCCAGGTGTAAGGGAGCTCTGGTGTGAGGTTCGAGCAAGGTTCTGGAGGTTCCGGGGATGTCTGGTGCAGGTCAGGCGTGAGGTTCAAGGCAGGTTCGTGGTGTGGTGTAGTGCAGGCCAGGTGCAAGGTTCAAGGAAGGTTCCGGAGGTTCGGGGTGGTCTGGTGACGGCCAGGTGTAAGGTTCAGCTTCCAGGTTCCACGTAAGGTTCAAGGAAGGTTCCGGAGGTTCCGGCATGGTCTGGTGCAGACTAGGTGTAAGGTTCAACGAAGGTTCCGGAGGTTCCGGGGTGTCTGGTCTGCTAGTTCCGGAGGTTCCGGGTGGTCTGGTGCAGGTGTAAGGTTCAAGGCAGGTTCCGGAGGTTGCGGGGTGGTCTGGGAAAGGCCTTGCAAGGCCAGTTTTTTTTGCACAATTTACTTGGATGCGTCTTGGCAACAGTCTCACGCAGCTAGACAAATAGGCTGCGCGTCAAACTGCTTGTTTGTCGCGCAGCCAACTGCCGGACTCGCAGACAAAGTGTTGCCGCCCGAAGACGAGAAATTCCAGAAGAGTTCAGTGGTTGCATTTACTGGTCGAAACAGAAGCTTGAAGACAGCAAAGTGGGCAGAATGCAACCGTGAGTTGTGCCACAAGTGCGCGCTGAATAGAAAGCGCGCGTGTGCTGCTTTTGAAGATGTAGAAGTGGACACTCAAAGAATTAAAAACGAGATACCCCAACAAGGAACTCCGGCTGTTTTTGAAAGCTGTTGCTGTGAGCTCCAGGACTGCGGTGCCTTAGCCACGCAATTCCATTGGCCTGCGTCTATACCAAGTGTGCAAGGTGAGGATACTGCAAATGCTAGAGCAGAAAGTGAAGCAGAGTCAGAGAAATCTGACGAGGAACGGGGCGTGGAAGCTTTGATGCCTGAGCAAATGGTGGCAAGTGATAACCAACGCAATGATGACCCGTTGTCCTGCTTCGCAGTGTTTCGCAAGAAAGTTGAGGTAATGCAAAACACATTTGCAAAAGCGAAAAAAACACGCTTGAGATGCTAGGATGGTTCTTCCATCAGAGTTCCAGACGTGGGCGGGCGTCAAGTTGCAGAGAGTGTGCTGCAGCTGCGCGCGCAGCTGCAAAGCAATTCATTGAAGAAGTGCAACAAAAACTGGAAGGCGTTGCTGCGAGATTGGATAACCCAGCCCAGGCAAGCTCTCAAGCCTTGCGTGTGCCGACAGGGCAGCCGCCCAATATGTTCTCACCAGCCACGTGGACAGCTGCTTTCACGGAGTTCTTTTGGGACGGAACACCACGTTTAGCAAGACAGACCCCGTTGTTGTTTGAAGATTGGGCAAGCTGCTTGCAAGAAAGGGCATAACTAGAATATCACCTGCATGAGGATGCGCATGTACAGCATTGTCGCCAAACCGGTTCGTTAGACCAGACATGTTAGCATGCGTGCACGACGGTCGCCGGCGCTTGGGCGTCATTACAGGAGCGCGCCTATGCCTGCACAGAGCTGGTTTCCGCAGCGACATTGCCAACATCGCAAAAGCAAGTGTTGATGATTTCGTGTCTACTATTAATAAACATGCTACAGCCAAGGATGCCTTAACATCCGACAAGACTTCTGCTTCTGCTCGGTCTTGCTTGAAAGCCTTGCTGTTTGCAACAGCCAATGTACCAGGAACTGAAGGGCACAGGACAAGACAACGGCACGTCGGGCTTGCGATGAACCTTCTTTTTCATCCTTGCGTGCCCTTTTTCACTGGACAATTTCGCTGACACACGATCTCCTCGCGCAAACGACATGTCCATTGGGCTTGGCATTCTTCATTATGGACGACTTCAGTTTGAGAACCAAATGCCTCAAGAAGAGTACGCTGCAGGGAGCTTGCGCTGCCTTTGAAATAGAGAATTCGACCTAACGACCAAGGAAATATAGCAACTCACCTAGTTTTTTTTCTGGCGTGACTGGTCGCAAGGAACCCATTCATGTTGTCATTGATGCTGCTGTGCAAGGTGACGAACTGAAGTCTGAGATGCCGAGCAACGAGCAGAAAATTCCGAGACCTTGAGCGCCTGGCTGTTGGGGATACCACTTGAGCTTATTTTTTGGTTGGTTGGTTTGGGGCAGCTTTCAGGGAGGGCTCCGGCGGGTTCCAGGGGTTTTCGGCTGTTGGGGATAGCGCCTGGGTGGGGTGGTTGGGGTGGTGGTGGGGGTTGGGGGTTGGCGGGTGGATGGGAAAGTGGGATTTGTGTGTTGCCTTTTGGCACCTGCCAAAATGTTGGTTTGCTGTGCAGGCACGAGGGACAGCAACTCCAGACCCCCAGGCTTGCAACAGCAGCGTGCCTGCCTCAGGAGCTAACCTTCCAGAAAAATGTCACCGATGAGATTCTTTCCAATGAGTTGGGGGGGTCGCCCAGCTGTTCCTAGCATCCGCTGAGATTTCCATGGCTTTTGCGCAGGGGGCTAGTGTTAAGTAAGGAGGCACTCTTTGACGGGGTGTCTAACGTGACCCTAGGACACAAACCCACAAACGCGCAGCAACACACAACCACCCAAGCACACGCTGTATCCTCTTGCATTTCTTGCATTGCTTGTCGCCCGAAGGAGGAGAAGTTGGGTAAAGACATCGGCAACGTCATAATACTTGTTCATGGCATTGGCGAGAAGATGTGGAGCGAGGAAGGCGAGGCAGTTGATACCGCTTCACTCAGCTTGGGTTCTGATAAACTGCAGGCAATGCATCCAACTTGGTCAAACCCATGTGGGTATGAATCTAAAACTAGGCCCTTTGGTGGACATCATTTAGGTGGGGATTTATCCCCACCAACCACTTTTTCAGACGGTTCCGCGTCAAAATTCATGGCCAGAGGACACTCCTAGTAGGATTGGCCAAGTTGGTTGGTCAAGAAAGAGGCCAACGCCTGCCTCCCTCCAACGTGCCATGGGTCGCCTCACTTCTGCAAGCGGAAAACAACGCCACAGTTCGCTCAAAAGGCGGAGCTGCCCTCGTGGCCAAGCTTAGAGAAGAACCCATCATTGCCCATGTGCTCTCTCTCTCTCTCTCTCTCTCTCTCTCTCGCTCTCTCTCGCTCTCAGACAAGTTGTTTGCTTGCACTTTCTGTGACACTATGACGGGCCCTTTCTCTGACCCACCTGGGAAAAAAGGTGACCGCACATTTATCTCTGCACAAATCTTCACACCTCTGGTATATGCATTTTGGCTGCATGTCAAGCAACCCTTTGTTTTTGGTTGAAGCTGGTACCGTTGAAGCACCATCCTGGCCGCAGGACTGTCCCTTGAGGGTCGAACTTTGGTTTGGTAAATAACCTAGGTGCCCCAGTAGTGCCCTTTTACCCTTTTTTGGGGGAGGGTTCCCCTACTAAATAGACTACAGCAAAAAGGGTACCCTTATTCTAACCTCTCTACTGGAGGACCTAGTAACATATCCACGAGGGCTTCCTTGCTCCCAGCAAATCTCACTGGCGGTAGCGAAAAGCGAAAAGGTGGAATGTTGGACGGCTTGAAGCGGACTATGGCGTGCTGCTGTTTGAATCTCCAGCATGACAGCGGAGATATTGGTAGTTATTGTTCCTGTTGTTGCTGTTTGGTCGTTTGTCGTGTTCCTGTCTTGACTGTTTCTCAAAGCGTCCACCAATCTGGAATCCGATTTTTCAGCCAGGTCAGTTGTTTCAACCAATGTTGGGGCATCCCAACCCCTTGATGAACAACTGGGTGTGACTTAAAGTAGCAGACCCCCAATGCCGTTTCCTTGGGCTGTCCTTTGAAACAACCCATCAAGTTTTGTCTGTAACCCCTGTTGGCAGAAACAACACCTATACGAACCTAAAAAACCATCAAGCAAGTTAAGCAAGCAAGTGAAGCAAGTAAGCAAGAAACACAATATCAAACCAAGATCAAACAACATCAAACACACACACACACACACAAATATCAAACAAAACAGGCAGACACACAACAAAACAATACCAACTAGGTCTGCCAGTAGTGCCCTTTTTCCCCTACTAAAATAGACTACATAAAAAAGTTGGTAGCCGTATTCCAACCTCTGCACTGGAGGGCCTAGCCAAGGCACGCCGCCGTTTCTTCTTTTCTTTCCGACCCTTTCTCCGCGGAGGCTGCGGCCTGGCGGCCTCCACGGGCAGCTTCCGGCGCATGGTGCAGGTGCGGCAGCTGGAGACGGCGGGCTTCGTGCAGAAGGGGGGGCACTGGACCTACCCCGGGGAGACGCCTCCGAAGCTGAAGAAGGCGGGCGGCTTTTAAAAAATCCGTTGGATGTGGTTTCTTCTAGTTTTGTTGGAGCTTCAAAGTATGTGCTTCTTGAAATGACAAAATCTAAAGTGTAGGGTGGGGAAGAATCGAAGGATGGAGTCCGGACTCTGCTGGCGGTCAGGGTCGCCGGATCCTTGTTTCTCGTTCTTTCGAGCCTCGGTGGCGGACTGTTTTCTCTCTTTTTCTGTTTGTTGAGGCGGCCAACATGTGAGGTGGCTTCACTGCTGGTGGGAAGGTTTTTTGCGGTCTTTGGGTTCTGTTCATGTTCAGTAAGGGGGCTTCAAGAAACAACGTTTTTTGCAAGGCCATACGAAGGGTTTTAAAGGTGGGGTTTGGAATGTGTGGAAACAAATCTGATGAACTCAATGACCGGTTCTCTATCGGTCTGCCTTAAGCTCGGATGGGGATCGATTTTTATCCGCGAGCTTCCGGCTTTCGAGTCAATCTCCCCGAAAGCGGAAGCTTTTTTCACACCTGGTTGCGGTCATTGTGTGGACGGTTTTTGGTTGGGTTTTTAAACATCACGTTGGTAGCCCAAGCTGCTGGGTTTTGGCGGATTTAGGATCTGTGAATTGGAATCTCAGCCTCTCTGTGGGTCTTGATGGAAGCCGGAGGATGTTCTTAGCGGCAAGTGTCTTCTGTCTGCGCCACGCAGCTTTGCATTTTGGGGTGTGATTGAAGGCTTCAGGGGGGAACATGAAGAGGACCGCGCTTTCGCGCGCGCGTTTTCGCGCGCCCTGGAAGGGTCCCCAGAGCATGGATCAACCACTCGATTCCTCAGCTCTGAATGTGATTTGTATCGACTTTGGGGAACATTTGCTTCTCATGGGGCTTGCAGAAGTACATTCTTTTCAAGCAGGAGTGTTGGTGTGATGTTGCGGAGGCAAGAAAGGATACATCTAGGAAGCTCGGCACTACGCAGCCTTTAGGAATCCTTCATGTAGGTTTCACGCTTCTGTCCTGATGGTTGCCACGGCATGTCACCGGATCTTCGTGCTCAGCTTAGTTGCGGGTTGCTGATATGGACCAGAAAAAAACCTAGCCTAACATATGTTTTTGGGAGGGTATCTCCTGAAGCTGCTCCCTGTTGGTGCTGTGTTAGTACTCGTTCAGGCTTTTTTTCTACAACCTCCTATGGATCCCAGACGGTAATTACCCTGGATTTCTCGCACCAGGTGTGATGATTTGGCGAAATTGTCCAAGCACTCGCAATGGGGGGAATGCTAGGTCCGATTTTCTGGGTCTGAGGCTGGCCCGGTGGACACCATCCCAAAGACTAGCCCTCCAGAGAAAGAGGGGATTTCCTGGTATCACAGAAGTCGAGGAATAAGTTTCAACAGATGTCTTTCTTTTCACATGGAACCTGTGCGGGACGCGGTCGCTTTAAAAGGAAAATTATCCAAACCAGGGCACCCCCCCGTCAGGTTCCATGTTAATTGGTTGGGAGGGTAGTTATGATTATCTTCTGAAATGTGTTGCTACAAACTATACATAAGATATATTCACGTAATCAGCTTCAATAAATGTGAGCATTGACATAGACACATAGACTGTACAGAAATCGTTTGGATTGAAACTTGAAATCTTGGGCTTGGTTTGGGGTGGAGGGAGGAAGCCATGAGGCCCGCAAGAAAGGCTCGCTAGGCACCCCCGAGCTTCTCAAAGCATTTCTTTTTGGGTTGACCAGGTTTAGTGCGGAAGCCACACAACAAGGAAACAGGGTGAAGCTGAACCGGGAATGGCTCTGGAAAAAGCTTCGGAGGCGATTCCCCATGTCAAGCCCAGTATTGCGGAGAATGCCAAACTTTGACACCGGGGAAAAACCATGTGTTTGGAAACCGCAGGGCACCCAAGTTTTGGTTTCCCCCTTCAAGGAAACCAAAGGAATACCCTCTCTCCCACTAACGTGGCACCTGAGGGGGTCCCTCCAAGAGGAAACTGATCTTCCAGGTACCCTCCAGGTGCCATGTTAGTGAGTGTGGAGACTATCAGGTGGTTCCGACTTCCGGCGTTTGGTGCTGTTTGATACCCTCCAGGTGCTATGCTTGCGGAAAAAAAACCCCTCCGGTGGCTCCGATGTGGGTCAGCGTTTGGTGCCGAGGACGAGGTCCTGGAAGCCTCCTGGTGGGAGTCGGTGCACACGGACGAGATGGACACCCGCCTGGCCCGGATCACCTTGCCCTCCATGAAGCAGGCGGCTACGGGGAGGGGGGAACAGGGGTGAGGGCGGGGCCGTTTTTTTTTTTTTTTTTCTTTCCTCACGAGAAGGGAAGATACCTTTGAACACGCACTTGATTGGAAAAAACTTGTTCCTTCAAAGTTGCCTGGTTGGTGGGATGGTTGGTTGGTTTGGTTTGGTTTGGTTTGGTTTGGTTGGGTCTGGTTGACACATCATTTGTTCATTCATGCCTCTGGTCGACCCTATCAAACAGGCGCTGCTTGTTGCTTGTTGGGTGGAATCCAGAGAGCGAGCAGCGAGTTTCAGTCGGATTTTTCGGTTGGGGGCAAGCCCAGCCATCCGGTTCCTGAGGCGCTTGCTGGTTTTTAGTTGGTTCAGTGGGGGTTTCCATTTAAACCCACCAAAGGTGTTCGACTTTTGCATGGGATCTGAGAACAGCCCCATCTTTCGCTTGGGCCCCATTTTTTCCCCAGTCCCAACACAAGCCGAAAAGCAGCTCAAGGGTGGCACGGTGGGCTGTTAAAATTATCACCCGGGGGGGGGGGCGGGGAGGGCAATTCCCTTGAACCGGTGCCTGGCCCTTTTTCTCCCAGTCGGCTCGCCTCTGGGCGTTCCGCCGTCAGCGAGGTGCGGCAGATTGCCAACTTCGCGGTGGTGGACGCCTTGTACTACCTGCAGGTGTGGGGTGAATGGATGTCCCCGTTAAAAACGTTGATCATTTGCCGCCACTGTTGGAGGTTTCAACAAGGTGGGAATTGAGGGACCCCTGACATGGGGCAGGACTCCCGATGTAGTACCCATGTAAACCTTCACAAGTAGCTTGGAAGTAGTTATATTAAAGAGAAGCTCCTCTCACCCAATTCTCAGGGTTTTTAGGCCAGGGCGTTCCTATGAAGAATCCCAGATGCAAGGTGAGAGGAATGAAGGGATATAGATATGACTATAAATTATAAAGAAGAGACCACATATTTTTTCTTTTAACTAGTATGAAAGATATACGTATGTCGGGTAGACCCCCACAACGTCAGTAGGGTAGAACGCGCTCAGGTGGGCCGAAAGGAGAAGATCATTGCAGCCGTGGCGAGGTTGGGGACGCGCCTGGGGGGCGTTTCAGGGCCCTGAACACCTCAACCCGCCTCTCATGAAGAGAAACATCACGTGCGCGTATATGTAATAGAATATTTGTATGTTTGTCTGTTTGAGTTTTGGCAGGTACCCTTTGTTCGGGGAGTCTTTTTTGTTGTTTTTTCTCAGGGAAACAGGGTTCCCGACACATCGACCTCCTTGCAGGTCGGTGGAGACGGCGCTGCAGCGTTTCCGTGCCCACCACCCGCAGCACGAGGGCGCCGTGGTGCTGGCGGGCCACTCCTTGGGGGGCGCCATCCTCTTCGAGCTGCTGCGGAGCGGAAGCGCGCAGCTCAGCTTCACCCCACAGGCCCTGCGCCTCGGATCCCGGACGGATGGGAGTGGAAGGGAGCCGTAAGGAGAGCCGTTCCAAGGAGGTGGCTCCAAGAGTAGTTGTCCCTGGGTTTAGTGGAGTGAACCCCCCCATATTCATAAACTGGGGTTGATGAATTTGGGGTCAACATTAGGGAGGAGGTGGTGCCAAGGAGTGGTCGGAAGGAAGGGAGTTCCAAGGAGGTATCCAAATTTGCGTTTGAAGAGGACACCTCTCGGAGCTTTCAGTTCTGTGAGGACACGGGAGGGAGGGTCCGTCTCAAGCTGGATGTGGGAATTGTTGGGTCTCAGCGGCCTTTTTGGGCTTATGGCGCGGCCACAATCATACTCGATTCAGGTAAGTGAAGGTTAGGGATAGTAGCACCCATAGACAGGTGCGGTGCGGATCGGGTTTTTCGCACATTAATGCGCCGAAGCCTCTGCCTCAAGCCCGCTCATTGCCTCGGCTGTTTGTGTCAAGGGAGGGTCAGCTGACAAGCGTGAGGCCTGTCAAATTGCATGCCCGCAGTGGGCGGTTCGGTGTCGACACGGGCGGTGGCGTCTGCGTACTTCAAACGTGGGAGATGGCAACAAACTGCAGGAATTGCGTGGAGTTGTGACTGGCTGGTTCGGGTTCCGGAGAGGTGCGCAAGATTCATGCAGGGCTCTGTTTTTAAGAAGTTCCGGAAGGGTCCGGGGTTGCTGTTGGGGATGCAAGCCTTGGCTTTTGTGCTGGTTTTGCGGACTTGGTGACCTTGCGCGAAAAAAGCGCCAGGGGACTTGTTAAGTTTCTTATGCCCCCATTGTGTTAGCAAAGCGTTCCAGCTGAACTGCCCATCAGTCCAGCTCTAATTGGGCGGGTGCCAAGCGTAGAAGCAAAGCCTTTGTTGGTAAATATTCAACGCGTGCCTCAACATGGAGCCAACTGTGTGGACGTGGGCATTCTTGTTCACGGTGCCCGTTTTGGATGATTTTTCAAACCAGCCAGCTATGTTGAGACCAGGTTCTTGACCCCACTTGGCCGCTGAGGTTCACCATGGGCTCACCCACGGGCTTATTCATGCACTGCGCGGATGCCCTCCCATCGCCCGACTTCGAGCTGCCGGGCACGCGCTTTTACAACATCTTCCATCCCCTGGACCCAGTGGCCTATCGCCGCGCGGCAGGTTTCCGGCTTGGGCTTGGTTTCTCCTTTGGTTTCCTTGAGTGGGGAAACCAATTTTGGGTTCCCTGGGCCTGCTGTTGGGCATCAAACGGGGCCACCGGTTTTGGGCTTGACATCTCAAGCGCATGCAAAGTTTCGCCTTGTTGCCTTGGCTAAGCCCGCCTGGCTATGCGTCTTAGTAGGGAAGCTGGTGGTTTTGCTTCCTTCTGCTTTTTGCTGCCAATCCACTCGATCGGAAGGGAAGTGAGCCAGCCCCCTGTTTCTGTCCACCGCTTTCGAAGCTCTGGGTATGAGTCAGAATTAAACCACCAGAAGCCGCAGGTTGAGTCCTGGTTTCCATTTCCCAGGGCAAGCCATTTTGGGGTTACCCCATTTTTCACCCACGGCCAACTGGGTCAAAACCACTGGGAGCCCATTTTTTGGGGGTAGGTGCACCACCCATCTTTGATCCGCATCTCTCTGTGGGGCTCTCAGCTCTCGTCCGGCGTTTTGCGTTTTTTCCGGGAGCTGAGGGATCGAGCCGCTCATCGCGGAGCAGCTGGACAAGCTGGACCCTGCCAAAGTGCCGGTGGAAGGCGCCCGGGGGGGAACTAACTGGGTGGGGGGGTGGGGGGGGGTGTGGGGCGGTGGGGGGGGTGGGGGGGTGGGTGGGGGTGTGGGGGTGGGTGGGGTGTGGGGGGGTGGGTGTGGGTGGGTGGGTGGGGGTGTGGGGGTGGGTGGTCAAAATGAATCCACCAGAAAAAGCCGCAGGTCTTGGTCCATGAATCCATTTACCAGGTCTGGGGGGGGGATTTGATCGGGGATTGGTTTGCAGGGAAGCCAACTGGAAGCCATTTTTTTTTTACTTTTAGTTTTTGTGGGGGGATGTCGCTATGATGATACATGCCCTTTTTCCCCTAAGTTCGTTTATGCTGTATGTCCGGAGGAGTTGGGTTTTGCGCCATATGTTGTTTTGGCAAGGAACGAGTGGAGATCTATCTATTTTAGCAGGCTGAAAGGGGAAGCTGTGCCAAAGGGCTGGCGTAAAACAGTGTCCTTCCTTGGATATCAGCTGCATAGGTGTCCTTAGGTCAGATTGCGTAGAAATAGATGGGTTCCGCAGGTTTAGATTGGTGTGCCATCCATTTGCCAGGGAAGCCCATCTTTACCGAATTGACGCCTATGATCAGGTGTTTAGTCCGCCTGAGCCAGGCAGGTGGCAGGTGGCAGGTGGCAGGTGGCGCGAAAGGCCTGGAGACCTGGAGGCTCAAAGCTCGCCCATGGGCGCCTCTCTGCCTTTGGAAGGGTGAAGCGGGTGAAGCCAGGCGCGCTTTGAGCGCGCCCCCTTTGGCGGCGAAGGGCCTATTTCAGCCCAACATGGGTTTGTTTGTCTGTTTGCCTCTGTTATTGTTGTACCCCCCCCCCCACCCTTTTACAAGTTTTTTTCAGGGACATCAACATAAAACCACAGCCACCCACCCTCTGGGCTTCCTCTCGCCATTTCAGCCCTGCGCCGGACACGCGGGGACTCGCGGACGCGCGAGGCGCCTGGGGTGGGATGAAGGCGCACCACGGGGTGCAGCAGCTGATGAACTGGGCCAGCGGCGAGGCTGGGGCGCGAGTTCGTTCGAGCGCTTGTGCGCGAGCTCGAAGTCGCTCGATTGCGGGACCGGGGGGAAACGGAACTTGGAGAAAAATGGAGAAATGGACTGGTTGGACTTGGGCCTGGCAGAATGCTCAATTCCTGACAAAAAGGGCACAGCCTGGTGGGTTTCAGTGTGAAAGATGTTGCAGAATGTTTAACCCAGTTGGGAATGAAAGGTACTTCCCCGTACTCAAAGGAAGTTGTGGCCATCAAATTAGAAGCGTAAGGCGAGAGTCGCGGAAGGCGACCTTTTGCAGGGTTGATCCTGAGTACGTGGATGGTGTGAGCATTGTTTCGCCATCTTTCCCAATGCCAAGCCAGGCCCACAGATTCTCTGACAGCACTCCCCGCAACCCCTATCAATACATCTAGTCTGGTTTTCCCAGAATAAACAACAGCTACCGTTGGGAATCGCCTTGAATTTCTAGCTGGTCTAAGTTAGTTGGAGCTTTTCCGACGCAGGCAACAAATCTGAAGAGCTGGTAAAGTCAACCAATTTCTCAGTCCGTCTGGGGTTCAACCTCCCGTGGTTGTCTTCCTTTTGGTTTCCCTTGCCAAGGTGAAAAGGAGCCATGGTTGTGTTTGGACCATTGTCTCCAACTTGGGACCCCCCCACAAAGGGCGATTGCCAGCTGGTTTCCAGTGCATACATTCCCATTTGGTTTCCCTTTGCGACACAGCTGTGTCTACATGGTGATGCTGTAGATGGACAACAAATCCTGCACCAGTTTGTAGGTGGTGTATCCCAGTCATGAGCCTTATTCATCAGAAACACGCAATCGGGTGATGGTCGATTGCACAGGGTTCCAATGTATTGAGTGTTCCAAGGTAGACTGAAACCGAGCGGTGGATTTCCCCAGACCTGGGGCTTAAATCTACCTTGGCAATCAACACATGGAACCCGGGATGGCACGTCCAAGGAGAAGTCGGTAGCATGAGTTGTCAAACATTTGGCCCGTGGTCCTTGTGCCGCCTTGTCTTGTGCCGCCGGATACGAACAGGGGCAACCCGGATTCTTCGGCTTTGAAGGTCTTGGGTTTGTTTGAAGGGGTTTCTAAAGGGAAGCCAACCTGGATGATGCATATCCAGACCCATTTCAGATCCGGTGGTTTCAAAGGAGGCCACTCATGGGCGTTCGATTCCACAGACGTAGGAGAAGAAGCAGTCGGAGCTTCTGGAGATCTGCCGGGCCCTGAAGCTGAACGCCGGGGAGCGCGTGGACTGGGTGCTGCAGGTTGGGCAGCGGGCCGGGGGGCGGCCAGAAAAGGGGAGGTCCCCTTTTCGGGCGACTTGGGCGGAAAGATGTGCCGGATGCGGTGCAGACCGTGGTTGACAGCATGGTATGTTGGTAATTATTTGCGGGGGAAATCGGAGGATTCCGGGGTTCGTCGTGAGGAGTCGCCCGAAAAGTGGCTGCTTGAGTTAAGCAGGCTCCGATGGCAGTTGACGACAGCCCCCCTTTACAAAACGAAAACGTGGGGTGTTCAGCAGGGGCCATGCATCGACGTCAGCCGCGCTCATGCGATGACTCTTGAGCATGTAACAAGCAAGGGGTACCTCCCTTTTGCCAGAAACACCACGAGAAGACGCAGTATGATTTTGGTAGCCCTTGAATTCTTGTGGTTTGGATTGCTGCGTTTTTTTCCACCCCAGCGGAACAGCTTCTTCCGGCCAGGAAGATCTCACCTTCCTGAATGCGGCAGGGGTGGCAGGGGAGCTGTGACTGGGCCAGGTTCAAAGGCTCCATTTCCCCTTCAAGCAACGCTAGGTCCCCCAGCTGGGTGCCCTGCTTACTGTTTCTTTTTTGGTTGGGACGGTTCCCTAGACTACAGAAAAAGTTGGTGGCCTTGATTCTAAGCTTTCTACTGGATTGCAAATCCAAGAAGCATCTGTGATGAAGCCATTCGAAACCACAACGTTCTGCTACCATATTTATGTTGGGGAATCGAATCCGCAGCGAAGGGTTTCTGCATGGTGGCACGAGAGATGGGATTTCCTCCAGCCGCAGAAGTTGGCGGTTTGGATCTTCGAGATTCGAGCCGCTTGAGGGCAAATGGGAAGCCTCCCCTGAACCACCATGCAACAGATTCCACCAATTCTGGGTCCTTCTTTGGCACGTGGAGTTTAGGCGGGGCATCAAGACCGCAGCCTTAGAGTTCGTTCTCCGTGACGGAATCCTGAGTCCTTGTTTTGGGGCGCCTTAAAAAGCAAAGCAAGGCGAGGCGGCGAGGCCTGAAACTTTGAAGCCTCCACTTCTGGTCGATGCAGGAGATTCGATTGGAGCCAGTCGATTGGTGAAAGGGTCACATGCGGCTCCCAGTAGCCCGTAGGACAGCTTCTCCACTCTCTAAGCTTGGGCCCACGTGCCACAGACCCCACCCCCCCAACACAAAACGGCAAGTCACTTTTGAGAACAAGCATAAAGCAAATGGAAATATTGGCCAAAGGGCGGTCTGCCGCGGGTGTTTTAACTACCGAGCCTCTAGATGGTTTGAAGGCGTCGGTTGGAAGGTAGCCATTTTGGAGCTGGTCTTCTATCCAAATTCGGGTTTGAAGAGGGGAGCCTTTCAGAGCCGCCGATCGGAGTTTTGAAAGGACATGGCAGTTTTGGAGGTGTGTGCTTTTGACGGGTTGGTTTGGTTAGGCAAAAGTGGGTTCCACTGTTTTAGATGGGTTTTATGAACCATTTGCCATGGAAGCCCACCTATTTTGCCAAACGGTCACCTAGGAAGACCCCGGAAAGTAATTTGAGACTGCGAGACGAGGCTGCAGGCGCTTCCGAGCCATTCCTGCTACATGAAGTCTGCCGACGTCGCCGGCTTCGTGCAGAGCCGGACTGCCAACATCATGCTGGCCAAAGGCGGCTTCGGGGTGGAACAAACACATGGGGGTCGATCAACAGGTCCGATACACGTTGGATGCCCATTGGGTAAAACCACGAACATGGCCTCATGGTCATTTGGGGTCAGGAATATGGATCAACCCCCCATGGCGCAAAAAAGTTGTTGTTTTTGGTGACAGGGTGGTGACTAAGCTTTAAGCAAAGGAATCCGATTCTGTTTGCGAAGCAAAGACCAGGATTTCAAGACCGAGGTTTGAGAAACAGTATGATGATCAGAACACTGTTATTGCTATTATTCACCTAGGTGCATGAACAGAACACGAGGATATGGGCCTGTTCTGAGGGGCGAGTTTGCACCGTGACACCTTAAACGACAGGAACTGCAGAGGAATGGGCGAGGCAGCACCACTGCCAAGCCTGATACATCCTGATACACATCTTCTTGGGTTTTGGGGCCGCTCTTTCAGGGGATCCCTTTTTTTGTTTGTTTGTGGCTGCCAGCAGCTTCTGGCAAAGCATTGGCTTGGGCTCAGAGAGAGATCGAGCGCCAAAGAAAGGGCCATGCTTCTGAAGATGGCCAAGTTTTGCGAACGGATTTGGAGTGAGATTTGCATTCCAGCTTTCTTGGTGATTGGCAACCATCCGGTTCAACTTAGTCTTTTAGTTTGTCTTAGTTTGTTAGTGGTTGGATGTCCGAATTTAAGCCACTCAACGTTGGTCACTAGCGGGGGATCTGAGCCCATCTTTTCAGGAATCCCAGGGGTGTGCTCCCAAGGCTCCCCCAAGGAAGCCGAGGAAACATCAAACACGCTCTCAACTACCATAGGGATTCCATAAATCTTGGGTGTCGAGTGTCGCTGTCTAGCTTCTTGCCGAGGGTTTCTTCCTTGGAGTTCACTGAATGTCTCTGTCTCGAGCTCTTGGCCACCGTCGCCTTGCTTTCGCTTGCTTTGGCTCCTGTATCTTCAAGAGAGGAGAAGTGGAGACCAAAAGACTTCCTTCAGCTCTCGGCCATGAGGGTGCCATATTTTTTTAGCATTTTGGGGTCCGCATTCATTTTTTTTCCCAATGGCTGGTTTTGGACTGGCGGTTTGAAAGCCCCTGGCTTTTGTAGTTATAGAAATGGGAATTCCCTACTTGACCACCAAACCACCGCTGCTCCAAGCCACCTGCAGAGAATCTGAGGTGTGCTGAAGAGGGACCCCACCACGGCGAATCTTGGGACTGTGCCGTCCTTGGCCGTGGCTTCGCCGGCTCCGGAATCGGAAGCCGAGCCGTGGGCAAAGGAGCCGGTGGCTGCGTGAGGTGCGAAGACGCGACTGCCGCGGTGGGCCCCGACTTGGGGGGAATCGGTTTTTGCACTGCAAACAGGGCAGCCTCAAAAGGACCTCGGATCACACATCCAGCGCATGGCGCATGGCCAAGTCCGAGCCACGTGCCAGAGATATCGCGCAGCGCGTCAGGAATCCCAAGATGGGATTCCTGGGCTCACATAGCTCGGGGACCCGGCTTCAATCGACAGCACAGTCGTGCGTAGCATCCTAAAGGAACCCATTTGTTGGAACCCCTTCGAGTGGGTCACCCAATTAGCCAGCCTCCATGCCTGGCAGATGTCCAGATTCTAGATGGGCTTTTGTTTGATTTTGGTTTGTTTAGAGAAGGGCGCAAGTGAGACAAGTTTGGTGTGCAATGTCACTAACAGCTCAATCTGGGCATCTGGCAGTTGCAGTTGGCTGGGATCAAACGTCGAGCCGGCGCCGTGGAAGATTGAGGAACAGTTCATCGTTTAACAAGCCCGCGCTCGGACAAAAGGGTCTGAGCATTGGTTCGGCAGCGCTCGCTTTGGGAGACCGCAGCATGTGGCGAAGGATCTCTCTGGATCCAGTGAGGCCCTAACAGCCAACTTAGGGCAGTTGGCCACTGGATAGTTTGCAATGCTTAGGCCACGGATTGGTTTAGGCTACAATTGTGCAACTCACTACTCTTGGATTTGTTTTTCGGCTCAGAATCAAGGACCCTTTTTGCCCGCGCATTTCTTTTGTGTTCACCACAAACTGGGGGTCGACTTCGTGGGATAACAGTTTTTGGTTGCCTCAGTATATCGGCAGCTGCCAGGAGGGTGCTGTACCACTACACGCACCGGGCATCCTTTGAAGAGTTTGTGAGGCGGGTGTTTTTTGTTTTGTTTTTCAATCGGAATCCCTAAGGGGTGCACTTGTTTGAGAGCGCTAGGTTTTGTTAGGGTTCTTTAGGGAATGGGGCTAGGGTGTTATGGGTCAAACCGGTTTCGTTCATCTGGAGCCAAATGCAGACAGAGCCACATGTTCAGCCTACTTTTCCGCCAGGATCTTCGCGTCAGATGAGGTGGTACAGAACCTCGTCTTCGGACCTTTAGCCCGAAAGGCGAAGGAGCGCAACTTTTGCTTTTGGCCCCCTTTGACACGTACCCAGATGAGTCAGCGTGTACCATCTGAATCTTTTTTGCCCTCCAGAATGATGGTAGAGAGAGTTCAATCCCACGTCGAGGGTGGAAGAAATCCCAGGATGGACCTTACGTAAAACCACGTTGCAGGGTGTTTTTTTTTTGGGACCCCGTGGGATTTCGGTTTTTCCTTCGGGTTTTCCTGAAAAAAGGGGGTAGCCCTCAAGAAAGACGAGCCATGTCACTTGAACAAGCACGTTTGAGCCGAGCCTCTGGCTAAGGAAGGCGCTGGCAGACCCAAAGGCAGCGCAGGACGGGGCAGAGGGAGGTGAGCATTTTGGGTCCTCGTCAGGCACTCCTTAGGCATAGGTGTCCTTTTTAGGTTAGTTTGGTTAAACATGGATGGCACGGGTTTAGATGGGGTTTATTCCATTTACCAGGGCCATCTATTTTTCCAAAAGGCCACCTATGCCCTTAGGTGGTCTGGATTGGTAGTTTGGTGGTCTGGATTGGTAGTTTGGTGGTTAAGCGGGGTTTTCCAATTCAGCTATCCCTCAATTGGTGGTTTGAATAGGGGTTTGGATTTGGATTTGAAGCCCGCTTCCTTTTGAAGCCAGCTGGGCAAGGTCCCCAAACCACTAAACCAAGCCACCAATTTGGGGTAAGGTGATCATTTCCCACCATTTTGGACCACAAGGGAATCCACGCAAGGACTTGGCAATATGAAAAATCGGATTGGCCAAGCCAGGATAAAACTCAGCTTGGAACCCCAGACCCCCCCAGGTTGAGAGACATCGGTCTCTGGAGAAATTTACGTGGCACGTCTCTACTCGTGACCAGATCGAAACGGTATGAAGCGGTGCGCGTCCAGAAACGGGGCGCCAAAAGTGGATCCCCTGTCGAATTGGCGTTTCACCTGGGCACACCACACCTCACCTCCGGGGTTGAACTTGAGCCACTTTTTGGGAAGACATGCACGTCAGACTTTGGGAAGACACAACCGGACTTTTTGGACCCTTTTTTGGCTCCAAGTGGTAAACCAAGAATTGGCTGTTTTTTTTGGCCCATCCACTCGATTGGAAGTGAGATACACTTTGTGTTTGAGCGTGCAGGATGAGGAGCCCCTCACGGCACGGTGGCCTGGGCAAGTTGAGCCAAAGCTTTTCTGCGAGACGACCGGCAAGGAAGAAGTTCCTTTCTGTCATGTTCGGAGCTCTTGAACGGGAGGGCTCAAGCCCTGGCCCATGTTTGGGGGTGTCTTTTTTGTTTGAGGTTCCCTTTTTGGGGGTAGTTGAACGAGAAACCAAAGGGAAAGCACCAATTGTTGGGGGGCCCTATTTTGAGACAGACCCATTTGACAACTTGTCTTTGACATCTTTTGCCCGAAATATTTCCGAACAGTTGGTGCGCCGTTTGTCTTGCATACTTTTGCCCAGAGAAGCTAATCGTTCCTTGGCGTAGGCGTACTTTTTAGATTAGGTTGGTTGGACATAGATGGGTTCCACTGGTTTAGATGGGTTTTATTCTATGTATCCGGGCCATGTTTTCTCCAACAGGTCACCTATGCTTATGGCTATGTGGCTTGATCAACGATGATCTATCAGATCATCATTTGTTCGCGCAACACAGTGGGATACGGGTATCCTTCTTTATCCCAGCCCAAGCAGCAAAAGCGAGGCTTTGGTTTTTGGCTATGGAGAATCCTATGACCTGAGGCAGAATGTGAACCACGTCCTTAAACCCGGATAGATGAAGGGAAGGGACCATCCCAACCATAAATCGGTGCGGATCTCGGAATTATTTTCATTGGTTTGGCTACACCAGGTTCTGATGAGATGGACAAAATCTATTTCGCACCACCTAGGACACCTATAATAATAGGAATCATGATTCCCCTATAGATGCCCTCCCGCCAATTAACGTGGAACCTGACAGGGACCCGATCCCTTGAAAAGGAAAACGGTCTTTCAGGACCCCCCCCCAAACGTCAGGTCATTTCTATTGGTGGGAGGATAGCAATAAGCGTTGTGGTGTCATCCTTTTTGTGACCTGCAGAATGTTCCCCTCCTCGTGAGGTTTACAGCCAAGTCCTACACATGATTCAGGCGAGGGGTCCTGTGAGGAAAAAGCTGGGCGGAGCGGATAAGGGAATGACGGAATGAACCCAGGGATTCCCTTTCGGGTCATTCCATTTCTCATTCCCTGATCGCACCAAGTCTTTGGTCCAGGATCTTCTCTCTTAAGTGCTCAGGATTGGCTGGTGGTTGGAAGGGAGCCGTTACGGAGCTGGCGGATTCCGATTTTGAGTTTAAGGGGGGGGCCTTTCGGAGCTACCAGGAGTTCTGTCCGGACATTGCAGCTTTTTGCTACCTGTTGCAACACTTAAGCTTCTCGTGGGGCAGGGAGGACAGTTCCACCCAAATGCAGAACTGTTGGCAGAACCTCGCCTTTTCCTGAAAGTGAAAGCAGGCGGTTTATCATTCGGGCTCCTTCAACTTCAATGATCACTCTGCGCATCTCGGGGTGTTGTCAAACCTTGGTGCCGCCAGTACGCGCCGCCTTCTAAAGGGGATGCCGAAAAGGGCCCAGTTTTTCTCAACCCATTGTTGATGTCACAGTTACTAAGCCTGCTTTTGCGACACTCCCAGTTGGGAGGTCTCCTTCCAACAGCTGCGCCAGCGCAACTTGTCATGTGCCAAGGGGGTTTCCGGATTTCCCCTCGAGTGGTAATCCAGTGGCGAATTCGCATGAAACTGAGAGTGGGACCTCGGATTCATCAATTACCTGGTGATTAACAAGGGGGGTCCCCATGATCCAGACCACCTTTAGAGGGCTTTTCCCCCCACCCCTATAAACACTCTACGAAACTTTGCACCACCTAAGAAGCCTGGAATGATGATTCCCCTGGAACTGCCAACAGCGGTTATGGTTTCCTTCCCCTGGTTTCATTTCATGGTGCGCGAAATGGCTGTGGCTCAGAACTAAACAGCTGGGGTTACGCGGGTTTTTAGTGATTGTGTCCATACACCCAGGTCCATTTTGTTTCGCCCATCCGCAAGGCGGGTTCCAACCTTCGCCGGAGAGATTTTGCCAGGCGGACTGGACGGACCGCATGCCTCGCACAGGAGCAAGGAGCGGGCTTGTTTTGTGTGGGCAGTGTTTTCAAAAGGGAACTCCCAACAACGGTTTTTGTCCTTTTTTTTTCCGTTTGGTCTATTTTTTTCCGTTTGGTTTCCCTTTTTTTGTTTGGTTTTCCTTTTGTACTTTTTGTTTCCCTTCAACTCACCCCCAAAAGGGGTCCCCCCAACACATATGCGCAACCATTCGGCAACGCTGTGGTTTCATCAGGGGTGTGTTGTAGTTCGCCTTCCTGTGGGCGAAACGGCCAGCGAATTTGGGATGTGGCAAGACTCTTGGCCTGAGCGCGGCTTGGCTTTGACCTAGGTGTCCTTTTCATCGGTGCGTTTGCATAGAAATAGACGGGTTCCACTGGTTTAGATTGGTTTTGTTCCATTTACCAGGGCCATCTGTTTTTCCAAAAGGCCACCTATGGGCTTTGAAGCGTTTGCAGCTGGAGTGCCAGTTGGTTTGCGTTGGCGTGGCAGCAGGCGTGGCTTGCTTTGGCGTGGCAGCTGGCGCAGTTGCTGGATTCTGCCGTGGCAGCCGGTTTGGCGTGGCAGTTGCTTGATTTTTGTGACACAGAGGCATGGTAGGGCAATTCATGCACGATTTTTATCGGACATTTTTCCTAGTATCTGAAATCTTGAACCCCCCCACTGGTAGTAAGCGGCTGCCAGCTCCAGCTCCAACAGTTCAACTGTTCAGCATGAGTGTAGTATGTTTCAGTGCACTTTGGCACATCCAACGTGCCTGGGAAAGGAATTTATTCCTATCCACATTGCTATGTGAAATCCAAGTCAGTTATCAAGGTGCTCCAGGTCCTCGCGCAGTCTTCAATTGTCCTGAGCCAATCACAGGAAGGTGTTTCAATCAACATGTTTTTGTCGTTTGCCTAAAGTTGGAACCAGAAATGCTACTGGATGTTTTTGGTGGTGGGGCCAAATGGCAGAAATGCTGGTTGCAGCAACTTTTTGTGAGGGGCCATGTATGTATGTATATATATACATACTTATGTACATACATGGTAGTACCTAAAAACATATATACGTATGTGTACATACACCATGTTTGGTGTATGCATACACACGTACATGTACATGCGCTGTTTTTCTCTCCAGAGGACTCTTGACCCGGAGCTCTTGCTGCATGAGCCCGCAAAGTTCTCCAGCAGACAGGCCCGGTCGCCGCGTGAAGTGCCAGCGGTACGGAGCGTCGGTTCCTTGGATTTGAAGGTTTGGTTCTTCTGGGTAAATGGGAACCCTTCACCAAACCAATCACCGACCGATCGAGGGAAGCCGAGCGAGTGTGTTTGAGCCCAAGCGAGCGGCTGGTAAGCGAGCCGCCGAGCTGGGCTCAGGTGTTCGGAGATCGGAGTTCTGTCCGCCGATCGGCGGTTTTGGAGCTGCGCTTTTGATGGGTCAGGTTGGCCGGGCATAGATGGGTGCCACGAAAATAGATCGGTTCTACAAACCATTTGCCAGGGAAGCCCATCTATTCTTGCCCAAAGGTCACCTATGTGTTTTGGGGCTGGTTTAAAGTGAAAGCAAGCCACCCTTTTTTGCGGTTCAAATCTGTGTTTTGACACATGCCCATTTGCCTTGTTGGACTTCCACCCAAACTAAATGGATGTCCTTCCGGGATGCTGGTTTGGTTGGATTCTGCTTAATTCATTTCCCGGGTTTTGCGTGAAAATCTATGATCCATCCGGCATGGTTGTTCAAATCTGGTCGAGAGCCAGAGCAACATGTGAAAGCTCCGACTTGGACGACCACTTGAAACTTCCAAAAGCAAACATCACGACCAAAGAACACTTGGGTGTGTCAAAACTGTAGGTACCCCCACAGCTTTTGAGACAATGCCAAAGAAGCGGGGTAACTCCAAAGTCGAGCCGGCCAGGCGCTGCACGAGGCCATCCTGGGACTGGCCAAGTGCTGGCCCCCAGTCAGACGTGAGCGGTTCATATCCCACATGGATTCCGGGTCTCCTTTCGTCCTGCAAAACGTACCCTAAGAAAAGGAGGCCCGGAGATTGTTCACCAAGCGGTGTCGATTTGACAGATGAAGTAGGACATGAAGAAGGCCATTGGGAATGAACTGGAAGGGGATCCCCTTTGCAGGGGGTCGCCATGATTCAGACCACCTTGGCTTTTCCTCCACCCCTATTAACACTCTGGATGGACAACACTTTGCACCACCTAAGCAGCCTGGAATGATGATTCCCCCTGCAACTGCCAACAAACGTTATGGTTTCCTTCCCCTGGTTTCATTTCGTGGTGCGAAACTGTGGCTCTGGTCGCATGAGGGTCATTCCGACATTCCCTCATTCTCGGAACCTGAGAACCAGCAAGAGCGCCCAAAACACCTGTGGATGGTTTATGCCAGGGTTTCATCCACAACTGGTGAAGGATGTTGTCCATCCGTAGTATTGGCCATATGTGGTTTTACTCTACTTTGGTACGAGTCATACGTAGCCGCTCAAAACCGATCATTCTCCCCCCCCCCCCCCCCGGTGTCCACGTTACCATAAAACCAGCAGGTTCGGGGTCCTGGAGGATTTTTCCAAAGAAGCCTTTCATGATGGGCCATGTGGATCGGAGTGCCTTTCATGGGCCCTTCCTTCGGCCCTTCGACCGAGACTCCGAGACCTGAGGCCGGCGGGCCTCACCAACTCAGGCGAGCGGCGCCGGCGCAAGCCGCGAGCGGCGCGATGCCTTTGGTTTTGAACATGTCACTCGGGGCACTGAACATTGGCGCCTCGTCTTTTTTGAGGGCACCTTTTTGGGGTGGTTTTAAAGGGAAACAAAAAGAATGCCAAGCTATTTTGGGGCTTGCCCTGAAGAAGCACACACAAATTGGAAGGGTGGATTCGAAAGCACTTTCTGATGTGGTACTGTATCTGAAGGAATCCTTGGAGGTTGGAGAATCCAAAGTCGAGAGAAACCCATGTTGGTTGTTCCCAGCCATCCCCTTACTTTCCTAGCTGTTTGATGTTTAGTGACTATAGTGGTGGGATGTCCGAATGTAACTCACAAGTTCCTCACGTTTGGCGGGGGATCTGGGGCCGGAGACAGCCCTGGAACTTCGAAAAAGCATTTAAGCACGGGCTCGCTCTGAACAGGGGGTTCCCTTGCACTCAACGAGCGCAGGCCAGTGGGCGCAAAGATAGATTTCTTTGTGGCGAGCGCGGGGTTTCAAGGAGCTACCACAGGTGTTTGGGGAACTTTTATGTCAGGCTGGAATTCTTGAATTTCCAGATACCTTCCCACCCTGTTCACATTAAGCCTGACAGGGGTGCCTGTCCCTTGAAAAGGAAGATGGTCCAAACCAAGACTCCCGAAGCCTCAGGCTCCGTGTTATTTTGGTGTAAACATTTCGGGGTCCATGTAATTTACTGGGTGGTTCCCAGCCATCCGGTTCCTTAGGTTGTTAGATCTTAGGATTTCCGAATTAAACCCCCACTAAAAGGTTGGTCGCTTGTAGCAAGGGATGAGAAGTCACGGACAGCCCATGAGGCCGCAGACTTGCAGACATCGGGGACTTTTGCGTGGCAGTGAAGGCTCCAGGCGGGGGAGGCTGAGTTGTCATCGCTTGAGAATTTCCGAGTTGGGCCAGAGCTCGGGATTGAATTTGTCGGCGTAGGCACGCCGACACCTTGCTGTAGGTGAACTATGCTATGTGTTGGCTTGACACAGAGGGACCCGGGAGGCGACAGATTTGAGCGGCTGTTCTCAGCCAGATTAGCCGCAGGTTGCCCTTCCACATCAGCTACGAGGAATTCTTCACTGGGCATCTACTTGGGCCCCACGCAGAACAGGGGTCAGTGGCTTTTTTGTGCACGTGTTGCGTGGACGCCAGGGAGCGTCCTGGCGCCTGTGAGCTACGGGATCATGCGCATTGAGAGGCCTGGTGAGCTATCCGGGGTGTGGGGATGCAGAGTCGACCCACGGGGGGTATTGTCAAGGTGCGTGTCTGCCTTTGTGTGACCCAGGCAGCGTTGCTGGTACAGTTCTTGCTGTTGGCTTCTAGTTTGGAATCACCACCTGAAAGCGGGAGGTACTTGCAAGTTGCTTGGGAGGGCTTCCAATCGCACAATATCCTGGGAGGATGTCTACAGAGATGCGAATCATATCGGTTAGAACTGCTTTGAGTGGAGCATTCTCATCCGCAGTCTACCTTGATATGTGGCAGTTTCTTTGCAGTGCCACGCTGCTGGTATTGCCTTTTTTTTGTGAGCGGTGATGTCTCCTTGATTTGCGAGAGGGTATGTAACAGTATGTTTCCGCAGCCCTGTCATGGTGGTGTCAAATTCCCAGAGCCCTTGTTGACCTTTAGGAGACACAGCACAGAGCACCTTTCAGGTCCCCCCATTTTTGTGGCATTCAAAGGGCAAACAAGATCTCATGCATAGGGGTTGCTCAACATGGCTGTGGCTCAAAAATGGTACCCAAAATAGGTTCCTTGGTAGATGGACACACAGACCAACACCTGCGGTTTGCCCTGACTCTTTTTGATTTTGAGCCAACCCAAATGGCCATTGAACCACCGTATATAACCAACAGCGGGGGTGCGGGGGGGGGGGGGGGGCGAGTCGAGGCGTCGAGTCGAGTCGCCAGGATGGCGCTCCAGACCTTGGCCCGGCAGGGCCAGCTGCGGAAGGCCAACCAGGCGAAGCAGGCGCGGCGCAGCATCAAAAAAAAATGCGCCGTTTCCAGCGGCTGAAGAAACCATGGGAAGCCACAGTTCCAGGGTTCTTGGTGGAAACTGGGAACTGGGAAGCAGCGGAACCCCTGTGATCAGACTATCCCCGCCCGATTGAATAAGGAATTGGGGGAGGGGATGTTGAAGCTTAAACTTGCGATCGGTGCGAGAGATGCAAGGAATGAGAAATGGGGTGAACCCCCAAAAAGGGGCATCCAACTTTTGTGGTTTCCTTCAAGGAGACCCCAAAACGGTTCATTCCCTCATCCCCACTGAGCACCAGCAAGCAAATGTGGAATTGGGGGAGGCGGGATTGCGAATGGAGGTCTCCATTTATTGCAACCCGTTCCCCTTTTCTGGGGACTAGATAAATGGAATTGAGCCCCGGACCCCCCACCCCCTCCCCCTTATGATAGAGGGGATCAAAAAGCCACACTTTGATGGCTGCGAAAGCCATCTCTCGCACCTCCGAAGAATCCCAACAATGATTTGATTCACATACATATCCACAAACAATGGCTTCAACCATGGCTTCAAAGTGGTGCGAAATGGTTTTTGTCCATCCACAGTACTAAAACAGCCCTTTCAAAGGTTTATATGGGTCTTACTATCCCTATTAAACCATACAGTGGAACCACTGCAAAATGATCCCTCTCATTTGAGACACCCATATTTCTTCTTTGTTTTGGACATGACATCTCCTTTTGGGACCAACTCAACTTCTGAACAGCACCAATACACGTTTTTGAGGGTACCCTTTCAAAACTTGTTGGTCAGGACCTTGAGGTTTGCCCGCCCCCCAATGTCCCCGCCCTCTCCCGCAAAAGGTGTTTGGAAGGAGAAGGACAACATAAACCCTAAAACTTGCTTGTGGGGTTAGCATACACCCTAAAAGGTGTCGGTGGGGCCAACATAAGCCCTAAAACGTGGTGGTGGGGCCAGCACAAAACCCTAACATGTGTCTGGAGGCCAACATAAACCCGAAAAAAACAGTGTTGATGGGGTCAGCATAGGCCCAAAACAGTGTTGGGGGGCCCAGCAGAAACCCCAGAAGGTGTCTGGGAACCAACAAAAGCCCTGACAGGTGCGGGGGGGGGCACATAAACCCTAAAAAGCGTTTGTGGGCCCAACATAAACCCTGACATGTGTGAGTGGGGCCAGCATAAACCTTACATAAACCCTAAAACAGTGTTGGTGGCCAGACAGCATATGGGGGTGGGCAAACCTCGAGGTTGGCGCCAACTTGTGTTAAAGAGGAAACCAACAAAGGAAACCCACAATTTTCAACACCTACGGTGGATGCCCTTATTGCAAGTATACCATAGTTAACCTGTTCCGTTTTGGGGCATCCAGCACAATGGACCCCCCCTAGAGGATTTACCCACCAAAAAAGTACTGGTGGTTTTCCCTTTGGTCTCCCCGTTTCTCAATTTTGATGGTTGGAACCATCAAGTGGCGATGGTTATGGATTGATTAACTTTTTGGACTCGGGGCAATCCATGGAGCCCTGAACTTGGCCGAACCTCCACGTGAGTCAAAATCAAAGCCGATCGGCATGAACATCGGTTTTGAGATGTTTCGGCTTTTCCCAAAATTGTTGGAACCTCCCAAAGTCCCCAAGAAAACATGTTCTTTCTTTTTTCTCCGCTTTTTGGAACCTCCAGTGGAAATTTGGCAACTGGCTTTTCCCACATTTTGGAACCTGTGACCAGAAGTGGCTGGATTCGTTTCCCCCGCAAATTTCTCGCCTCAAGCCCCAGGAGGCCTTGGAGCGCGCTGCGGCGGAGCGGCGCAGGGCCCGGGGCATCTTGGCGCGGCTCTGCGGAGGCGCCGGCCGGGGGGACGTCGGGGGTTTCGCGGTTGGGTGCAGGGCATGGGTGGCAAGCCCAGCTAATTATCCGGTTTCCTAGGATCTAAGGTCTTTTGGGATCTTTTCGGTTGGTTTGGTGGGGTTTCCGAATTTAGCCCAATAAAAGTGAGTGACTGTTAGCAGGGGATGTGAAAGCGGACAGTGTGTTGTTGAGGTTTTTCTGGTGTTTTTTGGGCGGTATTGTGGTAGTTTCTCCGCTAAACCACAAGTCTTCGACTTTTGGCAAGTGGGAATAGCCCAAACTTGAGCCACTTGCTAAAAACCGATTCGATTTTGGGTACGTCCGCACCGACATTACTGCATAATTTACAGCGAGCTCGGGTATAACGAGCGAAAACCATGGTAGAGGTTCTTTAACTGGTCCTTTGCTTGGGGATCCAATTCTTACTTCAGCTTTTTGGGATTACAGCAACAAGTGCAGATTGGGTGCGGATATCCGCTTTTGTAGTTCTTTACATTGGGCCAGGTTTCCATCATGACTCACTTGGAGGTTCGGCCAAGTTAGCAAGTGGTTGGCCATTTGGGTTAAAATGTTAATCCACCAATGATACAAGGGTTAATTCCACTTCGGGGGACAAATATAGGTGGCTCGTCTTTTTTGAGGCTCGGGACCCCCGTTTGGCTGGTTTTAACGAGACACCAACAGGAATCCATCCATTTTTTTGGGGGGTCCCTAAACAAAGGCATACCCACATAGAGTTGTTCGGCCAAGCTAGCAAGCTAGCGGTTTTTATCCACTAGTAGAAGGGTTAATTCCACTTAGGGGGACATACTGCAGATGAACGTAGACCCCCCGCCGCAAACGTCGGGGCCGACGGTGGTGTTTTTTTTCCCGCTTCGGACAGGCGCGGAAGCGCCGGTCCTTTGGGACGAAGAGCAGGTCGGGCTCGGAAGGTTCACTTTTTTGGATGGTTTGGATTGCGGTGGGGGGGTTGGGTCCGGTCTAAGCCAATCCAAAGCACTCAGCTTGGTGGTGCCCAGCCATCTTTTTTGGTTTTAGCTTTGTGTTTAGTGGTTGGATTTCCATTTGACCCACAAGTTAAATTTGCAGCGGGGGATTTGAGGACAGCCAATTTTGGGGGGAAGGTGATCACTTAGCATCTCCTTTGCGCCCCTCGGCACCAGGAAGAGGAGGAGACGACCGGCCGCGTGGGCCGTGTGAAGCGTCAGAAGCGGCAGGCCAGCAGCTGGGCAACGACCAGAGCCCTGGTCGTTGAAGGGGACAGTTCTAACCCAAAAAACCTTGAAAAACAGGGGAATTATCCAAAATAATGGGGTCATTGTCCCATTTTTAAAGGTCATGGAGACTCCGGCTATCCCCACCTTTTGATGATATAACTGTGTATCCCCCAAGAATAGATCAAAGGGTGTTGTCTACTCGTCTATCATTTTGAACTTGCGCTTTTCTACGCTTGGATATTGTGACTTAGGCCAGCAGTTGTGTGCTTTTGGAAACGCAACCTCCTGTCTGACAGCGCCCCTTGTTACAGGTATTTGTGCCGGAAGTCCAATGTCCGCGTACTCGAATCATGATCTGCCCCTGGCCGAACCCTCGAATTCTTCACTGCCGGAAGGGCAGTGGCGGATTAAGGTTTTGAGGGCACAAGCACTTCTCGCCGTCATCTGGACTCCTCAAATTCCCAGGCAGCGAGACATACTCCTCGTTGTTTTCCACTTTCAAGCAACCACGCAAGACAGGTTTGCGACACCTCGGATGGATCACGCCCGCCAAGTTGACCCGGATGCGAATTGCCGCGGCAACCGAGCATCGACTCTCAGCGCGCGATGGCAGTGGGCAGGTTGACAAGAAGAAAGAGGAGAAGCTAAAGACCTGGACGAAGGACCGATTTCGGTGATCCATTCCTTGCGCCCCTCCCTGGTTTGCAGAGACTCTTCCATGTGCTGAAATGAAGCGAGCTTGTTGGTTTTAAAGCGAGTCGGTTTCACTATTGGACATTTTGTTTTAAACAGCAACAACAACACATGTATTCTTTTTCAGCGCCGAAAGCGCAAATGGAGGGACTTCAACAGCGAGCTGTGTTGGCATGCCAATCAGAAATCCAAGTCCCAGTTGTTTTTCTTTTGCAGGAGGTCGGGCAGCCGGTTTTCCAGTTTTCCAGCATCTGTTTGTCAGGAGCACTTCATCGCTGTGAAGGATGCGAGGCGGGTCCAGCGATCCTGAGAGTGGCTGCTGGCATTTCTGAGGGTATCCGGGTATCTTTTAAGGTTGGTTGAAAGGGAAACCAAGAGGAAACCAAATTCCATTTTGGGGGTCGGCCTATTTTGAGGCGTTCTTTGCTTCGAGAGTGTTGAACATCAGGGAGCTCTCTCTTTCTCTCTCTCTCTCTCTCTCTCTCTCTTTCTCGCTCTCTCGCTCTCTCTTTCTCTGTCCCGTGGACGGTTTGCAAAAAGCGGATTCAGCAGCAACCGTTCGGAGGTCCTGAAATGAAGACATTTTCCCAGCAGGCACTTGCAAGAGAAGCCTATCCGCTTCGCCGGTTTGACCTGGCCAGGAGGAGAGAGATTGAGGTGCTGCTCTCAGTCCTTTTCGTTTCGCGGCCAAGAGAGTTACATGCAGGAAAGGTGCAGGCGTCAGCTTCAGGGTTCCGTAGGTCGGCCCATTGGTTCAGTACCAGCACCACAGGGCTGGCTGTGAGGTTTCACCTCACAAGTGGTGGACATAAATCCCCGCCGACTTCTGATGTCCGCCAAAGCGTTCCCTACGAAAATTCACGCTCAGCTATTGGTTTCCCGCTTATTGCAGAGCACTTTGCAAATTGGAAAGGGACGGGAGATCCGCGCTCCGTGACAAGACACACACACACACAGACGCACACACGCACACACACACACACACAAGACAGCGGCAAGTTTGCTTGAACGCCCTTGCTTGCCAGTTCTTGAGGAGAGTCGGTTTATTGAGACACCATTGACACACACATTCATGCTGGGCATGTTGTTGCTGCAGAGCTTGCATCTTTGTCCTTAACCGAAATCAAGGCACAGGGAGACAACTTGTTGTGCTGCGGAAAGCGATCTTGTGTTTTCCTCTGCTGGCACAGTTGGGTTAGAGTAGAAGGCACAATTCCCCATTTGGGTTGTGTCATCCCCTTCGATTCTCCACATACAGGGAGTTGTGTCATGTAGATTCATCCTGTATTGCATGAGCTGATAGGTGTTTTCTCCCAGTACTTGCAGGGTTCTTACCCTAACTGCTATGAGTCTTAAGAGTTGGAAACACATCCAAGTGGTTGGTGGTTTCATAATCCCCGCCGCCGAATCCTGTCCGAAGGGTCCCTGATTGTAAAACAACAGGCCCAAGTCTGTTTTTTTTCTTTTTTCTTCCACTTGTAGGGTTCTTATTCAAATCAAGGACTTTTTGCCTCCTACTTTCAGGTAACCCTTCTGACACCCATACCCTCAGTTGGTGATTTGGATTGGCAGTGGTTTGGATGTGGAATTAGGATTTGAACCCTTGCCTTGAGGGTAAATGAGCAAGCCACCCCTTCCCCACCAAACCATCTACTGCAACGCTGATATTTCCCCCAAGTCGAGCGGTGGATCAAGCAAGGGAGGCCAGCTGTCCTGTTGCCGTGAACCCTGGGAACCCGTGTGTGCGGAAATGGGGGACTTGGCCCCGCAAAAAGGGCGGGTTTTCCTTCTGCTGATTCCTTTCAACCACTGGGTCCCCCAGCTCGGTGCCCTTCTCTCCCAACTTTTTTGGTTGGGAGGGTTCCGCTAAAATAGACAAAGAAGAAAAGAGTCGGTACCTGGATAGCCAAGTTGCTGCTTTTTTCAGTCACTGTTTGTTGGTGTTTAAGAAGTGGATGGAAAAAAGCGATCGCAACTGGCGATCCAGGTACCAACTTAACCTCAAACCACTGGAGGACCTGTCAACCACTCTGAGGCAGAGGACCTGCCCGGCCAGCCGAGGGTCCGGGGGCTGCCGGGGGAGCCCAGAGCGCCGTGAAAAGGGTTCCACCAAATGGGGGTACCCTGCTCTTTTTTTTGGTGGTGTCAAAAGAACAAACACCATTTGCTGGGTCCCCCCAAAAAGACACATTTGCACATTTAGGCATATATATATATATATATATATCTTTAAGGTTTTGTATATGTTTTCACCCGTTCGCCTATTTTCATACATACACATACATGTATTTATATATACATATATAATTGTCCCCTCTGTTTTTTTAAATGTAAATGGGGCCATTTTCATCCGCTTTGGCGCCTTCTCGGAGCCTGAAACAAGACCCTAAACCACCCCTAAACCTAAAAAGACACAGAAAACACAAAAACGAGGAATCCCAAAACACCTAAGCCTAAAACCCTAAACCCAAAACCCCCCAAAAAACCAGGCTTCGGCTCTGCAGATGAAGCACTTCCCCGTGGGGTGTGTGGGGTGTGGGGTGGGTTTAGGGTGTTTTCGGCTGGTTTAGGGTAGGGACCCCGGATCTAAGTAGAACCCGTCCCGTTGATAGGGTCGGGGTCTCTGCAAAAGCGACGAATTTTTAAGCCGGACCGCGGCTTGAATGAGAGGAGCTCGCCGCAAGGCTTCTTGGAGGCCGATATGAGGTCCGAGGTGAGGTGAACATGTGATTTTTGTTGGTTCCTTGTAGAGGGACGAGACGAAAACCGCGAAAACCAGCGGGATGTCCGGGAGACACAGCAATTTGGGTGGCAAGCCCAGCCATCTGGTTCCTTGGGATTTTTTTAGTGGTTTTTAGTTGGTTTAGTTGTTGGGTTTCCGAATTTCACCCACAAGTTCTAAACTTTTAGCAGGAGATCGGAGGACAGCCCGGGCAATGTCATGATCTTTTTTTGTTTGTTTGTTGTGTGTGTGTTTCCTATTTGTTTTTTCAAAAAACAGTAAATACATACTAGTAATAATAAAAATAATGATAAATAATACTAATTAGTAATAATACTAATAGTAATAGCAATAGTAATAATAGTATTAAGAATAATAATAAAACAAGCAAATACAACTATTTCGCGTGGAATATCTCAAGAACTCCGCTCAAAACTCTCCGGCCGCTGAGGAGGGGCCGTGTGGCCAGACTGGTGGGGCGGCCTGGATTGGGGATGAGCGAGGGAAGGATCCAGACGAGTGAAGGGCTCACCTTTGTTTCTTTTCAATATGGGTGTGGGTCAAAAAACCGGTACCAAAATGAAACCCAGGTAAGGGGAAACATGGACCTATACCTGCGTAACCCCTTCTGTTTAATTTTGAGCCACACCCATATGGGTATGGGTCAAAATTAAACCAGTTAGCAAGGGACGCTCCCAACCAGAAATAGCTTCGGCCGCCTTCTCAATTCTTTACATGGCTCTGGGATTACGACCAGTTCAATGCCGTGTTTTGGTTGTGACTCACATGGTTCCACGGAAAAATCACAAGGAACACGCGGTCTCTGTCGACCTTCCAAACCCCACCTACATGCATACCTCATCTTTCATTCGGGGCAGTTTTGTTGGTGGCCCGTCCAAGTCCGCCTTGCGCCCTGGCGCAACTTTTACATGGTTGTGGTTGGGAAACATGTTTCCCATTTTTGCTTATTGTGGTTTAGTGGCTGAAATCCAAGTCCACTGAACTGCTAATTGTTTTGTGGATTTTTGCTCCCCTTCAACGTCAACCAAGTATTTAAACCCTTCAGGTGGCGGAGTCCCGACGACTGGTTCAGAAGCTCATGGGCCAGGAGTCGAGAGAGACAAAGGGAAGGGAGGGGTGGGGGGGGGGGGACATTTTCCAAAGCTTTGGCTGGCCGTTTGGTTAAAACATTGTTTTTTTTTGAACAAAATCCCTTGTTGGTTTTAAAGTTGGAATCGATTTCACTGGACATGTGTTCTCAGTTTTTCCAGGGGGCGAAGAAGCAAATGGAAGTTCGGCTTCGGAGCTGGCCATCGGATGGATCTTGATCCATCGCTCGAAAGGTCGTGGTTCGGTTGGCGGTTGATTGGCGAGCGAAGGAGGTGGATGATGATGCCCTTGCGCTGTACAGGGAGCACATGCAGAAGGCTGGTTCGAGCCGTGGGAAAGGTTAAGGACATTTTTGCGAGGGGAAGGACCCAAGATGTGAGCGCTGTGATTTGGAGCAGACTCATTCTCTAATCCTCCTATTTTGACACACCGGGCTATCCGTTTTTCAGGAGCCCCCTTCCGAAGAAAAGAAGTGGTTTTCCTTTGG
This sequence comes from Effrenium voratum, assembly GCA_963377175.1. Taxonomy (NCBI): domain Eukaryota; class Dinophyceae; order Suessiales; family Symbiodiniaceae; genus Effrenium; species Effrenium voratum. The sequence continues at coordinate 19,715 of CAUJNA010000439.1, read as the reverse complement.
TTCTCCCTTAAAACAGCCCAAAAAGGGGCAACTCCAAAAAAGACAGACCCACATATCCACTGACCATGGGGGGGGCCATGGATAAGCCGCGGTGTTTCATGTTTTCCTTGGGCGTTTTTCCAGGGATGGAAAATTGGCCGCGCGATAGCACGCTCAATTCAATTCTGGCAGAAACTCATTTCGAAAGAAAGGCTCAATCCACAACCAAAAAGGGAGGTTCCCCGTACAACACACACACACACTCCCAAATGGGGATAATTATTTTTTTTGGCGGTTTCCTTGTGGCTTCCCCAAACCAAGCGAAAATGGGGGCTGATGTTTTTTCCTTGTGGTTTCCCTTTTTGTTTCCTAAACCAACCAAAAAGGGGGGGGTTCCTGGTTGTCTCTAAAGCCATCTGAGTCAGACTCAAAACCCGGTATTAGAAACTAGAATGGTCTTCCCCGAACCATGCAAACAATTGAGCAGGCGGCACTCCGCACCCATTTATGGCAAGGGGATTGTCCCTTACTTCCCTCTAATTACCCGAATCCGTTTTGATTGTGGCTCCACTGGGTATAAAGGGAAGACCACAAGGAAACCACGAAACAAGTCGTGTTGGGGCAGGAACCCCCTTTTTTGTTTGGTTGGTTGGTTGGTTGGTTGGTTGGTGTTGGTTGGTTGGTTGGTTGGTTGGTTGGTTGGTTGGTTGGTTGGTTGGTTGGTTGGTTGGTTGGTTGGTTTTCATTGCGGCTGATTTTGACTAGGTCCCCCAGTAGTGCCCTTCTCTCCCCCTTTTTTGGGGGAGGGTTCCCCTACTAAAATAGACTACAGACCAAAAGTCGGGTACCCTTATTCTAACCTCAAACTTCTGGAGGAGGCCGTGAAGAAGTCCGCGGTGGGGGCGCTCGAGCGGCTGAAGCCCGGAGCTGAGACGCGGAGACTATGGGCGAGCGCCAGCGCCGGCTGGGCGAACGCCAGGTCGGTTTGAGGTTTGGTCGGTTTTGGAGCCCGAATTGTAATAATCTTTACGCATGTATGACACATATATATATATATATATGTATATATATATATATATAGATGTATGCATAGATATGCATCGGTATGGTCACCCCGTCCTACCGTTTTTCTGGTTTCTCCAGTTATGTACATAATTACATTTACACATTTTTCGCAGGTACAATTTTGTCGGCTGAGCTCTCGGATATTTGTTGCGTTGATGGGAAGAGCACATGGGCTGTCTAAAAAACAGGGGACCCCAAGGTGGTGGTTGTCCTTTGGTTTCCCTTTGACACCAAGGCCGAAGGTACCCTCAAAAGACGAGCCACCCACATGACAGGCTAAAGCGAGAGGGTCTAACTTGCAAAGCAGGGACACACCTGAAATGAGTTTTGGTCCGAAAGCCGGCCCAAGTTTAAAAATAGGCGAGCCATAATCAAACCGCCACAACTGCGTGTGGTCACTCGCTTTATCCTTAAAATTTCAAAGGGGTTTGCATTGTGGGGCTGCAGAGTTGGGTGAAACGGCGCAAATCCATCTAAAGTCATCCCCCTTACTTATGGCACGTGGGAGTTGTGCCATCTACTTTCGTTTTGGGTTCGTAAATTACTCTCACCGACTCCCGCCGAGTTCTTTCCCCGCCAAGAGGTCCATGCGCGGCACCAACTCGGAGAAGCTGGTGAGGTCAGTCCGGCGCCAGAAGAGCAGGCGGGAGAGCTTGCAAGCTGGATGCCCGGGTCCTTGAGGGTATGGGAAGTCACAAGCCCACGACTCATGTTGGGAACCTCATTGTTTTGAGATAGGTCGAAGCAGGCTGGGTTGCCTCCAAGTGCTTGATGCTTTTTCGGGATTTCAAAGGGTCGCAGCTGTCACGGCCAAGCGGTCGCCGCTCGCGTCGATACCGCGCAGCCCGGGGCGAGTGCCTTGCGCCTGACAGGACGGCCAGTGCGGACTCCATGGAAGAGGCGGCTTCGCAACGCAACGGATTGATTGCGGGCATTTTGGGGTTCTCAAAAGTTGGGGAACCCCAAAGCACCGGGGAAATGGCGGGTCTCCATTTGGGTCATCCCTTTATCTAGCTTTTTTATTTTTATCAAGACCCACTCCGAAAGGGGCCGCCTTCAGAAACCAGACCGCACGAAAATTCAGACTTGGCCTTCGGGGAAGGCGGCAAATCGATCGCAAGCTCTCAGGAGGAAGAAGAGAAGGAGAGAGGCCATGATCCGAAGGACCCCAAAGACCTTCCGGCCGACGCCGCTCATGGCGAGGCCAAGAGGACCGACATCTGCATCAGTTCATTAGGTCTTTTGTTATACAAACGGCAGTGGTTTAACGAACCTCCCTTTTGGCGCCACTTGAGAATGAGGGGACCCAGGGGTCTGGTTGTTTAAGCACATCTGCCTACCACTGGCTGAAAAAAGGGTGGATCGCTAAAAGTACGTTTCCGATTCAACGGTTCTCTTGCTGTCCGGACAGCAAGTTGACGAACGCGGAGCTGGGGCAGTGGGGTTCGACCTGCAGCGCGGAGAGGTTTGGTTGGTCAGGGCGCGTTCTCAGATCGGTCTGTACCTCCGGCCCTCATTCCACTGGCTTCAAAAGAAAGAAGTCCAAAGCTGCCTCGTCAGCTTCTATAACTCAGTTATTCAGTGGCACCCTTTTTCCCCCTCTTTTTTTGGCTGGCTGCCCCACTAAAAATGGTCTTCCCCAAAAAGGGGTTCCCTTTTTTTTCCAGGGTCACTGACCAACTGACTATAAGTTGGGGGCTGACCTCCACGGGCTTCATCCACAGGTCCGGTCGTTGGTTGGGGCTCCGACGGCCGCCTTCTGGGCGCTTCAGAGGACCTTTCCGAAGCGGAGGCGGCGAAGGCGCCGGCGGAAGCAGCCCCAAGGCTGGGACGAGAGTCGCAGGGCGAAGCCACATGCGTCGTTTGTTTATATCCAGATTAACACGTCGCGCAGCGTGGCGCGAACTGAAGGGGGTACCGACTCAAACATGAACAAAGACGCACATCCACTGACCATTGGGGGGGGCCATAGATAAGCCGTGTTTCTTTCGTGTTTTCCTCGGGATTTTGTCCCATGCGAAATTGGCTGCGGGGTGATAGCAAGCTTCCAGTAACTCCTCAAGCCGTGCTTGCCATATCCCTTCCAGGAGGAGAGGCGGGTGAGGAGGATCTGCCTGAGCTGGAGATCTTGGACTCCGAGGTGGAGCGAGAAGCCGAGGAGCCCGAGGCAGCCGCCGAGGATCCGCGCGGCGAGGAGTCGGACACGAGCTCGAGCTCGGACTCCAGTTCCAGCGAGCTGCGGCCTCGAATCTGACACGGCGAAAGTTGGTTGCTTTTGGCGCAAGTCCCTTGGAACATCCGCTGTGTCAACTTAGGGGTGGAGAGAAGGCTGTATCCCACATCCAGCCGCAGAAAGTTATTGAAGCTGTCCATTGAGAAGGGGTGGTGGTGCTTGTTTTAGCGGGCAACTGTACTTGCCAAGTTTGCCCGACGAGGTCCGGGTCCAGTGCAGACTCAGAGGAAGCCAAGGACGAATCCGCAGAGCCGATTTGCGCGTTTGCTTATTTCCTTCTTTTGTGTTTGATTTCTTTGTGCAGGGATAGTTGGGCACATATTGAACAGTCGGTAGTTTGTTGGCCATTTTGGCTCAAGTGGCTGAGCGCTGAACAAATATTGTTCTTTCTTGACCCGTGACCATGTCGTTCCGTGACGCCATAGAGTCGATGGAGAGTGCAGCACGCTCTCCGTTGGTCACGGGGGAGCTCACTGCGGAGCTGGCTTCGGGTCCGGGGCGGTGGGCGGAGCATCTGACGGGGGGCCTGACTGATGTTTGGTTTCATTTTTGTGGATGCTCCTTCTGATCGTTCTTGGCAGGGGACCTCCATGGGCCCTCCTGTTACGACTGCTCTACGTTTTTTTGTGCGAGGGGTGGGTCGACTTCTGCTGCGTCCTTCGCACGAAGGTCGCGGCGCCGCTCCCTCCAGCCACGCACGCTGCTACAGGAGCTTGCCAGGAGGCAAGACCTTTGGAGGGCACAGTTCCTGGCGGGGAAGTGCAGCCGGGGCAGTGTGTACGCTATGCTGAACCTTTCGTCCAAGAAGGCCTTCTTGCACGCCGCGAAAGGATAAAGTGCTCGTCGCAAAGGAAGAGGCCCAGCCGCCGCGCAGGGTTGTAGTCACAGGGCTGCTCGTAGAACCCCTGCCCTGGAACCAGAACTAAAGCCCGTAACGAAAGGCGGGCTGCGCACGAAAAACGAGAAGAGAAAGAGGGGCGCGGTTTCAAAGGAAGAGGAAGGCGCGAAGAGGATTTACGGGGCCGGATTGATATCCTCAACAATTTCACCCTGATGGGGTTGCCCGGGCTTCTTTTATGCGAGGCTCCGACACAAAATTCCGCGACCGGATTGGGTCAGGCGTTCGAGTCTCGGGCTCGGGGCGCGGGCGCGGGGTGGCACATATCGCCCTGTTACACCTAGGCCCCTAGGCCTGTTTCTAGTTGAAGAAGGGCCTAGTTGGCCGAAGCGCTGCGCTGCCCGCCTCGGCCCAGCCGAGGGGGGTGTTGGACTGGGTCAGACACACCGCGTGCTGGCTGGGGGCTGTGTTGCTGGTTGCTGCTCTGTGGGTTGCTGAGCTGGGCTTGCTGGGGCTAGGCCTGAGGCGGGTCTTAGACACGTCAGACAGGCCTGGCCAGAAGGAGGTCATGAAAAACTAGTTTTTAGCATTATGTCATTTGTCGCGCATTTGCGGCAAAAAGCGGCCCATGGAATGTCTGTCTGTGGCGGGTTGCTGGTTGCTGCTTGAATGGGTAGCCTCTGTCGGTTGTTGGTTGAGCTGGGCTTGCTGGGGCTAGGGCTGAGGCCAGTCTTAGACACGTCAGATAGTTTTGGCGATTTCTGCCATATACAACGCATTTGCGGCCAAAAGCCAAGGAACCTCGAAAATTTCAAGGCCCGCCGGACAGGATCTTAGGGTCAGCAGACATGGGTTAGGGGGTTGGGGGGAAGGGGAAAAGTGAAGAATCTTTTTGGGAAATGAGATCTGAGCGCCCTTGGCCCCCTTGGGGCGCGAGGCGAATTCGTCCATTTTCGCATGTTCTGACACGTTTTTATCTCAAACGCCGAAAGACCAAAGAAACTTCAGTTGGTGGATGGTAGGCAACAGGTCCAAATCGAAACTGAAAGCAAGCGAATTTGCTGTACTCGAAGTTACGCGTCCAAAAAAAGTGCATGACAGAATCTGAACGACTGCCGTGACAAGAACCAGAATCACTTTCGGGTCGGCCCTTTGCTGCGGAACCCAGGAGAGCAAGGAGAGGGAGAAGTGACGTCCGCCGCAAGCAGAGAGTTCAAGGCAGCGATGCGTGGGTCGAGAGGGAAAGTTTGTGATTGATGAACAAAGCCAAGCGCATCCCGCATGACAGAAATCAAGACACCGCGATGCTTTGTTCATCACTCCCAGGTGAGCAGATGAGGGGGTCTACTTCCTGTTTCAACCGTGTTTATCTGAACCATCCTCGTGCCGCAAATCTTTTTTTGGCATATGCGCGTTGCTCAGGTGTTGGCCCAGCCGCAAGCGGCTGCCGGGCTTTGCAGGTCTCAGGAGTTGATTTCAAGCGCAGTTGCCTGAAACTTGGCGCTTGCTTTGGAGGGCGATAGCAGTTGGCCGACGCCTTCAGGAGCGCGGATCAGCTCCTGGCCGCCAGACCGTTCGCCCAAGCCTCAGGCGGCTTGTGTGCCTGGAGCTGATCCAGGAAGGATTGGGAAGCGACTGTTGGGGGGAGGGGTAAACAGTTTCCTTGTGTTTGTTTGTCTGCTCATTTGTCTGTCCGTTTGCCTGTTTGCCTTCCTGCCTGCTATCCAAGGCTCCGCTAGACCTGGTCAGCTGGCGCCTCAAAAGGTGCTCGGCAGGGGAGCGAGGGAAAGGCCGCGGTATTAAATCCGCCGATACGGTTAAAACTGGACACTGGGCCAGGCTCCTTGCATCCTCAAAGGTTTCAGGGCGATGTGGCAGGGTAAATCTGACCCTCAGCAATCACACGCCCCCCGAAGGGGCAATGAGGACAAGCGGGGCCAACCAGTTCCTGTCATAGACGAGGTAGACGAAGTAGCAAAATCAGGCAGTCAAGGAGCAATCTCACAGGAGTCCAGGAGCAATTTCAAGCAAGCCAAGGTGCAATCTCAAGGGAGTCAAAGAGCACTCTGGGGTAGATCATGAGGTTGAAGTGCATCAGTATAGGTCAAGTTTAAATCGTTTCAGGTTGCCTTTTGCAACTGAGACCACACGCCGAGGTCAAAAACAACGTCTGCTTCACTGTGTCTTGCAAACGTCGTTGTAACTGAACATGGCAAAGCCGTCCCGGGGTCCGATTGCTTGTCCCGGAAGACATGAAAGTCTTCGCAGGCAGACGCCCGCAAGCCATTTGTCAGCAGTACCAGCTTGAAAGAAATTTCGATCCAATAGTTGCTAAACAAAGGAAGTCTACACATGAAGAGACAGAGTGGACATGCTTCCGTTGCAACGCTCTGGGCCTGCAGCCGAGGCTGTCGATTTGCACAAGCAGCCGTGACGAGCAGGCAAGCTTCTGAATGTGTTGATGGTGAAACTGTGTGGGCGTGACGCCTTGGGAAGAGAGAGTTCGCTTTTGACTGTTGGCATCTCAAATGGCATGTCATGTATGTCGCATCCTTCCACAGCTTTTGTACTCAAACTTGTCGAGGAATACCAGTCCGAGTCCAAGACCGTGAAAGTCTGTCCAGAGAGGCCAGGTCGCCGGTATTGGTGTCGCAAATTCACAGCCATACATTTATATGCATGCTTCACAAGTCATGATACATCAAGCTGCGTAGGCAAGCTGGTTGGGAGTCCTGTGTCAATATCGGCGCGTGCTTGTTCACATTTTTTGGAGTGATGTCTTGTTAGGCAAAGGCAGCCTTGACCGCCTTTGCCCCAAAACACATGAGGCAGTATAATGCCACCTGGACTAAGTTTAGTCTGTGGAGCCCGGATGTTCGAAAAGGAGGGGTATGTATTTTAGGTGTTTTTTTCTTTCTTTCTTTTTCCCCCCTTTTTTGTTTGGATTTTTTCTTTGTCGCTTTTGGCTTTCTGGCTTCTTGTCTTTTTGGCTTTTTGTCTTTTTGGCTTCTTGGCTTCTTGGCTTTCTGGCTTCTCGGCTTCTTGGCTTTTCGGCATCTTGTTGGTTTATGCGGCTTTTGGTGGCTTTTTGGCTTTGGCTTTTCGCATCCTCTACATTCCCAATTCCTCTTCGGCAGGTGACGCTTTGACTTTTACAGCTTTTCGCTGGTTTATGCGGCTTTTGGCGGCTTTGGCTTTTCGCATCCTCTGCTTTCCCAGTTCCTCTCCGGGCGTTTTGGCTTTTGCGGCGTTTTGGCTTTTGCACCCTTTCATTGGTTTTTCGGATTTGGCTTCCCGCATCATCAGCATCACCAGTTGTCTCCCTGTTTGAATCATCACTTCTTCGAACATCATGGGCGGGGCTCCCGCCCACCCACCTGCTACTTTTTAGATTGTTTGCAGAGTAGTTGCACACCTATTTGAATCAACACTTCTTCAAACATCATGGTGGGGGCTGCCCTCCACCCCCAACCCCCGGGCTATTTTTTAGATTTCTTGCAGAGATTTAGTTGCACCCCTATTTGAATCATCACTTTTTCGAGCGTCCAATTTCGCGAGAAGATGCTGTAAAATACAACATTTCAGGTAATCTATGTAATCCATGTATGTCTGTATGTATGCACTTCTTCGAACATCATAGGGGAAGCCACTCCCGCCAACCCTCCCGCTGCCTTTTAAATTCTATCGCACCCGTTCTTGAATCATTGCACCCCTACTTCAATCATCACCTCTTCGAACATCATGGGGGGGGCGGCAGCCCCCCCCAACCCCCCCACTAAGTTTTAGATTTTCTACAGAGATTTAATTGCACCCCTATTTGAATCATCACTTCTTTGAACATCATGGGGGGCGCTGCCGCCCCCCCCCCCCAACCCCCCCCGCTACTTTTTACAATGGGTTGAGCAAGGCGGAGCATAGCAGGTATGGGACGCAAAGTAAGTTGTTTTTTGGCTTTGAGTCCCTTGCTCAGATTTTGGCAGCAGGGTGGTGGTTTTAAGCTGCAAAAAGCATGAGCCGAGACCAGCTGACTATCAGCCACATCAACAGTCTGCCCCAAAATGCCACAAGCGATGGCAACAAAGAAAACAGAGCCGAGGCGCCGAAAAAGACTGGAGCTGTTGTTGGACTTGGTGTGACTTCGTGCTTGTGCACGCATCCATGGTAAGCCAGCAGGTTCTCAAGCTTGGTGTCTCTTGTGCCACGTTTTGTGCCTGCATATTTCGCAAGTCTCAGCTGCCATCACAGGTCCTTGTGGCAACCATCACGCAGGACTGGGCGGGCGGAGCTGAGGTTGCGTAAGGCTTGCGCTGTGAGCGCAAGCGTTTTGCATGTTTTCAAAGATTAAGCGAGACTCCGCAAAAAAGACAACTCTAGGAATGCAATTTCAAGACCCATAGCCATTCAACAGAGACCTGGAAAAGAAGTGTTGTTTCATCCCAGAACAAGTGTCCTTTTGAGCTATGTTTTGCATTTGCTGAGGGTGGTCATTGGAGTTTTCGCTGGGCCTTCATAGTGTTACATTGGGTTTCTCCTTTATGGTGTGGGGGTCGCATCCATTTCCTCCAAGCTGGGCGCCTTTGACTTGGCGAAGGGAAGGGAGTCTGGGGAACCGCTGAAGAGCAGCATGCGAGGAGCGAGGCGACTCTTAGACCCAAAATGCCATGTTTTGATGACGATGATGACGATGACGATGATGATGGTGGTGGTGGTGGTGGTGATGGTGGTGATGATTATATTCTTGGCAAGTGGTCCCGGTGAGGCTTGTTCGCATCATTCCGCAGAGTTTGTGAGCCTGAAGCCGCTCGCTAGATTGGTCGATCACTTCTCCCCTGCTTCGTTGGGATCAGACGGTTGCATCGCAGCTGACATCTTTCTTTGCTTCCGGGCCGTGCGTCGTTTACCCTCCCACCAACTAACATGGAAGTGCAAAAAGGCCCATTCCAAGAGGAAAGCAGTGATTCTACAGGGGCCTGTGCACCAGCCCATGTTAGCTGGTGGGAGGGTTTCTTCGTGTTGCCGAGGCCAGCTGCCCCCAGTTTCTGTTTTGAGGATTTTGAGAGGGGCCCTGCAGGCCTGCGCCAAGTGTCTCGCGGTCGGCCTGTGCGCCAGGAGCTGCGCCAGTCACGTGTGAAGCTGAGACACCTTGTTGGCTGCGCGGGTTGAGATGCTTGGGTCAAGGACTTCTCATGCCTGAAAACTTGAGTGAAAGCTGCCCTTCTCCCCCCTTTCTTTTTTGGTTGGGAGATTCGGTTCCCCTACTAAATAGACTACAAAAAAACAGTTGGTACCCTTATTCTAACCTCTCCACTGCAAAACCTAGCTGAGGGGCGTGACCTGATTTGTGGGAAGAAGAGCTAGAAAAGTGAGCTTGGGCCTTTTTGACACGTTGAATACTTGTTGGCCTCAGCCACGCGACCTGCAATGCCATTTCATGGTTGCTTTGTGCCACTGATGAACAATGTAGCTCAAATGTGACCCGACCCCGGGACTTTGCCAACGAAAAACCATACGCTGGATGCAGTTGATGGAGTGTAAGCAGATTCATAGCGTATCATATGTTGACTTCTGTCGTTTTCTCCGACACCTCGTGCCAGCCAAATTTGATGGCAGATGAATAGGCTTCTCGGCGTACAGGATGTGGATTGCTTGCACGGGCCTGTGTCAATAAGAAGATGTTGCTTGGGTTGAAAACAATTCTAATGTTGATTCGGGTGGGGGCCCCTCCAAAAGTGGTCTGATTCCTCACTAAAACCAGGGACACCCCATTGTTAATAAGCTGACATTGACCAATATGGGTCAACATTATCTGGTGGTTTTTGCGAGGCTGAATGATCTAGTTTGATGCCCTCTTGGTCACTCAGGTTGACTAGTGATTTAGTCAACTAAGGAGCTTGTTGACTATTGCGGTTATTTGTTGATTGGTTGACTTTTTTCGTCAGCTGGTTGGTCAACACTGTCAAGCGAACAGTAATGATCAAGATGCGACATTTGGTGCTTGAAAGGATATTTCGCAAACCGTCTAATCAACACGCACAAGCATCAATGCGATGGAGGTATCATTGGCAACAAGTTTTGCATGGGTGAAGGCAAGACCATGGCACAGACCTCTGGCACGATCCCTTTCAGGACGAGCGAAACACGAATTCAATGCCCAATCCAACGGAAGGGGAATTTCACCCTCCTTGCATTGTAAAAGTCACTCCCGAAAGGAAAGGGGTATGTTTTTTTTTTTTTTTTGCAGGGTATTCCCTTGTGAGGTTGTTTCAAGGGGAACCCAAAAACGAACACCGTTGCGCCATTTTGGGGGTCCGATGCGCAAAACGAGCCACCCAAGATCCAGCCCAAAGCAGGGTGCATCGAGGCAAAGCAAAGGGCTGAGGGGCAGTGAGCTACGCCCGAGCCGTCGGGGCAAGATGGGTCTGGATTCACTTTTGGGCTATCTACTGTGGACTATTGCTACATTATATGCTCGTGCTCAGTAGGGAATTCTTGGTGTTGGGTGTTGGGAATAACCCGGTTTTGGGGACTCCCTTACAGGAAACCATACTTCATTTTGGGCACCTATGTTTGACCCAGCCAAGTCACTTGACTGCTATTGGGTTGGATCTTTAGACTTCAACTTTTAGGGAAGTAAATGTGGATGTACAAAATTTGTTTCGCACCACTTCGAAACCATGGTTGAAGCCACTGATTGTTGGTATTTGCGGGGGAATCAAATCATTCCAGGGATTCTTAGGTGGTGCAGGATTTTGTCCATCCACTGTATTTTTGACCCAAGTCAGTGATGAGCCTGTGGAAAAGAAGAAAGCGGGCCAAGTGAGCACTTGCCGCGCAAAGGTATTGCATGTCAAGTGTGAAAAAAATGCTCTCCTGCGGGCCAATCAAACTTGTTTTCATCGTTCCTTGCCTTTTGTAGACAGAAGCGTTTGATTTGATCGCTCGTGCGTTGCCAATCATTGCATCGGCTGACTTGCCACTTTGAGTTTAGGTATGTTTCTGCGCCTGTGCAAATTGAGCCTGGTCGAGAGTGAGGTGCAATTGATTAGTTTGTCCAACGCGCTGTTCACTTTGATCTGGAACAGGAACACCTCCGGTCCGTGTTCGCTGGCCATTCTGCGGTGCCGGGGAGAAGGTTGGAGATGGTTTGAGGCAGAGAGCAGCCGGAGATTTACGCAATCTGCCTTTTGTAGCCTTTCTTCTTCTTTGTTTCCACCGGTCTTTTGCATGCAGCTTTTCATGCAACGGGAGGGGGCAAGATGGCGCCTCTGCTTCTTCCCTGGCGATTCATGTTTTTTGGGTTCGTTGCTTCTCTTGGCTTCACCGAAGCAACTGGGAGGGGGGGGGCAAGCTCAACACGCGAGCCGCGCCCGCCCTCTTCGGCGCGAACGCGCAAGAGTGATGCGTGCCAAACGGAAAGTTGACGTAGCTCTTCGGCCCACAGTTAGGGCCCAGGGAGACGTTTGCACGTCGAAGGATGTCTGTGATGCAAGTCATGTAACCTACTAACCCAGCCACCCAGCCAGTGTTCAACACGCAGCCACTACTTAGCTTACCGAGCTATTTCAACCAAACCCTGAGAGAACTCCAAAAAACAGTCCATCCAATTCTTTACATAGCTTTTTCCGTTGGCCGGTGTTTTTTCTCCTTGCTCTTTGGCCAACCCGTTTGAAGCGATCCCCGGAGGACTCGATCAAGGAGTCAACTCGCAGCCATGTGGTGAAGCTATGACCCGGACGGCCACCACAGTGCAGTCGCACACCTGGAGAGTCGAGGAGAAGGGCACCCCTACGGGGGTGTCCAACTGGCTTTAGTGGGGATTTATCACCATTGGGCCTATAGGAAGGGTTTAGCAAAAAACGGGGTCAACAGCACCCTTTAGTTTTGAAGGGAAACCAAAAGGTATGGCGCTCTTCGGGTTCATGGAAACAACTTTGAGGGAAACCACTCAACACCGTGCTGTTTTTGGAGTCATCCGGCAACCGCCCCCCCCCCCCCCCCCAAAAAAAAAAGAGAGAGGATATAAGACAATCAAAAATTAACACTGGGGGGGGGGTGATGGATCCTTCTTTTGTCGCGCATTCATATTTCGCCCAGAAACCAGAACCTCCAAGCAACCAGCCAGCTCCAAAAGAAGAACCGGGGCATTCCCTTGCCCGTACAACCTTTCTTCTTGGCCACGCCGTTTAGTCATGAACCCGCAAAGGTTGAGAATTGAAGGCTGCTGTTCTCGGGAGGCACTCTCAGACGTGCCAAGGCCAGCGTCCTACAGCCATTCAGCATGGCCGCTGAAGGCTGAGTTTGGACGCGTTGCGAGTTGTTCGAGCCGGCGGGTGTGAAAAGGGCTTCCCAGCCATCCGGGTTCGGAACGGTGACTAGTGCTTCGTGGTAGTTTCCAAGCAGCCCACGAAATGCTAAACGTTGATCTGAGGACAGCCCAGTCCAGATGGAAGGTTTGGTGTGGCAAGTTCCGTTCAATCACCGGCCAAAACGATTTGACGCCTGGCAACAAGGGCTTGATGGGGGTTTGCGTCGACTTCCCTCTCCTGTCTCATTGACGATGGTAGGGACTGCTTGTGTAATTAAGTGGCAGACTCGATTTCTTTTTCGTGAGCGCATGAGGGGGGGAGAAGCCACACATCTCCTGCGGATTTCTTTGAAAAGCCGCACAACAACAGAGGAAACACGCGAAACACGCGCTCCACACACACAAGGTTGCGACGTTCCGATTGAGCCAGGGTGCACTGCGTGTGCGATGGCGCAGGCGTTGGTTTTTCCGCAGCCAGATGCCAGTACAGAGAAGGAAGCCGTGGGCTGAGCGAGAAGCGTCGTTCAATGCAGCACCCTTGCGGGAGTTGAGATTGCAAGAGTTTGCCCGAGGTGGAAGACGTGGAAAGCAATGCTCCTGATAGCATCTCTGCCTGGGCCTCACGCTGGTGGATGAGTGGACAGAGTAAGGACAGCATGATCTCCACCTCCGCCCCCCCTTAGAAATGGCATCGGGGGAGATGGGTGACCGCTGGACTTGAAGGGACTAGACAAATGGAATTGGGGGACCCCCAACCCACCACCCTCCCCCGTTAAGGTAGGGGATAGAGCACGTGCAGCTTTTCAAGCGCATGCAACCTTGAGCTTTTGATCAGGCCCCGCAAAATCTCTTGGAGCATTGCGTCCACCACTTGCATCCTCTCGGGAGCAAATCGACCATGCGCCATGCAAATTAGCAGCGGCACTTGGCCTTCAGTTCGGCTCCTCTTTGTATGTGAGCAAGGCACGACACATCAGGGTTGAGTTTTTATTGGCCATCGGTTTAATTGTGGTGGTTGACGAGGAGCTGAAAGCAACACTTCACAGGCCTTTTCTGTATGAGCAAGGGTCAGCATTCGCTGTCATGTGCTTTGAAGATGTTCAATACACGCAGCAAACGGAAGAGGGCATGTAATGGACCCCCCAAGCCGTAGCCCCCCCGCAAGTTCCGCCGTGTTGGGTCCACTGGGTTATTGGCCAAATTGCATCACTTGGGGCAACAACTTGTAACACCGCTGGTCTCAACTTGTTTTGTCCAGCGCCGGCAGGCGGCGCAGTCTCTGGAAGATGCCAAGAGCTTCAGCTCGGCCCATCCTACTGCGAGGCCGGGCAGCCGGGGTCGGATCTACAGCGGAAAAACGCACGGCGGGGGGGGGGGGGACACGAATTGCAGCAGTTTCGATGTGGCAGTGGGTCAAACAGGGGTAGCCACAAATGGAACTATGGGTGAATCAAAACATGCACCTAAACCGTTGGTTTTTAATTTTGACCCATACCCATGTTTTGGGAAGTGCGGGAGGTTGAAAGTGTTGGGAGAAGGGGAAAACCATGTTGCCTTGAACTGCCCAACGCAGCACAAAGATCAGGAATCAGGTTGCCACATCAATCATCCCAGGCCGCGCAAGATTATCACGGTTTGATGAATGGGCTCTCGCAGATGAACCACTGTTTGCTAGGCCTGGCATCGCGACCACTAGAATTTGCGGGGCTTCAGTTCTAGTATATACATACAGACGGACGGACGGACGGACAGACAGACGGACGGACAGACGGACAGACGGACAGACGGACAGACGGACAGACGGACAGACGGAATCCATTGGGATCAAGAATCCAGCAAGGGGTTTTTCATAAAGTTCAGCGCGGTCAGTGGCTTCTGAGGTCCGATGATCCGCGTGAGGCGCGGGGGGCTTTCCGGGGGACTCAACGAATGGATTCGCCTCGTGGGAAACTCACGTGGGAACATAAGACCTCAAGGACTCTACTGTGGATGGTTGCGAAATCCAGTTCGCACCACCTAAGAAACCATGGTTGAAACAATCACGCTTGTTGGTATTTATGTTGGGGAATCGAATCGTTCCGTTGGGTTTCTTGGGGGGTGCGAAATGGATTTAAATCCTGCACCACCATTGTTTGTTGGTATTTACGGGAATCATCCTTCGAGGGTGTTTTGGGTGGTGCAGGATTTCACCCATCCACGTTACGCAGGGACACACGAGCGTCGCCCTTTACAGGAGCTTTGAATTGGTAGTTTAGTATGTCGCTCAATGATCGTCCATTGGGTTGGTTTTCTCGACTGGTTTCTTGAAGGACAATCACTTGACGTCTCACTCCCTGAGTTCCTGGCTTTAGTCACTTTTTTATTTTGGCCCATTTTCGTGGCAAAGTTTAGAAGCTTGGACCTTTTCTGGCCCATCCACTCGTCAGCAATGGATTCAGAAGTCAGGGGGAATCCTCAGCTGCGGGTGCCTTGCTGGTGCCTTACGAGGACGGCGCCGCAAACGGATCGCGACACGTCAGCCAAATCAGACTGAGTTTTGATAGGGAAGCTTCTCAGAAGTGGGTGGACATAGAATCCCTCAGAAGTTGGTCCACCAAAGGGTCCCTTCTTAAAATTCCTACCCCATCATGGGCGTTGCGTCTTGTTTTGACAGCCAACAGGCCCAAGTCAGAGCACTGGAAGTTGATTTTGCGACAAATCAACTTTTGGAAGCAAATCAACTGGCTTTCGGGATGTTTTTGGGGGCATGTAGTTTTATCGCAACATGTTTCAACGCCACGGCCAATGCGCCGTTTGGCTCAAGCTTTTCAACCCGTCAATTAACGCCTGCAATCTCGGCGCCAAAACGCGGCGGCGCGCCGCGCACATCATCGACACGGAGTGTTGGTGCTGTGCGCTTGCGGTCGTGTTCCTGGCGGAGGTTGGTCGGGGGTCTGGTTGGGGTTGGTGCGCATTGGTTCGCTTTGCTCGCGCGCTGCGCTGCTTTGTTTGCCTGCTTGGTTTGCTGCTTTGTGCTTGCTTTCGGTTGTCTCTGCCCTTGCTGGGTTTCTTTACCTTGTTACAACTGGCACCCTGTTTGGTTCGTGTTTGTGCCGGCCGGGGGCAACTGCTTTGCCCTTGGGACCGGGGGGATAAGGTGGTCTCTTCTTGTTGGTGGGTTAGGGCCTGTTTTATCCATCCCGAAACTCTGTTTCAAACCCTTTCGCAGGTTATCAGCCGTAGGATTCGTCCTCGGTTGGCACCGCGAACCCCATTTAATAACAACCCTGCAGGCGCCGTTTTCCATAGGCTACTGTAGGACTCATGGCGGGAATCACAGAGGATGGACCTCATGTGGTGACCGATGAGTGGGTTCTCGGCCAGGCCGGAATCTTGGACGTTGTGAATGACGACCAAGTGCCCGGACAGCCGATGTTTTCCGGTCCTGACTTTTTGTCGGACCACACTTTTTCAGAAGCAATGCCTTCAGGAAGGTCCAGTGCTACTCGCACTGATGACCTATCGTCTAATGCCTCAAGAGCTAATCGCTCTCAGGGTCATGGGGCTAATCGTCCTGACCATGATGATTCCGTCTCAGGACGTGATGATGACGAGCCCGGTATTGCACCTGGAGCTCAATCCTCATCTTTCCCGGAGCTGATGAATATTGGTCAGTCCGAGTTTCGTGACTCTCGAAGTAGCAGTAGACCTGTGCCAACCAGCAGTATAGTTTTTCAAGCGCTCGGTAATCCCGAACCTGGTACATCCAGTGGAGTTGCATTTGACGTTCATCTGCCGACCGAATCCGGTGGGCTCGATTGGAGGGCCTCATGGCCCAACGACGGAAACATTTTTGGTATGGATTTTGCCGCATGGATGCCAGGGCTACCCGCCCCGTCATCTTTCCCGCAATTCCAAAGCCCAAAACGGGCTGCTGGAAGCGATGAATTCATGCTACCTTTGTCGATTGAGAATCTCAATCCTGACGTGGCCAGCCGTAACGTCAGGCCAAGACCGTCGGTAAACCCGACCATGAGGAACATGTCCCCTCCCCCAGGACTTTCAGGATTTGAGAGCCCTAGGGAGCGTAATATCGTAGATAGATTGGATTTGCATCCCAGTCCAACCCCAAGCAAACGATCAAGGTCAAATTCGACTGGATCGCATAGGGCAAGGGGGATGGATCGGGAAACTGCCCACAGGGGTAACCCCAATACGCGGGACTCAGGACGCGGTCGATCAGGTGATCCAGCGTCGATCATTGGTAGAGACCCGTTAAACGCGGACACACTCGTTAACGTGCTTGATGGGATCGAAGCATTCCAGGAGGAATTTAATAGGTCGAGTGGCTTGAACGCGCAAGGTGTTCGCCCTACGCCCAACGCGGCTTCCATTTTCGCTCTGGACAATATGGACGGAGCTAATGTTCCGATAGAATCTGAGTCCATGATGGCATCAAGTTCTAGTCGCAATCATACCATCAGTAATGCGACTGATATTGAATCGATGTCTGAGTCTAGAGTGTCCAATGCGACCGACTTGAATGACATTGTTATTGCTGACTCGAGACCTGATGTTCCTATGCGAACGGATAGGCCTGTTGTTCCTAAACTGTCCGTGGCCAAAGGCCTGGGCATGACACAACCCTCTGCGGTTCGTGATGCTAGGAGATCTGCTCCGTATCAGAGTCAATCTCCTAATCGGAGTGAGTTCCCACGGCCATCAACGGCCGTGCAGGATGATTTCAGAACTCCTCCGAGATCTAATCCAATCATGGTTGATTTGTCCACTCCTCGAGATCGCGGATCAGGATTTGGTCCTACGAGTGAGGAGCAACCCAACGAGGTTGCTGATCTTGTAACAGCCCTTGAAAGAGGGAGAGTGGACTCTTCGGTAAGTGCGATCATTCATCGCCTGGTTGCTAAGGTCGAAGACCTTGGGCGTAGGAATGATAGAAGTGATCAATGCATCAAGCAGCTCTCCACTGAGGTTAACTCGTGGAGGGCCAAATACGACCAATGCGTCCATGTGAGTAGCACGTGTACGCAGGCTGCGAACGCGGCCATGCAGCTGTCACAAGGGACTAAGGACATCGTGACCGAGCTTGGCCAACGCGTCAAGATCGTTTCCAATCGCATGATAAGCATAGGCGATGCCCTAAATGAGCGAGCCAGCTATGATGATGTTGCTCGCTCCATCACCCAGGTTCAAACTGTTTTTGAATCTCTTTCTGATCGAGTAACCGGGCTTATAGCTCGTGTTGATATGATCGAGAGATCTCTAGTGGAGAGCCAATCCAACCATCCTGCGATTGGTGGAGTAAACCTCAAAATCGAGGACCTGTCCACTAGGGTATGTCAGATTGATAGGATGATGCAAGATGTCGAACAATGCTGGACCAATAATAGGGACGGCATAAAGTGGGTTAAAGACCAACTTTATGAGACACAAGCCAACCTTGAGATAAAGTCAAGGGACTGCAAATCCTACACGGACAAGCAAAATACTCATAACATGGCCGTTTCGACTACGCTCAACAGTAAGCTCGAGCAAATGCTCGAGGTGCTGGGTAATACGGCCCAGAGACTTAACTCCCTCGAGCCAAGGCACTCAAACCAGGCCTCAAGTAGTGGATTGAACGATCGCACAGGAGGAAGGCGTGCCGCGTCCCGTACTCCGGATAAGCGGCCACCTCCACCTGGCCCTCCTGATGATGTTCCTCCACCACCTCCTCCCCCAGATTGGCAAAGCCCAGGAGGAGGGGGGAAGAAGAGTGCCGCCCGTGGGAACCCTGGCGACCCTGGTAAACCCAGATGTAAATACGTAGGTGATGGATATAATCATCTCATGGCTGAGTTTCACTGCAAAGGATGCAGAGGTGATATTTGTGAATATTGTTTCTCGTTCAAAGAGAACTTGTGTGAAGAATGTTCCCGTAACGGACCCCGATGCGGTGTCTGTAGGGAGAGCTCGTTCCTGACCAAGGGAAGGGAGTGTCAGTTTTGTAGGACCCACTACTGCACCAGACATTCTGCTGGGCAGGATGACTACAGGAGATTTGGATTTGTCCAGGGTCCCTGTTGTCTTGCGTGCCTTAGGGACGAAACTAGGAGAAGAAGGGATCCCGATGGTAACCGTGTCAGGGATAGATCTCCTGGAGGCGCACCTGAGACGAACCCGACGCGGTCGTACTCGCCGCCTCTGCGGCCACCCGTTGACAGATTCCGTGACACCCACAGGGAACTTGAAAGGAAAGCTGACCAGTTCAGGACTGGAGAGGAAGGATTCCAAATTGGAAGCTTCCACACAGGGAACTTGAAAGGAAAGCTGACCAGTTCAGGACTGGAGAGGAAGGATTCCAAATTGGAAGCTTCCATACAGGGAACTTGAAAGGAAAGCTGACCAGTTCAGGACTGAGGAAGGATTCCAAATTGGAAGCTTCCATACAGGGAACTTGAAAGGAAAGCTGACCAGTTCAGATCTGGTATGAAACCTATTTTCCAAAATGGAGGACAGCTCCACACCAAAATAGGTGCACAGGCCCCTTTAAGCACTCAGAGAGAACACAAAAGGAATTTGAAAGGAAAGCTGGACAGCCCAGGATAGGAGAGGAAAGGTTGCAAATTGAAAGCTTCCACAAAAGGAATTTGAAAGGAAAGCTGACCAGCCCAGGACTGGAAGCTCCCACAAAAGGAATTTGAAAGGAAAGCTGACCAGCTTCCACACAGGGAACTTGAAAGGAAAGCTGACCAGTTCAGGACTGGAGAGGAAGGATTCCAAATTGGAAGCTTCCATACAGGGAACTTGAAAGGAAAGCTGACCAGTTCAGATCTGGTATGAAACCTATTTTCCAAAATGGAGGACAGCTCCACACCAAAATAGGTGCACAGGCCCCTTTAAGCACTCAGAGAGAACACAAAAGGAATTTGAAAGGAAAGCTGGACAGCCCAGGATAGGAGAGGAAAGGTTGCAAATTGAAAGCTTCCACAAAAGGAATTTGAAAGGAAAGCTGACCAGCCCAGGACTGGAAGCTCCCACAAAAGGAATTTGAAAGGAAAGCTGACCAGCTTCCACACAGGGAACTTGAAAGGAAAGCTGACCAGTTCAGGACTGGAGAGGAAGGATTCCAAATTGGAAGCTTCCATACAGGGAACTTGAAAGGAAAGCTGACCAGTTCAGGACTGGAGAGGAAGGATTCCAAATTGGAAGCTTCCATACGGGGAACTTGAAAGGAAAGCTGACCAGTTCAGGAGAGGAAGGGTTCCAAATTGGAAGCTTCCACACAGGGAACTTGAAAGGAAAGCTGACCAGTTCAG
>CAUJNA010000438.1:0-229247 GCA_963377175.1 Effrenium voratum | reverse complement strand
GCTCGTCCAGCGCTCGTCTAGTGCTCGTCTAGCGCTCGTCTAGCGCTCGTCTAGCGCTCGTCCAGCGCTTGTCTAGCGCTCCGTCTAGTGCTTGTCTAGTGCTCGTCTAGCGCTCGTCTAGTGCCCGTCTAGTGCTCATCTAGCGCTCGTCCAGTGCTCGTCTAGTGCTCGTGCGGCGCTTGTCTAGTGCTCGTCCAGTGCTCGTCTGTACTTGCTCGTCTTGTTCGTCCAACGCATCTAGTCACTGATGCTCAAATCCCCAGTGCTCGGCTCGTCCAGTGCTCGTCCAGCGCTCGTCCAGGGCTTGTCTACTGCTCGTCTAGCGCTCGTCTAGCGCTCGTCTAGCGCTCATCTAGCGCTCGTCTGGCGCTTGTCTCGTGCTCGTCTAGTGCTCGTCGAGTGCTCGTCCAGTGCTCGTCCAGTGCTCGTCCATTGCTCGTCTAGTGATCGTCCAGCGCTCGTCTAGTTCTCGTCTAGTGCTCCGTCGTCTGGCGCTCGTCCAGTGCCCGTCTAGTGCTCGTCTAGTGCTCGTCGAGCGCTCGTCTAGTGGTCGTCTAGTGCTCGTCCAGCGCTCGTCTGGCGCTCTGTCTAGTGCCCTTCTATGCCCGGAAATTGTCCAGAAATTTCCGGGGGTGGGTCGTGCTCTCCCCATTCCGGCGCTCGTCCAGTGCTCGCCTAGCGCTCTTCTAGCGCTCGTCCAGTGCTCATCTCGTGCTTGTGTAGTGCGCTCGTCCAGTGCTCGTCTAGTGCTCTGTCTAGTGTCTAGTACTCGTCTAGTGCTCGTCCAGTGCGCGTCTAGTGTTCTGCTTAGTGCTCGTCTAGTGCTCTATGTAGCGCTCGTCTAGCGCTCGTCTAGTGCTCGTCTAGCGCTCGTCCAGCGCTCGTCTGTCTAGCGCTCCGTCTAGTGCTTGTCTAGCGCTCGTCTAGCGCATGCCCGTCTAGCGCTCGTCTTGCGCACTGTCTAGCGTCTAGTTCTCGTCTAGCGCTCGTCTAGCGCTCGTCTAGCGCTCGTCTAGCGCTCGTCCAGCGCTCGTCTATAGTGCTCCTCTTAGTGCTTGTCTAGTGCTCGTCTAGTGCTCGTCCAGCGCTCGTCTAGTGCTCGTGCAGCGTCCAAGCGCTCGTCTGGTGCTCTGTCTGTGCGCTTCTATGCCCGGACATTTTCCAGAAATTTCCGGGGGTGGCTCGCGCTCTACCCATTCCGGCGCTCGTCCCGTGCTCGTCCAGTGCTTGTCTAGTGCTCGTCCAGCGCTCGTCTAGCGCTCTGTCTAGTGCTCTGTCTAGTGCTCGTCCAGTGTCCGTCTAGTGCTCCGTCTAGTGCTTGTCTAGCGTTCGTCTAGCGCTCGTCTAGTGCTTGTCTAGTCCGGCCAAAGTCGGATCCACCGGGCTCCACACCCGCTTCAAGCTGCTTCGCGACATCGCCACAGGAAGGCCAACGCTGACGAGCAAGCGCAGCTTGAGCATTCACGCAGCTCAAGGAGCAGCGCCAGGCGCCGATTTGGCGACCTTGGCCCACGTGGCCAGTTTTCTAGTGGGAGGGCCACGCTGGAACGGGGTTGCCGTTGCAGTCTTGCCCGGCAGAAAACCCCTTCTAACTTTTGTGGCTCCTTTCGGATAGCCTCTGCTGCAGAATAGGCGTCTGCGCCTTTCGTGTTTTTCTTTTTCTCCTTTGCCTCGACAGCCGATGGAGCTGGGCCATCAGTGGATGAGCCAAGAAGAGGAGCCAACAGGGTGCAGAGCCGACTCAACACCTCGTGTTGGGATACCCTCTGCTGCCGTTTCCGTTCCGTCGCAACCCCGCGACTCCGCTGAGCATGGCATTCAATGCCACCGGAGGGTTCTGTAAGGAAGCTTGAGCCAGCCTGTGCTGCAAGACATGCTTCTTCCCCCAACACATGCAGCTAGCCTGGTATCAAGGAGGCAGCCCAGCACCACAAACGTTCCCAAGTCCAAACTCATTATCATTTAGCCTTAACTTGAGCCACGATGCCACGAAGGCAAGTCCACCCACGCTGCTTGGTCAAAGTCGGCGCGCGACACCCACCAAATGCAAAGCATACTAAGCCCTGCGCGCAGGCTTTGTCGCAAGCACCTGTGAGCCCAACAAGCGCTCACGCGCGCCTGGGTCGCCAAAACTAGGCCCTTGCTCAAGCCATGTAATGGAGCCTGGTGGGCCTGCAGTTTCCCCCACGAGCTGGCTCATCCGGCGGCGACACGTTTCGCTGCCAGCGCGCGCAGAAGGGACATCTTTTCACAATGACGTCTACGCCGCTGTCGGTAACGGCGTAGCGGCGTAGCGGCGCACATGGCGGCGTGTCGGCGTAGCGGCGTAGCCGTAGCGACGCGTCGGCGTAACGGCGTAGCGGCATATCTGCGAAACGGCCCCCGGCACCTCAGCGCGGGCCAGTAGGGCCGCGACCTTCGCAAACGCTTTTAAAGAGGCCTCCTCTTCCAGCAGCAGCCGGTAGTGCTCGGCAGCGGCGCCGCTCAACCCGGCCGCCGTGCCGCGCTGCGCTGTCCGGAGCGCTGCGCCAACCTCCTCAGGCGACAAGGTCGTGGGAGCTTCTGTCTGGAAAGCAAGGACTTCCTGAGGAATAGCGCGCCGCGCTGCGCTTTGATGCCGCTACCCGGCCCTTCCAGTTCGCTCTCCGCGCGAGGGCGCGCCTTGGCCTCCATGCTGCGGGCAGCTGTGGAGCTGGACGCCGACATGGTCGTGGTGTCGCTCGATGGCAAGTGCGCGTATGATACTGTTTCTCGAGCGGTATTCCTCAGCAAGCTGGCCGAGGTCGCGCCCGCTGTAGTCCCCTTTGTGCGCAGCTTTTATGCGCGCACATCCACATACTTGTGGTGGGACGACGCGGGGGCATGCCACAGGATCTCCCAAGGCGAGGGCTGCGAGCAAGGAGATGCCCTAGCTCCTGCTTTGTTCGCGCTGGCGGTGCGTGATGCGCTGCAAGCTGCGCAAGCGGAGTTGTCCGGGCGACTGGCTGGCTGCCTTCCTTGACGACCTGTACATCAAGACGCGCGCGCCTCGTGCCCGGCCGCTCTGGATAGCGTCGCAGGAGAGGGGTGGTTTTCTGTTTCGCGGAATTGTTTCCCAGTTTTTGTGTTTTTTCCAGTTTCTTTTTCTAGACACTTGCACTGCAGATCTTCTCCGCCTTCTTCTGGATCACCCCAGGTCACAACAGCCCCAGATTCAAGAATGGCAGCAAAAGCACCACCGGTAGTTGCTTAGATACGCTTGAGGTTCTTCAGCTGCTCTTGCACCTGGCTGCTGTCTCCGCCATAACCTCAGGTGACAACAGCCCCAGACTCAGCAAACGCACACTCAGATGCACTGGACGTCTCTCAGCTGCTCTTGCGCCCAGCTGCTGTCTCCGTCTTCTTCAGGATCACCCCAGGTCACAGCAGCCCCAGATGCAAGAATGACACCAAAAGCACGCTCAGCTGTGTGAATGTGCTGGACATTCCTCAGCTTGCGCTTTGCGGCTGTCTCCTCCCATGTCTGAACGACCCCAGGTGACAACCTCGCCTCCGTGGACGTGCCAAACGAATGCCTTGTAGCTGGCTGCCAATGTGCCCGGCTGCGCAACCGCGTCCACCACATCCCCATCTCGCAACCCGGCGTCACGCAGCGTGGCTGTCAAGTCGAGCCACCTGCTGCGCTGCAGCCATCAGCTCGCTCATGGGCGTCGCCGGGGAGACTCCTATGCAGCAGCCATCTCCATTGGGCAGGTGAACATCCACCTTCATGGCGCAGGAAGGTGGGCGTGTTCTTAATTAACTGGCCTCGCTTAACGTCTTTCAACTGGTTGCAAGGGTTTGAATCCTTGGACACATATATGCAAGAAAAGTTCTTGGGTCTTGAACCCTTGAGCTATGCGTTAAAACAAGAGGCAGGAGACACTTTAGCACACGTGCTCCATGGAGGACCAATTTTACCTTGTTCTCAATGATGCCGTTGGTCTTCGGCATCCCCGGCGTAGACCACTCGTGAATCCAGCGCAGTTCTTTGCAAGCACTGACAAGTTCTTTAGCTTGGTCAGTGTGCATCATTTTGATGTCATTGTGAGGCCCAGCAAAGCGGTTAAAAGCGTCGACGGTGTTGGCGTCAGAGCGACTCATGACGGGCATGACATCGATCCATGAAGTGGCAAGGTCGTAAAAGAGGATGGCATCGGCCTCACCGTTAATACCTCTGTCTCGCAGGCCTCGTAAAACCATGGTGTCGGCGGTGACACGCTCGCCAAAATCCTCAGCTCCGTGACCGGCTGCACCCTTCTTCCGGAACAGCCTAACGTTCTCCATCTTGGCACGTTGGCAGTGAGAGCAAAAGGGGTTCTTCGGAAGGTGGGTCATCATATGGCGGAGAGTCAAGGCATCAGCTTTCCAGTCCTCAGCGCTACGCAGAGGGCCGTGGCCCTCAAGTTCGACGGTATCCTCGTCGGAACCGAGAGGACTAGGGCTAGGAGGATCGGGGCGGCTTGTAGAAGCCGCAGGCATGTCAGTTGGGGCCTCGGGGAGGACATCCTCGGCAAGTGCAGAAGGAGCAGGAACGGCGGGGATGGCGTTGTCGATTATTAATTCTGGACCCCACAACTGTTCAAAAAATGACGTCCACGATGGCCTTCCGACGGGGTGCCCGTGGACACGTCCCCGACCGTGGTGAAGTTCCCGGCGTTGGCCGTGTTGTTGATATGGAGTAAGGCTACACTTTCACTTGGCCTGCGGGTTCAAGGACCTGGTGGCAAGGAGATCGTGCTAGACGTACTAAACAACGTCCCGCACTTGCCTGCCTCACGTTGCAACTTCAGTTCCCCGACGACTGAGCTGCACGCTGACGCTCCGACAAGTCTTTTTTACTGTGAGTCAACATCGGCCTGCCACTGCTCGAGCAGCTCATCTACATCGCCGGGGCGGGGGACCCAGCATGCCTCCGCGGCTTCTCAGCACGCTCCAATAGTTGCGCAGCCCGCTCCACTCTTCATCAGTCTCAAACCAAGCTCTGCCCGCAGATCGCGTCTGCTCAAGCGGGAAAGAACCGCGGAAGCAACTCTGCGTATCTCACGCTCTTTCTCGCCCAGCTGCTCGCGAGAGCGCAGCGGCACGTGGCACAGACCTCGCAGTCCCTTGGCTCACCTGTTGCCTTGCACATGCTTCCGGGTCTGCTCTTCTTTACAGGGAGTCGCCTCAGCCGTTTTGGCCCGCTGCGGTCGTCAGTGTAGGGACCCTGATGCTGCTGATGGTTGGAGGGTCGCGCTACCAAGATGCACAGCATCCTCGCGGTCCAGCCCGACAAGATCAAGGGCGTGCCCAAGAAGGCGGTGACCAACGTCCGGCATCTCGAGTACAGGGAGGTGCTGGAGGAGAGCAGCGAGCGCAGGGCGACCTTCGCGCAGCTGCGCAGCCGCGGGCACGAGATCGCCGTGGAGACCGTCGAGAAGAAGTCCCTCTCGCCCTTCAACGACAAGGACTACGGCCTCGACGCTCACAACTCGCGCCCGCTGGGACACTGGCGCAACCTGGAGCAGCTGCGGCTGCTGGCCGCGTACGCTCCGCCCGGCTCCGCGCCCTTCAACCTCGTGATGTGGAGTTCCTCGTGGGGCCCCCGCTTCTGGGGCCCGCTCCGACATTGCCGCTACCGCCGCAGCTGCTCAAAAATGTTTTCCTCAATGGCCTTCCGATGCGTGCAGGCCTGGCTTCTGGAGAAGCCCGCTGCGTGGGCGGGCGAGGACGCTCCCAGCCTCGCAGCCGCTCTGATGGCGCAGCGACCTCCCTGCGACGCGCTGCGCAAGCGGCCTCGCGAAGATGCGCTGCTCGAGGCCGAGCGCTCGCACCAGCGCCGTCGCATCGAGCTCCTCGAGGAGGAGATTATGTGCCTCGTGGAAAACGACAGATTTCTTCGCCTTCGGGCGGAGCTGGCGGAGGAGCGCGTTGATATGCTTGAGGAGGATTTGGACCGGGCCTGGCAAATGATTCCGCGCAAACCCACGCAGCCTCTTTAAGCAATAATGACTTCCTCGATGGCCTTCCGTTGCGCGCAGGCCTGGCTTCTGGAAAAGCCTGCCGCGCGGGCGGGCGAAGACGCTTCCGACCTCGCAGCCGCTCTGATGGTGCAGCGGCCTCCCGGCGGAGCACAGATCGGCAAGGCTGGGAAACAAGCCCGGCGTGACACGCTCAGTTACGGACGGCCATGAGGTGGCAACTTGGCAAAAGGCAACGAGCGCACTCCAACACAATCGGCAAGACCTGCTCAAGGGCGGGCGCGACAACCTGATAAACGGCACACATAGGCACAAACAGGACAAGCGGCGGCGGCGAGCCGCCAGGGCGCACATGGCCCGCCGCTATCCAGCGGGAAACCACGGCCTGATTGGCAAAGGCACGCCCAACCACAAGCACGCCCTGGGCTCCCATGGGATTTCCAGCAAAGCTTCGCTTGGGCCGAACCACGGAACATTTTTTATCAGATCCGTCTCGGAAGATCCGTCTCGGGCCGGGGTAGAATATTATTCTAGGGATCACCGCGCTGGAGATAAAAAGATCCGTCTCGGAAGATCCGTCTCGGGCCAGGGTGTAATGTTAGAATGCTCACCGGGCTGGAGGTGAAAAGATCCGTCTCGGGCAGGAGCGTGACGTCGTCGGCTCCTCGGACCACGCTGCATCCGCTGCTAGTTTGCCAGGGAGACGTCCGTGGGGCCCAGCCATTCCCATCAACATGTGCAAGAACAGCCTCGCGATGAATGCTGAGATTCACAGAGTGCAGGAGGACGTTTGCAGCATTTTTGCAGTTGTTGGTGCGGCAGTGAGAAGTACAGATGAAATGCAGAAGAGACTTGTGGATAGACCTGGATCCTGGAAGGTGCTCGCAGGTGGGAGAACTGCCAGAGCTTTCAGGACGCCAGAGACATGGGGGAACCTCAGTATTTTCCAGCACGTGCAACATTGGTGGAGCAAAATGGTTGGTGGCAGCTGAAAGAAAATGTTTCAGATTATGTGAATTCGCCTGATTGTGCAGCATCTTTTGGCAAGACGTATAGCAGGGTGATCACATTATTGGCAGCGCAATGTTTTCCAGATGATGAGTTTTTCCAAAGTGAAGATGAAGTGCAACGTGATGAATCAGAAGGTCAGCTTGGTCCTCAGCCAGTGATTGCAGCAGCGAAACCTTGCATTGACAAAGCAGGATGTTGGAAATCAAGGTGGGAGATTCAGAGGTAACCGAGAAGTCTTCAAATCGAGAGTTGAGAAACGCGTGCAAAACTTGGCCTCTTGCGACTTCTGGAGGTAAGAGGAAGTTGTGGAGGAGGCTATTGGCTCACAGCTTAGTTGTGTATAATGAGTCAGCGCTTGAGGTTGCAGAGAAACTGTATGCGGAACAAGGGAGAGAGCCAGTTACCTTGAGGAAGCCAGCAAATGTTTCTGCAGAGGATTTGGTGAAGCATGAGTTGACACACCATCCAAGGTTGTCGTCGTGCATGTGTGCGCGCCAGGAGCAGGGAAGACAATCACCCAGACGTGGAGACGAAGCCAGAAGCGACCGCGTGTCGTGATGGAGGTGTTGTGTTTTCCATGGATTATGGATTCTGGGAGGATTGCAAGTTTCTTGCGGTGCATGATTCAGAGCATGGCAGCATTCTAGGAATTCCTGTTTGCGAAAAGGGCCCCGATTGTGCGGCGCAGCATGGCGTTTGCAGATGAAAACCCAATATTTCAGAGTGATGGTGAGAACTCAATCAGAGCAGTTGTTTTGGCAGTGAACGCATGCAGAGCGAGATTGGGTTTGGCAAGCAGAGACAGAATTGCAACTTCGAAGCAAGCGAATGGAGGCGCAGAGCGTTCGATTCGAGAACTGAGGACAGGTGGTATGACTTTATTGACATGCCTGGAGGAGAAGCTGGAGGCCAAGATAGATCATTCACATGTTCTAGCAGCTTGGGCGATTCGACACTGGGCATGGTTGCGCAACAGATATCATGTTTCCTTGAGAAGGCAGTTCGTTGAGCCGCATATGAAGCGATGCATGGAGAACCATACCGTGATCCTATTGCACAGTTTGGTGAAACAGTTGCAGCAAAGACCTTGACAGACCCTGTGAAAGGGAAGCTTGTTCCTTGGCAGAAGGCAGTGTGGGTTGGAAAGAACGGTCTCGAACAAGCACATTGTGATATCAGCTTCTGGAGCAAGTGATGCGAGAACCATTCGCAAGATAGGGGAACCTTGGCAGAAGGCTTCTGTGTTTTCAGCAAAGGGGAGTCCCTGGGACTATGCGGAGGGCGCTACTGGCGTGAGTTTGCAAAATGGAGATCGTGAGCGAGTACCTGGAATAATTGCAGGACTACCAGATGATGAAGCAGCTGAGGAGCCTGAGGGTGATGGAGATCCAGTTGAGGCAGCAGCAATTGCGTTGAAACCTGCTGTGGATGAAGGCTTCTTTGTCTGCTTCTCTCAACTCTTCCTCTATCACCAATATCCTCCTCACTATCCCAAGTCCACCACCACTCTTCATCTGATATGCCCGCCATGAACTCTGCGTCCTCATCTGGCATCTGAACATATCTCATTCCCGCAGCGGTGTCCAAACCTGACGAAGAGGAATCTTCCTCGGCCTTCTCAAACCTTGCCTTCTTCTTAGGCTCCAGTCTTGGCCTTTTGCTAACCTCATCCAGCCCTATCTCCTCGTCGCGCTTCGCTGGACTTGGTGACGCTGGCGCGCTCACCCCACTTCCAGAACTCTTTATCCCAGGCAACGGTTCCATACCCGGTGTAGTTGGAATATCCTGCCCCACCCTTGGCGTTGATGGTGCAGGCTTCCCAATCAACTCATCTTCACGCACAGGTCCTGCAACTGCCGCACTCAGTGGTGGAGGTATCCCCTTTGGCTTATCTCCAGGCTCTCCTTTCTTTGCCATGATAGGGCTGAGATTGAAAGATTGCAGCAACCGAATTTTGTAGGAGGTGCAGTTTTGATTCCTGTATGTGAGAAAGGAGACCTGGATGGAGAAACCCACTACATGAGCGCCACAATTGTGAGAGACTGGAGAAAGCGCGAGGAAGGCGGGGTTTCAAAATGGTACAGGAGGAGCAGAATGGTGGCTAGAGACTTCAAGGCGCAGGACCCCACGAGATCGGGGCTGTGTTCGCCGGCCACAAGTCCAAATGTGCAGAGAGCAGTTTTATTGGTTGCAGTTGAGTCAGGTTTGCCTTTCTTTATACGTGATGGATGTGAAGGATGCATTTTTGAATGTTCCACAGCCTGGCAAAGTTGTTGTTACAGCGCCACAGCAGCTCAGTGGCTATGAAGGGTGCATGTGGGAGCTGAACAGATTGTTGCCGGGAGTCGGTGAGAGTTCAGATGCATGTGGACGATCTGCTCATGTGTGGGTTGCCGGAGGAGGTGAATGTACTCTTGGAGCGGTTTGGAGCCCAGGTGGAAATCAAAGTGCAAGGACCATTCATGGATGCTGGAGATGAATTTTCATATCTGCGGAAGAAGTTTTCATTTTCAGAAGATGGTTTGATGGTGAGAGCAGACCCAAGACATTTCCGTGACTTGGCTGAGCAAGCAGAAGTTCTTGGAAGTGTGCGAGAAAGGAAGACGCCAGCGCAGGGAGACATCCTTGAGAAGGACAATTCGGAGGAAGTTTCAGGGGAAGAGCAGAAGGCGTACAGAAGCATTGTGGGAAAGCTCTTGTATATTTACCCTGAGGTGCCGTTTTGTCAGTGGGTCATCAATAGATTGGCGCAGAAGATGTCGAAGCCGACTGTCAAGATGGTAAAGGCAGCGCTGCATTTTGTGGGATTTCTGACAACTGTACAGGACGTGGGTTTACTTTTGCCCTACAAGCCGTGTTTCAGTTTTTGCAAATGGTGGAGAACCTGCTGAGGGTGCAAGCATGCAGATTTTCACAGATGCAGATTGGGCGAGCGACAAGGAGAGCAGACAGTCAATGAGTTCAGTCATGATTTTCTGCGGGAGAGGTTTGATGTATGCTTATGTGAGGCAGCAAAGAGCTATTGCACTTTCGTCGTGCGAGAGTGAGTATTATGCTACGACGTCAGGCTTGTCTGAAGGACTGCTACTTCATGATCTGATGCAGTATCTTTTGGACGTGAAGCTGAAGCTGGAGGTGAGGACAGATAGTTCTTCGGCAAGACAGGTTGGCGAGAGGCTTGGAGTTTCGAAGACCAGACACTTGTCAACCCGTGCACTGTGGCTTCAGAAGGCAGTCGCGGACAAAAGGCCAGTGCCTACAGAGCTGAACCCTGCAGATCTGAACACAAAGTTGCTGAGTCAAGCCAGGATGAAAGGTTTGGCGTGCCTGATTGGTATTAGGCAAGGAATGAAATTCCATATGGCGCAGATGAGCTGGAGGAGATTCGGAGTATTCTTCAGAGGTGAAGGGCGATGAAAGATGTGTTCAGAGTGATTGTGCAGAGTGAATCAAGTGTAAGAAGACTTGAGAGAGAGCGTGCGACAGTGGTTGGATGCAATATGAAGCTGATGTTTGCGTTATTATTGGAGCTGTCAGGAAAAGGCAGGAGGCTTGAAGCATGGAGACAGCGTGATTGTGTATGTACATTTGCAATATGTATTGAATGTGTTTTGCAGTATTTGGACACTATATGCCGTGTGTGGATTTCTGATGTGTATTGGATTTCTTAAATGGTTGGAGCACCGTGAGAGAAAGGTGTATGAGAGGTGCATGGCAGGGTGTCGAAGTATTGCAGATGGAGACGATTTTCAGAACAGACTGGAGAGATTGCATTACAGTGTGGAAGATATGATTTCGCAGATGCAAGCTTTGCGAGAGGACGACCGCGAGACTCGACAGATGAGTTGGATATGGCATGAATTGGATGTGGTGAAAGGACAAATTCAGGAGATCAGCGATGCTGAGTTTGCAAGGCGAGATCCTGAAGCAATGAGCCGGAGCAGTAGCTATCTGGACGACACAACGTGGGCAGATCAGCTGAGGGAAGAAGGTATAAATCCGATGACTGGTGAGACGTTGACTTCAGAGGAGATGAGTTCCAGAATTTTCCCATATTGATGAAAGGGCCAGGGATTTTCACAAGTGCGTAGCGCCTTGAGCTGTATAGACTGAAATGCGAGCATGGTTTTTCCCCAAAAGCCACTTTGAAAGATTGCCACATGTGCATGATGTGTAGCATCAGGATGAACCTTTTGTAAGTTTGCAGTTGGAACGCTTGGCAATAGACCATGTGTTACCGATGAGGCGCTTTTCGGTTCGCAAGGAAAAGTTAGGAGAAAGCCCGCCCAGGCCGGCGCGTTAACAACTCCCCCGCTGCCGGGCGGCGAGGTCCGCGAGGATTGCGTCGAGGGCGCTCTGGAGCGTGGTCTCTGTGTGAGAATCATTTCACATGCCTAGGAGTCTTGCATGTGTCTGCCCGCTGCCTTCTAGGCCTTGAGTCACGTGGATGCGTTAGAAAAACAAGTGCCAATAGCAGCATTTTGTTGTCAGTTGGTAGCGGAGCCGGCAACGTCCGGCTGGCGCCATGGACCCCTGGGCAGCTTATTTAGCGAACCAGGTGGCTTGTGGCAACCCGACATCTGTCGGAGGCCCTCAGGGAGGTGGAGCTCATTCACAGGGAGCACATGGACAAGGTCAGAACATGCCGGCCGGGTCGGTACAGGCGAATTTACCTGCAAGCGGCGCTATGCCTACACCTGGCACCTTCATGCCGAACGGCAGTTTTGGAGTCGGGGCGCAATTTCAGTCAGGCGCACAAGGTGGACAAGTCGGCGGCGGATCAAATCCCTCGGCCTGCCTTGGCAGTTTGCCTTGCGAAGGAAATCCTCAAGGATCATCCTTCCCTTTTGGTTTCGGGCCACAGCAGGGACAACAGTTTGGATCTGCGTCCGGTTTTGGACCACAGTTTACCAATGTGGGCAATGTGCCGGGAGTACCGCCCAATTTCGGATGTGCTGGCCTAAGGCCCCCTCCGGGTTTTTATGCTACTACGGCGCCTACAGAGACCTTTACACGAGCCCAAGGAGATGCTGCAGCACGCGCGTTGGGTTTTCCCTCAGGTATGAATCAAGGAGATGCTGCAGCACGTGCAACGGTATTGCCTACGGGTACAAATCAGTTTGGTAATGCAGCAGCAGTTTCACGAGCTCTTTTTGAGCAACCGGCTAACGTGGCAAACAATCAGAAGGTGGACTCAGCTTTTGCAGCTTTGGGAATGCCGAATGCAGCACCGGGAGCATCGAGCCAGACACTCACGCAGCCAAGTCAAGTCGAGCTGATTAAGGCCATGTTGAATGCCTTATCTGGCGAAAAGAGGAGCTTGCCTGCGTGGGACGGGAATCCTTCGTCATTGAGAACATGGTTGAAACTCCTGCGTTGGGGCTTGAAGTTGTACCAGAGCTTCACGGACAAGACCCCTCCTAGGCGCCTGGCAGACTCCATCCCTGTGGAAAAGATGCTGACCTATTTCTTTGAAGGACCAGTCGCAATTCCTGACCTTCCAGCAAGTTGCGGATCTTTTGAGGCCCTTAGACAGGCCAGAGATGATTGCCAAAGCAGCGGGTCAGGACATTGGACAAGTCGGTGGAGGTCCCGGGAAGTTGGCTTTCGCCACGCAGTTTTCGGCGGATCAAGATGCGTGGGAATATGAGGACGACTACGCCTACGAAGAGGGCGGTGAAGAGTCTGAAGAACTCATGCCTGACGAAGAGCTTGAAGATGATATGATGCTCTTCGAGGACAAGGAGTACGACGAGGTGGAAGCAACGTGGATTCAGGCCTATCACACTGCCTACAAGGATGTACGTCGTGATCTCCAAGCTCGACGGAAAGAACGTGGCTTCGTCAAGCATCGCAAAGGCTATGGCAAGTCCAAGCACGACAAAGGCTCCCGCGGCAAGCACGGCAAGCAGGGCAAGTACGGTAAGTACGGCAAGTCCAACAAAGGCAAGAGAAACGTGGTTAAGGGTACAGATCAGGATCTGCAGTCGCGGACAAGGTGCTACAATTGCGATGAGTTGGGCCATTTTGCTCGAGAATGTCCACTCCTCAAAGGCGGCGATGGAGGGGGCAAGGGAGATCGAGGCAAGGACAAGAAGCTCAACTTCATCGTGAGCTCGGGTGCAAATCAATCGACAGCCTTCATGATGAGTCCACGAAGGTTGCCGCCCGATCGTGCCGAGCGTGTAGCACCAGACAGTCCCGAAAGACTCGACCAAGCAGAACCTGCAGACCTTCCCGGAACACTTCGAGATCATGGACCCTTGGTCAGGAGGATTAGCATCTTCGCAGGAGTGAGGTGTCAGGATTTTCAGGCTCTGGTGGACACCGCTGCAGAGGATGCTGTGTGCGGCAGTGAGGCCTTTGCGAGAATGGAATCCAGTCTGAGGAACTGGAACCTTAGGCCGCGTGTGGTGAAATCGGCAAGGCATCTGCCATGCGCCGGCATTGGAGGAGATTTGCAAGGTGGTGGACGTTCCGACCAATGTGGCAGGTGTGAACGGCATCATTCGCTTCACGGTCATCCAGGACTCGGAAGCCTTCCAAACTCCACCACTCTTGCCGGTCAGTTACCTGGAGGCGGTTCGGGCCATAGTGAATTTTGATACTGGCAGGTATCACCTTCCGGATGGACGATCAGATCAGATGGTTAGGTTGCCCACCGGACATCGGGCAATCGACATCCTGAATTTTGGCACGTGTGCCTGGCAACTGCCAGACAATTTGAGAGATTCGGAAGGTCAGGATCCTTATGCCCTACCTGCCCAGCACGATTCCGAACCCCCAGGACGGCACGGTTCCAGATCCAGAACACCAACGAGGGCCAGATCTCATACAGAACAACCTCAAGGTTTGTCACGCTTCCTTGCAACCAATCCATTTCTGGAGGTTTGGCTGAGAGATAAGAACAACCGCGTAGAGCGCGTCGCAGTGCTGCCGGGATGGCGACGGCATCTGCCGACTCCGGCAGAATGTCGGTTGGGTGAAGAAGTGGACCCACTACCCGATCGCTACATCAATGTGGTCTACCGAGACGGCCATGTCATGCGGGTGAAGGACCTATGGAATGCACCTCAGGCTCATCGGGCTCTTCCTCAAGATTGGCATGGTCAGGTGTACTTTCAGGAACGGCGCCCACAACCCGATCAGCCATTCAATGCGGGTGCGCCGTACGAAGATTCCTCTCCGGGTGGTGATACGAAGAGTCCATCGTCGCCTGCAGATTATGAAGGCGCGCATTTTGCAGCCTCAGCTTCACCGGCATGCCCAAGTTCAGCATCGACGCTTCAGTCAGGGCCTGGGCATCGCGATCATGCAGATCATGAAGTAGAATCGGTTCGCTCTTGTGTACAGATGTCACCTGGCACTGCCGACTGTGACCTCGATGTCGAAAACTACACGGGTGGTGCTGCTAAGGGTGATTGCGCGTTTTTCGCCATCGAGGCTCCAAGTGAGGCCCCAGCAGTTGATGAACTGAGATTTGCATGCCTCGAACATTGCGGCAATCCTGGTGGAATTGTGCACGTCGCCGTGGCAGCAACATGCTCAAGTGGACACGGAGTCCCGCAATTCGCTTTCCCCTTCTTTGGGCACTTCTCCAGAGCCATGGACTTACGGCGGAAGATCGACAAGATGGCTTGCTTGGACAGCGACGGCGACCAGGAGAAGGTCAAGAAGATGAGGACTACCAAGTGCGTCCATGTGGAGGCGGATGGTGCTGGCTCTCTCAACGATGCTGGCTGCCGCGCGCCAACAGGCAGTGGTGGACTACATGGCGAAGAAAGCACAGCACAATGCCGAGAACGAGGAGCACGTCAAGACCAAGAACAAGAGGTCCCAAGTCAAGAAGTCCAAGGACCCGGACAGAGAAATCCCTCAGGGCATCGGAAAATCACTTTCGAGGTCGCTGGCACAGAAGCACTGGGCCCTGGAAGTGAAGGAATGCCAACATCCAGGGAACGCCAGCATCATCAAAGGCACCGGAAGCTCCACAAGCTCAGAAACTGGTGGTCAAGAAGGGCGTGGAGTATCCTCAGTTCCTACCAGCACCAAGGTCCCGTCCGGAGCAGGGGGATTTGGAAGTGATCATCAATCGCACAGGCAAGCCCGAGGTTGCGACCCACAAGAAGTACAACAAGCACGAGACGTCGACCGGGGACAACGTGAACCAGAAGGACGCGGCCGACCTGAAGACCTCCGGCCCGACCAAGGATCCCATGCAGGCCGACGCTCAGGTCGGGAAGGAGAAGGTCGACGAGGACAAGAAGACGAGGCGTCCATCGGGCCTACGGACAGCCCGACGGTCCAAGACGCCCAACCGAGACAACAAGCCGGAACCGGAGCTGTACGAACTCAGCTCACACAGCAGCGATGGGATCGACGAGGACATGACGGTGGTGGGGTAGAAAAGCACGCGCTTCCCGGACATCACCACGTCCTTGTGACACCAAAGAAGGAGTTGTTCGTGAGCGACAAGGCGAAGAAGCTCTATGCAAAGCTCTCCCGATTGGGTTATGCCATGACCACGATCATGATCTACCTATCCACAACTTCGAGAACGTTGGAAAGCATTCCTGGACACCTGATCGGAAACGTGGTGCAGGTTTACGGCTGGCAATCCGAGCAAGGATTCTGGGACGACATCGACCTGTACTCAGACAATAATGAGCGACATCAAGAAGTCGACGAGTGGTGCTACGTGTTCCAACAGCCTGAGCACATGCACTCGTGGATGACCGATCAGGAAGGAAGAGTATGCAATTTGGAACGCAAGGAGCAGAACTACCTGACTGCCTTTATCAATCAGAACACCAATGTGGACGTCATGGAGGTCTACAGCCCTCCGCGACTGGCCAAACGTGCGAGCAGGTTGGGACTTCGACCCGGGGCTTCGCTAGATTTGGTCACCGGATGGGATTTCAATCGTGCTGACCATCGACAAGCATCACTGGACCTCATCAGACGACTGAGACCAGCTCTAGTAGTTCTCAGCCCACCTTGCACGGTGTTCAGCCAATTGCGAGCCCTCACGAACTACAAGCGCAATCAGAAAGATGTTCGACGAGAAGAAGCAGAAGGACGAGCTCATGTGGAACACGCAGTACGCATTGCTTTGATTCAGCTCTCCGGTGGCAGAGGCTTCGTGTTCGAGCATCCCCTACTGGCGAAGTCTTGGACAACGACTTCTCTTGAGGAGCTGAAGCAACATCCGGAAGTCAAGGCAGTGGCTCTGGATATGTGCCGCTTTGGGCTTCAGACTCCGGACTCATCAAGGACAAGGATGATGCCCGCCAAGAAGCCTACACTCATTCTCACGAACATTCAGGAGATTGCCGACGCCCTGAACCGGAGATGTCAGGGTCATCATGCACAGCATCAACCGTTGGTGGGAGATCGACGAGCCAACAACGCAGCAGTATATCCACAACCGTTCGTGGACGAGATTCTCAAGGCGCTAAGGAAGCACATTAGAGCTTCTTATTTTCCAGTGGTCGAGCTCAAGGACCGCTGGGAATTTCGACACAACCAGTTGATTTGCCGGCATTTCCAACCGCGGCAAAACCTGTGCACTCTTGAAGAGTGTAAGGCATTCGACTTCCCCGTGGAGAAGTTCACTGGGAAGAGGACAACGACCAAGACCTATGAGGATGGAAGCACGAAGCAGTCAGTGGATGACTGGCGTTTCCACACAAATACTACGACGAGTTCCTCCGCTCAACGGTGGACTGGGACTACGGCTTTCGACCTCATCAGCGAGGTGATGTTGCCCTCCGATTACCAGAATCGGGCAACATGGATATCAGCAGCCGCTGCACACCCCATTCAGGAGTATGTGACAGCGGAGGGTGCTTTCCAAGCCGAGTGGTGTGCCATATATCCCACTCGGAAGCTTTTTGACAGAGCGGTGCCGTCGGCTCATTCAGACGGCAGAGAACAACGCAATCCAAAAGAAGGTCAAGAACGCGGGGACGAACAACGAGTAGACCAAGAACTACGGTCTCGAGTTCTACCAGAAGAACTTGGACGAGGAGACCAAGAAGGCGATGATCAACTACATCCGGAGCTGAGGAGAGAACTGTATCGAGTTCATCGGAATCTGGGTCACCCTGACCTACAGACATTCGTTCGTGGACTACGTCACGCAGGAGCGAAGCAGGAGATTTTGGCCTGGACGAAGAAGTACTTCAAGTGCCCGCTATGCGAAAGGCGGAAGAAGCCTGGCTCCCAACGACTTGGGCATCTGGCAAGAGCCATGGGCTTCAACGAGTGCATAGGCGTGGACCTATTCTTCATCAAGGAAAGGGTCTTCCTGAACGTGGTTTGCCTCGGCACGAGTCTGCAGATCGTGGAGATGATCAATGATAAGACCTCCGAGCAAGTCACCGCAGCCTTGCTGAGGACGTGGTTCGCCCACTATGGGGCTCCGAGAATGTTGATATGTGATCAAGGCGGTGAATTTGTCGGGAGCAAGTTCGCTGACACCCTCACCGACTTGGGCGTCATTGTGCACTACACAGATGTGGCGAGTCCTTGGCAAAACGGGCGTGTGGAGCGTTTTGGGGGCTCTTTCAAGAGCACGCTGGAGACGGTGATACACGAGCTGACCATCCAGACCGAGGAGGAGATGCAGATGGCAGTAGCTGCTACGCAAGTGGCGCGGAGCCGCTACTATGACCGGTCGGGGTTCAGCCCGTATCAACGAGTGTTCGGCTACAACCCAAGGCTCCCCGCAGCTTTGCTTTCAGACGACTACCTGGACCGCGAACTGCATCTGAGCCAAGAAGATACTATGGCGAGGTCTCGAGAGATACGGGATGCGGCAGCTCGAGCTTGGATGAGAGCTCAGGACAACAATGCTGTCCGACGAGCTGATAAGGCCAACACGCGCATGACCGACCTCAAGGACTTCAAGCCCAACGAGACAGTTTACGTGTGGCGAGAGAACAACAACTTTCGTGGCTGGTCTGGACCTGGAGTTGTGGTGGCAATCAGCGAAAACAATCGTTCGCTGTGGGTGTCTCTCCGCGGATATCTTCTCAAAGTGTCCAAGGAACACCTCAGGCACGCGACTTCAGAAGAAAATCTCGGTGTGGAGCTGGTCAAGGTTCTCAGTGCTGAGATGCTGGAAGGTTTGGAGTCTGGCAACATCAGACACTACCGCGATCTGGAAGAGGAAGCCACAGCATTTGCCAGGGAACAAGAACAGCAAGAAGAAGTTCAAATTCAGTTGCGCCCGCGAGGACGACGTTTGCCCCCGAATCGAGAAGAAGTTGATGAGGATATTACCGAACTTTTCGGTGGCGAGGAAGGTGAGATGGCAGATCAGCAGAATCCCATGGAAGTGGATCAGCCTCACGATCAACCACAACCCCATGAACTACCAGCACTGGAAGTGGCAAGCACAGCGGCACCTTCGGAGTCTTCATCTACGGCCATCAACGATGCGAGCCGACTGACAAGTCGTCGAGCGTCAACTCTGGTAGACGAAGGACGAGGTGGCGAAATGTCTTTTGGCCCAGTGCGGCAGAGTTCAAGCAGGGCCATGCCATATCCTTTTTCCAATGTGGAGAGTCAACCGTGGCCAACCGCAAGGTCAAACACCACGCTCTTCGAAGTCTACGACCAGAACATGGAGACACAGGATGGGGCCAAATGGTGTGAAGATCGGATTCGC
The DNA here is from genome assembly GCA_963377175.1 of Effrenium voratum. Taxonomy (NCBI): domain Eukaryota; class Dinophyceae; order Suessiales; family Symbiodiniaceae; genus Effrenium; species Effrenium voratum. Next base: position 210,581 of record CAUJNA010000438.1, on the reverse strand, counting down.
GGCGTCTGGTACATGAAGGCCAAGTCATCACATGCCTTCAAGTTGGAAGATTCCGTGTGCTTCTTCAGCAACAAGGACAAGCGTTTCTACTTGGCCAAAGCGAAGGAATCGCCTGGACAGGTGGAATTTGCCAAGTTGCCGAACAGCGAAAAGCAAACGTTTCGACAAGCCAGAGCCAAGGAGTTCAAATCTCTGACCGACAGTGGCGCGATCACGGTGCTGTCAATCGAGGAGAGCTTAGCCTTCACTCAAGCACATCCTGAACACGTTCTCACGTCAAGGTTCGTGGATCGATGGAAGCCAACCGAGGACTTTGCAGTGTTGCCCGAAGACTTCAATGCAGCAGATGTGGGTTCGGGACACACTACCTCGGTGGCCCCCAAGTCGCGATGGTGCGTGGTTGGTTGGAAAGATCCGATGGTACATCAGATCGAACGCTCAGCTCCCACCCCGATGACTTCGAGCATGTATCTCTTCATGGCCTTGACCGCAGGAAGGCAATGGAGCGCTTTCGTCAAAGACGCCAAGACGGCGTTCCTCCAGTCGAAGCCCACTACGCGCAAGCAGAAGCTCGCGGTGAAGCAACCCTCGGATGAGGCACTGCCCGGACTAGACTCTAGGCAGTTGCTTCTCCTGAACACCGAAGTGTACGGGTTGGTATCAGGACCGGCGTGGTGGAGAAGGGATACAGGGTCAATGCCTACGACAGGTGTGTGCTGACTTTGGACAACAAGTCAGGCATTCCTGGACATCCGACCGAAGGAATCATCGTGGTGGAGGTGGACGACATTTTGGAGTCCGGAAACGAGCGACACCGCGAGAAGATGGCCTGGCTTGAGAAGAAGTTGAAGTTCGGCAAGATCATCAACCTTCAAGAACATCCAGAAGGCACTGGTTACGCAGGTCGCAGGATCATGCAAGGCCCAGATGGTTCTTTTCAGTATACCATGGCGGATTACATCAAGAACAGGTTGAAGTATGTTCGGGTGGAACGCAAGTATTTGAAGAAGGACGCTTCAACCACTTGCCTAAAGGAGGACGAGATTCAACAGTTGCGAGGAGTGGTTGCAGCCATCAACTGGATAGCCCGTGAGGGACGTCCTGACGTTTCAGCAGCTGCAAGCATCCTCTCTGGTTGTTTCGAGAAGCCCGTGATGCAGCATGTTCTGGAAACCAATCAGGTGGTGGATCATCTGAGGTGCTGAAGGTACATCACATCCCCGAAGAACAGGTTCGGCACCTGGTGATTTCGGACGCTTCCTATGACCCCACGGGCAAGGTCAAACCTCAGCATGGATGGATTCAAGCGATTACAACACCGCAGTTGAACCGTGGTGAAGTTGCTCCGGTAAGCTTGATGAGCTGGAAATCGAGGCGACTTCGTCGGAAAGCAGGCAACACGCTGCTTTGCGAATCTATAGCGCTCTCAACAGCTTTGGGTGCGATGGAGAAACAGGTGGCGGTGTGGCAAAGCTTTTGCAAGTCCAAGTACGATCCTCGGGAAACAGCTGTGGAGGTGTCCGAGGAGGTACAGATGGGGCTTCGAGGACCTGGCACGGTCATACGATGCATCGGAAGGCGACGACGACAGGTCAGCCTTGGAGATTGGGATCATCCAGGAGAGCATCGCGAAGCTCTCTGGACGCATGAGGTGGATTCCGCACAACTTCAACCCTGCAGATGCTCTCACGAAGCTCAAGGCTCACATGGAGCCGATGATGAAGTTGCTAAAGAGCAACAGCCTCGTGATCGAGGAAGAAGATGAAGTCTTGAACCGCGGCAGACAAGGCGAGCATCGCCTGAAGTCGCGGGCATAAGAATTTTTGGAGGCTGTGAGAATCATTTCACATGCCTAGGAGTCTTGCATGTGTCTGCCCGCTGCCTTCTAGGCCTTGAGTCACGTGGATGCGTTAGAAAAACAAGTGCCAATAGCAGCATTTTGTTGTCATCTGGAGCGCCGAGATGCTGGCATCCCGGCTAGCAAGCTGCGCTGCGACGAAGGCCTCGGTAGCGAGACCCAGCAGGGCATTTGCTATCTTGGTGTCTACCTCCAGCGGCGTGTCCAACCAACCCGTCCACCGTGGAGAGCAGGGCGGCCAGTGCGCTTGCGTCCGCCTTGCCGGCGAGGGCGGCGTCGAGGGCTGCCGTGGCGACTGCGTCCAGGAGGGCGGCTGCTATCTTAGAGCCCACCTCCGAGGAAGTGTCGACGGCCGACTGCAGGGCGTATGCGCTCAAGGCGCTGGCGTCTGCCTTGGAGGCCTGGAGGCGTCTCGACTTGCGAGCTCGCAGGAGGCCAGCGCTGCGGCGGTGACGACGCCCAGGAGAGCGTTGGCCACCTTGGTGTCGACCTCCAGCGGCGTGATCCTTGCTGCGATGTCGAGGGATTGCTGGTCCACCACCGTCTTGAGGCCGTAGTTGGCTGCCACCGTGGCGTTGTTGGCCGAGGCGATGGAGCCATTCATGGCTGCCGTGGTGCTGTAGTTCGATCAGGTCCACGCCGTCGGGGGTGCTCTTCGTGGCCACCACGCCCTCCAGCACGTCGAAGGCCGACGTGCGGCTGTCCAGCTTCGAGGCTGCGTTGTTGCTGGACGCTGCCGTGTTCACTGCCAGGTCTGCCACTTGCGCGTAGGGCGTCAGAGTGACAGGTCCTTCAAACATGTTTTCTTAGGAGTGACCGAAGTCAGGTCGTGGGCTACGTACTTGTAACGCGGAGCGTGATAAATGTATACGTCCTTGTCGTAATTTATAACGTCCTTGTAACTTCGCACCACCCCTGGAGTCGGTTTGGGCCAGGAAGTGTACATGAATTGAGGGAAAATATCCTTCAATTCAAGTTCCCTGGTCCAGGTCGTCATACCACCCCTGTAGCCGACGGCCTCGCTTTGCAGCTTGGAAGATTACGAAAGCTTGTGTCACGGGTTGACACGGACCGTGGGACACCTCGAATCCCGGCGGTTCGCGCCCCGCAGTGACGCGGTGATGCTTTTTTTTTATACCCAAAAGCGCCCATGTCCAAGAGATCTATTGGCTCAGTGGTCAAGCCCGGTCTCTGCGATTTGCAGCGTCCGGGGCTCGAAACCCGGCGGTTACATACCGGTGACAAGCTCGGCGGGCTGCTTTTTCCACCCAAAAGCGCGACCCAGTGAGCGGTGACAAGCGGTGACAAGCGGTGACAAGCTCGGCGGGCTGCTTTTTCCAGCAAAAGAAGCTCCCTTGCCTCAGTGGTTAAGCACAATCTCTGCACCACCCTGGTCTGGGGCTCGAATCCCGCCTGCGACCGGGCAACCTTTGCCCATTAATGAACCAATATTGTTTGAAGCCGATTCCATATTCACTCAAACTTGCCAAGATTTCGAGCCCTGGAAGTCCCTCTGGACGTTCGGTAGGTTGGCGTGTTAGACCCGGTGACGAAGGCGGTGACAAGTTCGGCAGGTTGCCGTGTCATGAGCGAGGACCTTGGCAGGCTGCCGTGCTTGGGCAAAAAACGGAAAATCGTGTGAAGAACGAAGTGGATGGTCATATTGTGGATGGTCATATTTGTCATTTAATTTCTTTATTTTATTGTATCTAAATTTTCTACCATCTATAGTTATTGATGTTAATTCCTTGTTTCCTCTTTTTGGAGTTTCCGCTTTATCATTATTCAACAGATAATCTATAACATGTTTCAGAATACTATACTATATAAATTTAATGTGTTTATTTCTTTAAATGACTTTTTAGAAAATATATACTTAAAGATTTAATAACTTAATATAAGAGGAAAATGAGTGATACAGAAAGTGAATATAGTGATACAGTCGGTGTCAATGCTAAAACTATAATGAAACAAAAGTTTATCAGTTATAAATGTAGAGACTGTGAGATGCTTAAATTAACAATTAAACAGGGTTTTATAGATGGTGTTAGTAATAATATTTGTCAATATATGATATGCAATAATTGCAATAAAATTATAAACAAAATTGATTATATGAATAACGAAGATACTGATAATAGAAATGCTAAAGCTCTTGATGATGATTTAGAAATATTTGTGTTTATTGAAATGAATAAGTTCTTTACTGAAAAAGAATTTGATAATGTATTAGATGATGGACATGTTGATGAGTTTATTTATAGAATGGTAAAAAGATTATACAATATGTCTTTTAGCATTAAACGTTTAAAGTACGAAGCATCGAATAAGAATAACTCTGATTTTGAAAATGAGTTTTTAAATTATCAGTATGAAGCTCACGAACTTAGATACACAGCAAGACATGCAATTTGTGTAATGAAGGTGTTTATAAAAGAAATAGGAAATAATATTTATAATGAAAAAACAGTTGATAAAATAATGAAACAAATTGAAAAAAGGATTTTAAAATTAATTAGAAATAGAGTTGAACTCATAATATAATTATAACATGTAAAATCATATATATGTTATAATTATACAATACTTATGGTTTGTTTCTTAATTTTCCTAATGCCTTAAAAATGACTTAAAGAAATAGTGCCTTAATATAATAAGAGGAAAATGAACGGTGATAAAATCAATAATTATACCAATAATTATATCAATAAAAAAATGCTATGATTGTCGTCACTTCAAAAAAGAAGATATGGAATTGTATAAATTGAATTTACCTAATGGAATAGTTAATAATATTATTGATTATGCTTTGGGTAAAGAAGATGAATGTAAAATTTGTCAGGAATGGAGAGATAATCAAGAATTGATCAGATATCATTTAAATCTGGAAAGAAGAAGTAATAGAAATGTTGAAGATGAAATTTTGATATTCTTAACTGTGTATGAAAGACCACCTTATAGTTATGTTAGAGCTTTTCTCAAACTCAGTAAGGGGAAAAGTATGAACTGATTGACCACATTTTATGGATATTGTTAAATCGTAGAAGAGAGGGGTGTAATGTAAAAGAAGACAGTAAATCATATATTGAAAGCAAAAATTTTAATGTGAAAAATACCGTGAGAGCTATTAATATTATTATTAAAATGATGTATGAAATCAGTAAGATTTGTCAATAGATTATTATCCTGTACTGAGATTATAATCATACTATAATAATAACATGTAAAATCTTATATGTTATAATTATACTATACTTATGGTTTGTTTCTTAATTTTTCTTAATGCCTTACAAATGACTTAAAGAAATAGTGCCTTAATATAATAAGAGGAAAATGAACGGTGATAAAATCAATAATTATACCAATAATTATATCAATAAAAAATGCCATGATTGTTGTCACTTCAAAAAAGAAAATATGGAATTGTATAAATTGAATTTACCTAATGAAATAGTGAATAATATTATTAATTATTCAATCGATGAAGAAGACGAATGTGAAAATTGTATAAATTGGAGAGATAATCAAACTTTAGATTTCAATATTTCTAACTGTAAATAGAATACCACCTTACGATTATGTTAAACAGTTTCTTAAAATCAGTAAGAAAAATATGAAATGATTTGTGATATATTATGGATGTTGGGTTATAGTCAAAAGAAAGGAGAAGATGTTAAAGAAAATATCAAATTATTTATTGAAAGTAAAAAGCTTAATGTTCAAAATTCAGTGAGAGATATTAATATTATTTTTAAAATGTTGTATGAAAGAAGTAAGGCAAATCAATTAAATTATTATCCTGAACTGAAATTATAATCATAATATAATACTAACATGTAAAATCGTATAGTTATAATTATACTATACTTATGGTTTGTAAAGATTGAAATATTTTATTTTTTCTTGATTTGCTTGACTCTTCAAAGTGCGTTGTTTGAACTTGGTATGCTCCTTTGATTTTTTCGTGCTTTGACTGTTTGTATTTTATTTTGTTTGATACTTTTCTGATATTTTTATTGGTATACTGCTTTGAAATTTGTCAGTGTGTGTTTTTGAGTTTGTGTTCTTTGATGGTTTTTATTTTTGCTGTTTTGTTGGTATGCTTGTTTGAATTGTTTAATGTTGTATGCTTTGATTAAATATTTTGTTGGGGGTTGTTCTGGTTTTTGAGTTGCTTGGTGGTTCTTATCTGTTTTCTGTGGATTGTGTGTACAGTGTATTTTGTTGTATGCTGTTTGAGTTTTTGGGTTTGATGTTACAAATGCCCTTGTGACTATTTTTTGGGGGCAGAGTCCCTCGCGCGAGCGGTGCGCGCGGCCACGGAGCTCGATGCGCGCACCACGGTGCTCAGCATTGACGGCGTCGGCGCCTACGACCACATCTCGAGGGCCTGCATGTTGGGCGGCCTCAAGCGGACGCCAGGCCTGACCGGGTTGCTCCCTTTTGTCGCGCAGTTCTATGCCGAGCCCAGCACCTATGTCTTCTACGATGCGGAAGGGGCCGTGCATGAGATCCGTCAGGGTGAGGGCGGCGAGCAAGGCGACCCGCTCATGCCGGCACTGCACGCTCTTGGGCAGCACGCTGCCCTGCTGCAAGCGCGCACTGCCCTGGGCCCAGAGGAGGACCTGTATGCCTACCTCGATGACGTTTACGTCACGAGTGGGCCTGCGCTATGGCAACGCGCGAATGTCCGCGTGCACTTGGATAAGACGCGCTGCACGCGGGCGCCGGAGACGCAGGGCATTACCGTTCTGGGCACGCCGCTCGGGCACGCAGCGTACGTGGCCCGGTCGTTGGAGAGCGTCAGTGAAAAGCATGCGGTCTTGCTGGACCGCATACCGTGTGTGCCGCACGTGCAAAGCGCGTGGTTGCTCCTGCTGCTGTGCGCCCAACCGCGCTGCAACTGCTTGCTCCGCGTGCTGCCCCCAGGCGACACCGGAGGGTTCGCGGAGGCACACGACCGAGCAGTTGCCAGGTGCCTGGAGCGATTCCTGGGGGGGCGGGGCGAGCCGCTAGTGCTGCCTGAGCTTGCGCTCCGGCGAGCGCAGCTCCCACTGCGATTCGGCGGGCTGGGCCTCCGCTCCGCAGCCGCGTCCCGTGTCGCGGCTCACTGGGCATCTTGGGCCGACTCTATGCTGGTGATAGGCGCGCGCCACCCGCACATCTTGGCGCGGCTGCTGCCCGGCTTGGCTGATCCACGTGGTGCTCTCTGCCCGCCATGTACGCGGGCAGCCGCGCACGCGGAGGCTACTTTGCGCGCTGCCGGCTTCACGGCTCCACCGTGGGCAGCCCTGGTTGACGCAGCGCAGGCAAGTGACGTGTCCCACTTCGGGGACGTTGCGCGTGGATGGCAGCAAGCCGCGTGCTCCTGCTTGGACCAGCGCCCTCGAGACGCTACTTTCCGACCTCGATTCGGCGTCTCGGGCATTGCTGCTGTCTCAAGCGGGGTCGGGCGGCAGTGTTGTTCTCACCACCTTGCCAACGCGCGAAGAGTTTACCATGCCGGACGACGTAGCCCGCTGTCTGCTATGAGGCGGGAGCCCGGGTTGCGACGAACGTCGCCCTTCGCGACTTGAACCTCGGGGTGCCCGTTTCTGACGGGCGCCGGCTACCCCGAGTTCCAGGGGGCGCGGCGTTGCCGCCTCATCGTTTTCGCTGCAGAAGTTGGCGGCCGCTGGGGAGAGGGCTCTCGCCAGCCCCGCGCGGCGTGGTCGCGGCCGCCCGCAGGTCGGGGCAGATGCTCGCGATTGCGGCCCAAACCGCGTTCGCGAGCAGCCTCTGCGAGCTGCCCATCGACAGCTATGCCAGCGCGCCGCCCGAGGGCGGCGTGCTGTCCGCCGGGCGCGTAGTTTTCCCTTTGTCTCACCGCTGTGGGATTTTGGGGGATTCGACTGACTTGAGCAGGCGGAAAAACGCGTGGAGAAAAAAAAATCAACCGGGCAGGCGGCTCGGGGCAGGCCCACTTTCCCACGTGGCGTCGGCGAGCATTCGTGCCCGACTGCGTGCCAATCGGTGTGTACACATATGGGGCACTGAGGAGCTGTGCAGCGAATGTGACACTTGCGCACAAAGCCGCGCATGGCTTGCAATCAGTAAGTGCACCATTGCCGATGTTAATGGCAGAGGTTCTGCAGAGCCGTGGGCGCCTGGACTCTGATACGCGCACTGGCAGCCATCGCGCCACTTACCGTGAATCCCTTCCTCCTTACCATTCACTGACTCCCAAGAATCACGTCGTAACAGCATATTGGATTATTAATAGGCATTTCTGGTCACTACATCCTTCTTCCTCATCATCCCCAACTTCTAGGATATAGACGTGACCAATATGAAATCCATCTCTCTTATCTTTGTTTATCTTGCTTTTATAAATATGTTTGAAAAGCAATAACCATGCGAGGCACTGCGCAGTCGAGCGGGCGAACGTGTCGAGGGCGTGGTTCCCCATTGCCCATATCCGCCGCAGCGATCGCACGGTGTATTCAAAGTATGTGATTCGGGCACGAGCCTGTGCCCAGGCAATGGGTAAGTTGGGGTAAACAAGCCACAAAAGAAAGGTTCCCCAAAAGCAAACCAATCCCCGGTCCCAAAGATCAGGGTTTCCCACACACCAGAGAACAACAACCAAAAGGGAAAACCAAAACAAGTAAACAAGTACCCGCAACCTTGATCGACGATGAACCGCACGGGCGGACCCCACCAATCTGCCCCGGACCGATGTCTCTTTCTCCACCGACACGAAGGTGATCGACGCGGGGACCCGGCGACGCTCATCCGAGGCGCGACGGACCCGCAAACTTGAGCCAAACATCACAGGTTGGTCACTACCGCGACGTCCCTGGTGATGAAGTTAACCATGGCTAATCACACCCCCCTCACGAGGAGTCCGTCATTTGACGGGCGGAGCGTGCCATTTACTGATAGGATTTAACTGCTCGCATGTGTCCGCAAACAGCTGGACACTACCGCCGTCAGCGGTGGAGCAAACCCACAAAGGCAGTTGCGCGACATCCCGGGCATTAAATTCCCGCCACCACCCCGAATTAATCGGGGTAACGCTGTCCAACATACCTTGTGGAAAGGTCCACATGACGACACTAGGTCACAACTGTTTGCATCAACAATGCAAGAAGTTTAATTCTTATCAGAAGCCATGAAAAAGAAGATAACGTATGTCCATTTAGCACCCTCGCCTAACGGCAAGAGGTACTCCTGACCATGCGTACCTGAAAAATGCTTGAATTCCGCAAACCCGGGAGTAACCCCCCATCAGTTTGCTTTCCCTCTCACTCACACTGCTTCCTGATGAACACGACCAGCAGCCCAGCAGCGGTACGGGAGAGACATGACCTCCGCGCCTCAGCGGTCCGGGAGGAACATCACCACCTCCGCACCGCGCCGACCATTGGAGAATGGACGCAAGCCTATCGGCCGCAATCCTCGTGACTCAGCCTATCGGCTATCGTCACGTCTCCTCCGGTCACGTCCGCCCCGCGCGCGGTCCCTATCACGATCCCTTTCGGATCTCCTGCGATCATCTCGCCTTCGATCTCGCTCCCGATCGAGTGAATCATCATCACGACGATCACGAGCATCGTCCCTCCTCCGGTCGCGATCATCCTCGCGCCGCGGACGGTATCTGCGCCTTCTCGACTCTCTGGAATCCCTGGTGTCCACGGTCCTAACGGACCTCCGAGAAGGAGCGCGGGAAACATCCGATTCCCTACGCCTCCTCACGATCTGGTTGAGAGCCTCCAGTGCTGACGCGTCTTCACCATTTCTAATGAAATCCCTGACTTGCTTGTTCAGCACTCTGTTGGTGGAGACCGACAAGAGAGCGTCCACCACCGAACTCTCAGGCAGCACCAGGAAGTGACCCTCCACCGGGCTCGCCGCAGCTCGCTCAGCCGACTGCAACCTGATCTCACCGCCTTCAGGCTTCTTTGCCATCGCCTTGGATGCCGTCAAAGGCGCTACCGCGTCCTTTGCCGAAGATCTGCCAAGCGCGGAGTGAAGATCATCCCCACTAGCTTCTCTCGCTGCCGCACCTGGTCTGCTGTCGACGTCATCAGGCCTTGTTGATGCCTCCCGCTTTGTCGACTCCTTCACAGTCTCATCGGGATCCCAACGGGACTTCCTTTCTCTCTTCTGCCCTTCAGCCGACCCCCGACTACCGCCAGGAGCGTCGTCTCCGCCTACCTTCTCCTTCTTGACCTCAACCCTCGGTTCGGCCTGCTTCGTCTCCTTAGCCTCAGCCTTCGGAGCCGGAGCATTCTTCGCCTCAGACACTGAAGCGGCCTTCCCTTTTGGCTCGGCCTTTGGAACCGGGGTCATTTTAGCCTTTGCGCTCGGCCTGGCTCCTTCAACCACCATCGCGACCCAAGTCTTCTTCGGTTGAGCCACAGTTGCATCAACCTCCATCGGAGCCGGCCCAGCATCAGCCTTCGCTTTTGCCTGTGGGACAGATGGACTAACGCCCTTACCAGACCTGGCACTTCACCTGACTTTGGTGGTGGGCCGGAAGGGCTACCGCCCTTACCGCCCTTTTCCCCCTTCTTCCCTTTTCCTTTTCCGCCCTTGACGATCGGCTCCTGCTTAGGACCAGGACCCTGCGCAGCATGATGCACCGATTGAAGCCCTTCGATGTTCACGTCCAATGGCTCCGGTTGACGACCATCAAGAACCGTCCTCACCCTTTCGTCACTGACGTAGACGAATGGGTCGCGGAAGGGTGCGGGAGGCTCCGACTGTCCGGCACTGATCGCCTTCTGCACCTTGGCTATCGCCTCCTTCAACCTCTTCTTCTCATCGTACCCTGTCTCCGATACCATGTACTGCCTGAGCTGCGATATCAATGCATGACTGGCCAGGATGTCCACGTCCTTCCGATGGGTCGGATACAATGGAGTCAGATGACCAGCCGCGGAGCCAATCACGTATGCCATCGGAATATAGAAGGACAAGTACGTGTCATGGCGAGCGAACTTCCTAACGGAAGTCGTCATACGCCTACCCCACTGAGCAGCATGCCTCGGGTTAGCCCGGAAGTACTCCGTGACCGACTCAAATCTATCGACTTGGTTGGTCAAAATCAGGTGCTTCGCTACCCACTTCTCCACGAACGCATCCGAGGCCGAAATCCCCGACACATAGGAGAATTGGAAGAGCACCTTCGCCAGCTCATCCCACGCCGTATCGACTCCTCCCTTGTCCTCGCCAAGATAAGGGGGCAGTCTGATGCCGCTCTGCACCGTCATCCTCAGATCAGACGCCATCGAATAGGAAATCAAGTTCCTCTTGATGACTCCGACCACTTCGCAGGGGATCCTCTTGGGCTTGAACTGCCCCATGGTCCTCACCCACTCCGGGACGATGCGGCACCTCTCGAAGTCATTTTCCTCCGCGTTGGATAAAGTTCGGGTAAAAGACCGGGAGTGCACACCCAGGACACAAATGCATCCCATTTGGCGTCATCTCCGCGCACCTCAAACAGAACGTGGTGGTCACATTCAACCTGACCTCTTCCCGCGATCGCCTGCGCTCTCCCCTAACGGGGGTGAAGTCACCATAGTCCCATGCCCGATGGTACACTATCGTGTAATCATCGTACATGTATGCTGCCTTCCAAGCTCCCATGTGGATCTCGTTCCGAACGGCAAGGGTCTTCCTTCTTGTCAAAAACACGGGCCCAACCAAGGACCAGTGCACCCGAAGGTCCACCATTACCACCACGTACCTACCCGAGTAGTTCCGCAGCCTGTCTCTGACGTACCACGAAGGCGATACCTCGGCATTCGGCGCCATGGCTCCCACAAGTACAAGTGGGATCAGGCCCTCATCCTGCCTACCATCCCCAATGGTCTCGTACACATCGGGCCTCGTGATCAATATTTCGCCTCACCCTTTGGAGCTGAACCGCCTTCCTAAAGTCCGAGAACTTCATGACGACGTACCCCACCATGGGGAGTTCATTCCAGTGCATTTCATACATTAGAGATCCGCCAGGTGCATCCTCTTGGGTGTACCTTTGCCTAACGGCACTGTAGCTCATGTCACGTCCGATCCGCGTGTGCCTAACGGCCACTAACCTAGTGCTCTCCTTGAGGAGGACACCGTTCCCATCGTACATGACCATGAGCATCGCCTCAACTTGCCCTATCGGGAAAGCTTTGATCGTTGGAATGAAGAATTTCCACGACATCTCGGCGTTTTCCATGCCCGAGATCTCCCTCAGGAACCAGATGGCCTGGTCACTATTCACCCAGTTTCCAGCCTCACGCCCGATTTTCTTCAGCACACGCTCCTCGAATAACTCCGAGACTCTCTTCGAGTTGATGACCAGACCCTCAAAGTCGCACGAGAGCAGTCTCATCAGCTCCTTAGCCGCCTCCCGCCCTGCAACGGTGCCCGCAGTCTCCTCGTAGTTCGGGAGGTATTCGCCCAACCTTGTCTTCGAGGGAACCACAATCTGGCATGTAGCGGCCTCTTTAGGGATAACCCCAGTATCCCTTAACTCTGGATTGATTTCCCGCCTATCGGCGAGATAATCCTTCCTTCCATCCAGGACCACAAGATTGTAGGTCATCTTGCTCGCCGCCTCACTTGGTCTGAATCTCCTGCTATCATCCAGCTGATCAGGAGCAAATGGTCCACTGGGGGCAGCTGCACTCACCATAGGCGCGCCTCGCCCAGAGCATAGGTGTTTCTTGTGAAAGTTCACCATCTCGTTCAGCTGCGACAGGGCATAGGCTCGATCCTCCAATGACGCACTCTTCATCCCAGCCTCAGTCAGAGGAGCCTCAGGCTTGTCATAACTCGCCTTTCCGCCCCATCTCGCCGCGACTAGCTCGGCAGACTTCGCAGGGTCGATCAGATTGCCCGACCATTCAGGCATGTTGCTCAACCTCCTAGTCAACGCGTCTACCGACGCAGCCAAGTCCTCATCCGTCACGGTGTGAGGGTCGACCTTCTCCCTGTCTTCCTGTCCCACGTCAGGAAGCCTATAGTCCCCGCGGATGGCCTCCATCGCGGCCTTCTCAGCTTCCTCAGCCTCCTTTTGCGTGGCCACTGCTCTCGGAATCAAGAGCGCAACCTCGGCCGGCAACGACTTCTCCATGTCTATCGGAGTGTTCTTGGGAAGGATCCTTCGATCATCTCCCTCCCCGCTGTACACATAGTCAGGAGCAGTCTTCCGGTACTCCTCGAAGGTAGCCCCTTTGTAATTGGTGATCCCGCTCGGGTCTGCCTTCCCAGCCCCAGTATCCCGAGGCGTGGGCTTCTTCGTCCCGGCGGAACCCTTCTTGGAGCCTTCCTGATCCACATCCATGTCGTCTTTCTTCTTCTCCGTCACAGAAAGTTTTCCAATGTCAGGAAGGGTCACATCATCGCCCTTTTCCGATCCGACGCCCCTATCGGGGGCCGGCTCGGTCCTCGGTTGCCCCGAAGAGCTCGCCCCAGGATCCACATCGCCCTCGTCATCCACATGTGGTCGCTTTCCCCACACGATCTTCGTCTTCGGCTTCAGCGGAACAGCGACACCCCCAGCCATATGGTGTCCAGGTCATCTTCGAACCATGATTTCCCGAACGGGTGCCCATCCCTTCCGATGATCTCCTTCCTATCGGAAGTAGACCCCGAATGGGACAATGCCGACACATGAGACAGCATAATCTCAGCCGCTGATTGCGCCAGCGTCTCGGGCATCTGCTCCCTCGTCGGGATAGTCCGCAACTCCGGAGCAAGGTGACCTGCAATCATGCTGAAAGGCGCAGTCCCCAACCGCTTGCCTAGCACCGCTTCGTTCAGCGCGCTGAAGTACTTCTGCAACTTCTCCAGCATTGCCGTCGCCGCCATCAGCTGAGGGTGGAACATTGGCATACGCCATGCACGCCCAAGGGCGCAGTCCACATGCGATGCGATCGTAGTGATCGTCCCTACCAGCAAGTGTCATGACGCGATCTCCGGCACCCAAGTCGGATCATCCAAAGGAATGCATTGACCCGTTTGCGCGTTCAGCAAGGTAGCCCTCACTCCCGGCGCTCGGAGTTCGGGTCACTAACGACACCACGAACCATGTAATCATCACGATCGGGCATATCTGCCCAGTCCCCCGGAGGTGCTCGCCCATGATGGTACTTCGCCTGAATGTCCTGCCTCATCCCTAACGGGATGTGGGCAGCCTCGGACGCCACCTTCTTCATGTTCCATTGTTGATCACCCCACGGCGTAGACTTCCGATCTCGAGGATTGATGTACTCCTGATCGATCCTCCCAGCAGCTCGGGAAGCATCCAACGCCCCGTACATGTAATCGTTATGCACGGCTCGCTCCAACACCGCACTCCACTCGCTATCGCGATTAGGGAACACAATGTGGCTAGTCTCGTTCGCCTTCCTCCACTCCTCCGCGGTAACCCGCTCTTGAGTGATTGCCTTGTTCCGGATCACGGCATAGATGAAGGGCTCACCAGCCTCCCTGGCCAGGATATGCTGAACGATGAACCTCCTATTTGATCTGCTCTCCGCCGGTCTCGCCGAGGTCCGTGAGCCCCTTGTAGACAGGTATGAACTATGCTCACGGTGATGCCGAACCTCTGCTGACTTCAGCTCGGGTGCTTCTCCCGGATGCTCCGGGTACGGCGTGTTCGCATAATTGTGTATGCCCCCTCGAGACTCCTGGGTCGAAGCCGCCTTCGGGGTCGCTGCAGTATCCCGCAAGTCCCCGTCATCGTCCGTGTACTTGGGAGCATAGGAGATTGGCACACCTGGGCCAAACGTACCCGACGCCTCCTCCTTCTTCTGAGTACCAACAGGATCTCGAGCCCTGCGTTCTTCCCTAACGGGCGACGCCGCTCGCCTTGCCGCAGACGATTCCACCGACGGTTCAGTCGTAGTCGTAGTGGCCTGAGGTACCTCAGCTTCCCTACCGGGAGTCTCCTCCTCACCTACAGCGGGAACCTCGGCTTCCTTCTCCGGCTCCATCTCAACGTCTCCGGTGAACTCTAACACCTCAGCCTCGGTCGGACCCTCACCATCATTGAAGGTATCCGTAGGGAGATCGACCCCTTCCCTATCGGGTAGGAGATCATCGACCTCGGTGGAGCCACCCGTGTTCTCCTCCTCAATCGTCGCCGTGGGCGTCCGGAGACTCGATGACCATCGATTCCCAACTTCGGTTGCAGTGACCTGAGGTGAAGAAACCCTCGGACTCCGAGGTGGGTTGGGTGGAGACTTTGGTCTCACCGATGCCAGCATCTCCTTCGTGACTAACGTCTTAGGAGGTGCTTTCGGGGCAGCGGTCTGACCTCCCGCACGCTGACCTGCGTCGGATGACTGCCCACCGGGGCTCACGCCTATCGGCGGTCCTCCGTGACCGGCGCCTGTCATATCGACATCCTCAGACTCAGACATCGAGCCGCCATCACCCATCTTCGAAGAAGTACCCTCCTTCAAAGACTTGAGGATGTGGTCCCTGATGTACAACGTGACGGAGCCAGGCCACGTGGTCCTAGTTAGGGAGAAGAAGTCCGGGACAGCCGCGAGGTAAGCCGGCACCACAATCCAAGCCCTTTGGACTGGCCGATTCCTGCCGTAGCTGTCAACTTCACTCCCCCACGACACAGCGTCTGACGAAACCACCGGGATCAAATTCGCACGGAGATCGCCCATCTTAAACTGGATCTCCTTCTGCATGTGAACCCCTTGGTCGCCCTCTCGACCTAACGATCGCCCTGGGCCGCAAACCATCACCTTCACCTTGTTGTTGAGCGCGACCAGCGACTCCACGTCCCTACTCCACATGGTCGCCGCATCGCTTCTCGCCTTCCATGCGTTCCTCTCCCACCTAAACAGGTAGGAGCCGCGGAGGCCAAAGACATACAGGTCGTACTTTGCAGCATCTGCATTGTTGTACTTCTGGAGGCAGTCTTCCGTCCGCTTGTCCATCAGCTCGTACGCCTTGTCGATCATCATCCGAAGGGATGTCTCCTCGTTATCGCGAGTACTGGTCACGTAATGCACCTCATAGTTCTTGAACGGCCGGTTATCCGGGGAACCCCTCAATCGATCATTCTTTGTCCTGCACTTGAGGATGTCCTCCGCCAACGTTGCTGGGTCCATCCCTTTCTTGTTCTTCGTGGATGCAGTGTTGAACGTCTGATCCAGCAGGTAGAACACAGTCGCATCCGGAGCCGCGGACTCCTCTTTGAACACCGGAGGACCGTATCCGGCCGCTAAGGCCGCAGCAATCCTCACCGCAGCGCCTGTCCCACTAGCCGCTAAACACCGAAGCAAGATTACCATCTTGTCTTGGTAGCGACTCATCTCGTGCAGCACGATGGATGGGTAGATAGACAGCATCACATCCGCTAACACGGCAGCTGCCCATGCGTCCCACTGCCTTTCCATTTGTGCAGAATCAACCGCCACGCGGGAGTATCCTCCCCTCGGCAGCTCCACTGTTGGCGGGACGACCTTCCCGCTCCTGATTAGGCGCATCACCTTCCTAGCTTGCTCAAAACACTCAAGCTCCCTCGGGAAGAGCGCTCCCCGCCCAACGGCCTTTGCTTCATCCTTGACCTCGGTGAGGTATCCCTTCGTGAAGGTGATCTCGAACGTCTCACCCCGGATGGCCTCAAGCATGTTCGACTTCGGCACGATCCTGGCGTAAAGCGCCCCACCGTCCGCCTCGGCAGCCTGAGGTGTCCCTGGAGCAGCACGCATGTTCTCCTCTTCAACGGATAGACCTATCGGTCCCATGTAGTTCTCAGGGAAGAACTTGTGCATAGCCCACACGACCGATGGAGCATGCGGATTCCATTCAACGAATGGGTTGTAGTACTGCAGGGTGCTATCGCCCCCTGAGTTGCATAGCTCCACAAATTGTGAGTCTGCCGCAGGCTTCTCAAGCTTGATGCAGATTCCACAGATCCCCAGCCTCGTTCGGGAACACTCGCTGGGCCCCTCTCTTGACGCCCTTCAGGTGGGGATTGTCGCTGAACAGGTTCTCAGACTCGTCCGGTTGCGCGATGCAAATCGCGACCCTCGCCCACGTGTTCTGACCGTAGTGCGACAGAGTGCTGTATCCCAGGGCCTCAATCGCCTTCAAAGACATCCATACACCTACTGCTTCATCGTGTGCGGTGGACGCAGTAACCTGCATACCACCCAGAATGCTCCACAATGAAGATTGCGAAGTTCCATGGATAAGGACCTTCTCAGTATCCGTCTGGCCTCTGAAATTGATGGCCAAGTCGAAGAACGCCCATCCGTCAGGGACCGATTTCAACATCAGTGGCACTCGCCGGGTTCTTGGGCGCGATCCTCAACACCTGTCTATGATCCCAGTTGATGGCATCAGCCAAGGAAGTGACCACACCTGACATGTGTCCCATCGCGTGCAGGTATCCCCGCATTCCTGGCTTATCAGCCGTTGCGAACTTCTTGACCGACGGGACCGATGATAGCCTCCGTCCCGAGGAACACCTAACGATCTCCTCCCTGTTTCTCCCCTCCGTCAGCATCATCGCGTCTACGACCACCTCCGGAGGAGTGAACAATGCGTTCGGCCTCTCGCTCATCCAGGCACGGAGTGCGTGGAAATGGTGCTCCGCATCACCGAAATCATCTCCGCTATACAGAGGGTGATCCCCGAATGCCGCCTCTGCTTGATCAGCGACCGCCTTTACCAAGGCCGTCTGCTGATGAACCGTCTTCCACTCCGGCCAGGCTTTTGGGTCTCCCACCCACATCCCGCCGCAGGGTTCAGCTGCCGGCTCCGTACTGCTATCCATGGGTAGCGCATTCGCGCCAATTTCAACGCTCTCCTCAAACACGAATGCAGCATGGTATGGAAGCAAGAAAGCAGGGTCCGTCGGAACCGCAGCGCATAGGATGGCCGCCAAGTGTACGGCGTTCATCTCCGTAACCTCCACTCCCCGGCGCTTCATTTCCGCCACTATCGCAGCAGTCCTGACCGCTCGGTACCGGAGCAGCTTTTCATGGTCCGGCAACGCCATGTGGGACTTGTCGAGCTTATCCTTGCTGATGTGGGACACTCTGCCAACCAGTTCATCGAACCTCGCGGCACTATCATCCTCAATCAGCTGATCAGCCTTCTCCATATCTGGATCAATCGTGGTGAGCTTCGGATCCTGTCCCTTAAACCCCTTAACCGTCCACTCGCGGTATCCCGCAAGCAAACAACCGGCCACAGCCTTCGGCTTCTCCATACCCAGCCCCATCGCCAGGTCCCAGGACGGCCGCGGAGGCGTCGCCATGCAGCGCCCCAGGCCCATTCCGCCAGCTGCCGCCATGCGTCAGCAGGTTCGGGCCACCGGCCACAGAACCACGGATGAACCGGGAACCCAGCCTACCGGCCAGAATCCCCTGTCTCTCAGAAGGCTCAGCCTATCGGCCAGAGACCCTCTCCCTAGAACAAGAACCTAGGAGATGAATAATTGACAGAATCCGTCCATCACGAAGCAGAAGAAAAACCTTAGTGACAGGCATATCTGCCTCATGCTTTTGTTCTGGTCAGTAAGCGCATTGAGTCGCCTGTGAATGTGGTGCGGTTGCCCGCGGGGTGAGCCAGCTTGATCAAGCAAAAGCTACGCGGCAACGAAGTTGTTCAACCACTTCCCAACAGCAAGCAATCGGTCGTGCTGAGAGAGAGTATCCCCTCCTCGCATCTTGCAAGTACTCCAAAACGAATTGAAAGACTTAGAAGAGAAGCACCTAAACACGACCCCATGTCTCTTGAGACCACATTGGCATGCGCAAACAGACCTGCAATCAAACCCATGCGTGGTGGCGATTCCTTCAACCTCACCTTCCTTCAAGATATTGCATTTAGGTCGATACAGGATGATAGGAACACATCCACTGGTCCGAGCATCACAAGCCAAGTTGAACCTTTGCCTAATGGCGGCGTCGGTCCTATCCCTAAGCTTTCTGGTCTGTCCCCACTTCCCAGTCCTGGAATCAACCCTATCGGGTGCAAGATCATTAAGAACAAGCACAACATAACAAAGGCTATCGCCTTCAATCCTACCAGATCGTATGATGTGATTCCTGTAACCAGGAGCAACTTGAAACGTGACAACCCTGCAAAGATCACTATAAGCAAGAACACCGGCTATCGCCTGATCCGCAATAATAGTTTTCTCGCATCTTTTCCCTCCTTTTTCCTCGTCAATCACGATTCCCTCGTACTCAGAGAGTAACCTCTCCATGAGCCGATTGAAACCGGATTTTGCACCTGATTCCATGCGTACCCCCCTAAGCGGGGGCAGTCCAGGAGCGGCAGGGGGCTTAAGACAGGGTTGGGTGGGTTGGGCCAAATATTCCTGCAGGTATCCCGGCAGGAACATACCAAGGGTGTGCAGATTTCTATTCCACACGACCTTGTCGATGCAGGCCTTAGTGAAAATGTCTGCACCTTGGTAGTGAGACGGGCACGCAACGAATCGGAAAATTCCATCATTAAAACGTTCGTTGAGCCAAGAGATGTCAATGCGCTGCGTCCTTGACATATAGCGCATGTTGGGATTATTCCCAGTTATAACGATCCGGCATGCCGATTCGTTATCCTCCAGCACGTTGATAATAAACGGCTGGGTCTCCTTTCCCTTCCCAATAGCGTGCTGCCAGAGGGTAGCTAATGCCATTCCCTCCTTGGACACTCCATGGTCGAGAGCAACAATCTCTGCTTCAGGAGTCGACTTCGAAACGGAAGTCTGTTTCTTGCTTACTCCAGTGATGGGCATGTAGGTCCTAGGACCCACAAGGCAAATAAGCACTCCCGACGTGCTCTTGGAATCAGTACGATCCCCAGCCAGATCCGCATCACAGTAAGCAACCAACTCAATGAACTCTGGGCTATCGCCCACCCAACCGTACAAATGAAGGTCGAGCGTAGAGTTCACATATGAAATTAACCTGTGGAGTTTGCGGTCACACAGATGATTCCACTTCGTGACCCGGCTGGCTAACGCCTGCACGGGACGAATCAGGTCATACCTGCCCCTCCGAGCCCCGTAGAGAACCTTCATCAGCACCGCCGCCGCGTCATTTCCGAGGCATCCTGGCTGCGCATTCACGGTCTCCATGTCCATCGCCTGGTTGAAGAGTTTGTCAAATTCAGGATTGACGGAATTCTCGTCAAACTCCGGCTTGCTCTCGTCCAGGAACGGAGTTTCAACCTTCTGCAGCTTCTTCGGGTACTTTCCCTGACACAGCTCAATGTATCTATCGACACACGCCTGCATGAAGCTGCTCTCGCTGTACTTGATGAACCTTATCGTGGTTTCCGGCTTGGGGATGTCCTTAGAGAGTAACCCCTCTGGACCAAACCTCAAGTCGGGTTGCTCCTTATCAGGAGGATTGCCGACCGTCCACGCCAGTCTCGGGTCAAAGTGACCCTTGACCACCTGTTGCGTGAATTCGTGCTCGCAGCCAAGATATCTCTTGAGCTGCCTTGGTTCCTCCATTTTGATGACCTTCGAGATCAGCGCCCACCCTTCTGCGATATTCTTCGCCGGCCCACTCATCTTGAAGTCATCCACGTACACAACAAGGAAGAGGTCGAGCTCCTCATGCCTAAACACGCTGGCCCAATCCTTCACCTTGACGTATCCGACTTTCTTCAGCATGATCCTTATATCTGGGATTTCCGCCGCCGTCGAACCACTAGGTGGCCACTGGTCACGAGGAATCCTCACCCAAGTCTTCTTTCCCTTCAAACGGGCCTGAGTATACGCAGACTCCCCATCGCTCACTTCCAGAAGATTCCCTGGGAGTAACCCGTGAGCATCACCCATCTTACCCGCCGCCATAGTAGCGGGGCAGGAGGTGTTCTCGGAGAACAGGGCCCAATGCCCGATCTCATCACGGACGAAACATCCCTCGAACACGACTCGCCCTTTATATTTGCGATTCGGATCGTCTTCCGGCAGCTCGTGATTCTTCTCGACACAAATGTCGAAAATTCTACCAACATGGATCTTCTCCCCTTCCTTACGTGCCTTGGCCGCAACATCATGCCATTCTTGGACGGTCGACAAGTCCCAGCATCCTTGCGATGTTAACTTGTCCCACTCCTTCTGAAGAGCGGCCTTAGCCTTGGCATTTCCAGCTTGCTCCTTCTTGTTCACTGGCCTAGCGACACAAGCGTACAAGGGAGGAAAGACACCCGAGCTCTTTGGCCGATGAGAGAGGGATATCTCCCCCCTGGGCATAGAGAACTCAAAGGTCTTTCCATCAGATCCAATCGTAGGGGCAGCAGCAGCTATACCAGTGCTTCCGAAACCCGCGGATCCCCTATCGGTTCCCCGCTTGGCTTTCCTAGGAACGATCGACGCGTCGATGAGCATAACACGCTCCAGTACGATCTGCGCAATGCGGTCCCCAGGATTTACGATGAAGTCCTCATCCCCATGATTAAAGAGGATGACCTTGATCTCTCCGTCGTAGTCGGGATCAATGACCCCACCGCCTACAGCGATCCTGTTCTTCACGGCTAGTCCTGACCTAGGAGCTATCCTAGCGTGTACCCCAGCGGGCATGTCTATCGAGATTCCGGTGTTGACCAGACCTGACCCCCCTGCGGGAATACACGCTCCCTCAGAGGCATAGGTATCTGCAACAGCCGCCCTCAGCGGCTACACACCTTGGTTTTCCTCCTCAAGGAAACGCGTCATGGCTTGTCGCCAACGGTTTGGCTGCTAAAGAGAGGGCCCTCCCTGGCAAAGCCGAAAGGGCTCACGATGCATGTGCTTCTGTACTGTGGTCTGGGCAAACCAAAATGGTCTATCGCACCAGCCCAAAAGAAAAAGTTGCCCAGTGCCTCAGTTGGCCTTGCCGGAGCCCTTGCGCATGTGGTCCATGGCGGAGTTGCCAGCCTTCGCATTCTTCTTGGCGCTCACGATGAAGTTCGGATCAAACTTCAGCTGCCAGATCCATGTGTTGAGGAACTGGATCATCGACTGTCTCGCTGTCTTGTTTTTCTTCGTCATGCAATCCGCGAGGTTCCAATCGCTAGCCAGCCAAAGGAGCTTGGTGCCAACCTTCTGCATCTGCTGGCGCAACTGATACGCCTGAAGCGCTGCCCGAATGTTGGACAACCCCAACAGTGGTCCCTCATTGAGCTCCACCGCATCAAAGGCACCCTTGCTGTCCGTGGCCAGCAAGCCGGGGATAGTCGCCACCATGGAATCCGCCACCTCCAGGATGTCCACAGACTGATTGAAGCCACAGCAACCATTCAGCTGCGCCCACATCAATCTCACCCGATAGGCGTGATCCTCGCCCTCCAGGATGGACTGAATCTCGCCATCATTTGACGAAATGGCCACTCGCCGCAACTTCCAAGTCCTCCACATCACCAATGACAACGTGGAAGTCTTTCCTTCGCGAATGCCCTTGCCGCCCATCAGCACCAGCAGGCCACCAGTGGACTCACCCTTGGGCCTGTTCGCGTGCGCCTGATCCGCCATGCCAATGACTGTCATGTCTTGCCAATGCTCCACGTCGTTGAAGTGATGAAACCGCAACGTGGTAGACGTCATTGTCCGCGCCTCCTTGATCAAGTCCTGCACTTCCTTCGCAGTGGCTAACGTTGGTTGTTCACTGAGGTCCGTCAGGAGCAAGTTGCATCTCGCGCAAATAAGTGGAGCGCTTTGCACAGCTAACCACTGTAATGCCCCCAGAGCACCGCGGCACATGGACACTTCTCGTGCGGTCATATCTCCCGAAGATCGGAGCCGCTTTGAGTCAATGGCCAGGTCCTCCAACGTCTCCGCATAGTGGGTCTGCTCCAACTCCACAAAGAACTCATCGCCCTTGTCAATCACGTTCACATCCACGCCGATGTGCCGGTAGGAGTTGAGTCTGATCGTCCCCCACTTGAATTTCTCATCAATGGTCTTGCGGATCTCCAGCCACTTGCCATTCTTCAGGTCGCCTCCTCTGTTGAAATCGTCCACGTGGCCACCCATGAAGCCAATGGTCTTGAAGCGATCCCATTGATTCCTCGGATTCTGATTCTCCTCGATCCAGACCCACAGACACGAGTCTCCCCAGATGCGGATGCCACCCAGCTTGGTCAGCTCACTGTCGAGCTCCTTCCACAGATTCCGTGGAGCCGTAGAACTCCCGTAGATGTCCTTCAGCAACCGCAGCAATCCATTGTTGTCCACTCCCAACGCCTCCTTGAGCTCGGGAGTGCCAGTAGTCCACAGCCGCTCCTTCTCCATGGTCTTGGATGTCTGTAAGAACGCCGTCGACAAATCCAATCCCTCCAGATCCCACTTGTTCTGGGCCACCAGCTGGAAGGTCAGATAACGTGCCAACGTCGACTGCACCGGAGATGCCGTCTTATGTCCTTCTTGAAGAAGATCAGGATGCTGAAATCCAAGGAGAACAATCCTGGCCTTTGCCTTCTTTGTCGCGTCCTTCGTCACGGTCGTGGTTGCGGAACTTTCCGCCAAGGCTTTCTTCGCTTCCTCTTGCTCCTCCGGTGGAATGATCTTCCAAGTCAGCACCCAGCGGCATCCCAACACTCTGCCGGATTGGCGAGCTTCATCCTCCTCTGCCTTGCTGAGGCCCGTACCGCTTCCTGGGCCAGGAAGCTCTTCACCTCCTTGGACTTGGCCCGGTCAAACAACTTCTTGTCCTCCTCACTGAGATACCGGTAGTTCACCTCCGTATCCCTCATCTTCTTGACCAGGTAGTTGACCGGATTGCGTATGAAGTTCTTCTGATCCCGGTGTGACTGAAAATCCAAGTCCAGCTCCATGACGTAGCCCTCGTTGACCTCATCCAACGCGTCAAAGAATTCCGCGCGCATAGCCTCTTCGTCCTTCATGTCCGGACTC
The DNA here is from genome assembly GCA_963377175.1 of Effrenium voratum. Taxonomy (NCBI): domain Eukaryota; class Dinophyceae; order Suessiales; family Symbiodiniaceae; genus Effrenium; species Effrenium voratum. The sequence continues at coordinate 186,852 of CAUJNA010000438.1, read as the reverse complement.
TCGCTGTCGTCCTCACCGTGCGAGACCTTCTGCCGTTTCTCTCCTGGCTCTTCCGCTACCGACTCCGATGCTCGTGATGTAGAGCTCTTCAACAACGGTCTGGCAGACGACGACCCACCAACAGAGAAGGTTCTCCCATCGCCAATCCCAAGGTCATCCTCCTCGAGGTCCGCATCTACATCCACTTGCGCTGACCTTGGCTGATAGTCGTTGATGTCCATAGACTGCTGCTTGTCCTCAACGGATGTCGTCGGCTCCGGTTGTTTGAAGCGTAGTCGCCGCGATGTCACCGGCTTGATTGTCGAAGCGTCTGGCTGAGTTGGCAAATCAACCTTCTCCTCATCGTTCTCGTCCGGCTCCTCATGAATGACATCGACATACTCCTTGGACGGTATCAGGTCCGTGAGGCTCTTCCACTCCATGGGGTTGGTCTGATTCCGCATCTCCTCGACGGCTTGCTCCACTTCTGTCAAGGGTCGCACAGAATGAACCGAGCACCGCATGATCGTGCTTCCAATGGCCACCCAGACAATGTGTCTGCGTTCATCATCCGCCTCCTGGTCCACCAACACTTCTTGGAAAAGCACACGCCCAGGTCCAATCCACCGCGGCTTTGCGGTCTTCTTGAACCCTTGTCTCTTGCCCTTGTGATAGTCGTGGGTCATGTACCTTCTCCACACTTTCACCCATTGCGTGGGCCAGAATTCCCGCAGCGGCTGTCTGACCTTGGAGTTCTGCAGCTTGCTCAGCGTTCGCATGGCTTTCGCCCTTCTCGCACAGTCCTCTGCCTGTTGTCTCTGCGTCACCAGTCGCACATAATCTCGTTGTAGAGGTGGTGAATCAAGCCCCGCGAACGTCCGCAAGTCTTCCTCCGAGAGCGAATAGCTCCTGCCAAAAGCCCACTGAAAAGGACTATAGCCCTCCACGAACTCCACGCCATTGAGTCCCGCTGCTGCCATCGCCAAGCACACGCCCGGGTCCATGTCGGCAAAGGAAGTCCGGATCAAGGTAGCCGTGTTCTTAATGTCCTTGATCGCACTCTCGATGACCCCATGTGCCCAGCTCTCCTTCTCGGCCGGATGCGTGAGCGCGATGTTGAGGTCGGACATGTACTCCCGCAGCTTGTTTGACGTCAGTGTCTTCGCCGAGTCGGGGATCACGTACTCCGGCTTCGGCTTGTCCAGAAGCCACCGTAGAGCAAAACTCTTGATCACATCGTCCGCCGACTCCGCCTGTTGCTGTTCCATGGGGTAGCTCTTGATGACGTCAATCACCTTATACTTCGTGGCCATGTCCATGAAGAGAATGAACTTGTACTTCTGCTGACAGTTCGGCGGCAGCCACTCACTCAGATCAATGCCCACCTGCGACCATGCCTTGGGCAAAGGTTTGGTTGAAGCAGGAGGAATCCGTCCCGAGCTGCTACCACCAGGTCTCAATGCCTCACAGTGCGGACACTTGTAGTCCATGACCATCCGGATCTGCCACGCTGGTCTTCCAGCATCCCGTACCATCCTGGCCAGGTTGCGGTTTCCAGGATGTCCAGCCGCAGCATGGAACTTCTTGATCTTCGTGAGCCATACCTGTTTCTCCGCTTCCGTCGGCTCGGCACCACCGACTGCCTCCTCTTCTCGCACGTCTTCGACCGCTTCACCTTCCTCTGCGTCCGGCTCTGCTTCCGCCGCGTGAAGAACCATCTCCAGGTACTTCTCATCTGTGATGTCGATAGCCTCCTTGATCCAGAGCTTTTTCAGCACACGGTCTGGGACTTCCTGCTGTCGCCAAAGCCTTGCTATGCTGCGGCATAGATTCCACGGGTAGTAGGCTGTTGATGCCGTCTCCACACCCGCAATCTCTCCATGATCATGACCTCCAACACATGTCTTGCTCCGAAACATAGCGTAGAACCGCTCGTCCGTGGGCATGATGGTCCATTGTTTCCGCAGCAGCTGCTTCCCGTCTCGAGACCTCAGATTGTAGCGACAGCCGTCAATCCGACACCAGAAAACGCGGTAGCCGAAATACTCCAGAATGCGCTGGATCTGGCCCATCTCCTGCACGTTCCAACCATCACAGTGAGTAGGCCACTCATGGTAATACTCCGGACGTTGACCACTCTCAAGTGTCTTGCTGAGCCAATTCGCAAAGAGCCGCATCATCTTCCGCTCCCTGCGTCTGAACTTGGTCAATTGCTCCGGTCTGTCGTGATAGTTCAATCGTGCCCAGGAGCTCCACTTAGTGCATGGCATAGACACCCACAGTCTCCTCGGTCGCTTGGTCGCGGCCAACTTCTCCAAAACCTGGTAGGTGTCCGGCCTGTAGAGGTCCATGTTGTTCGCCAAGTTCACCCGCATGGACTTCAGACCATCTCGTTCCGCCGCAAATGTCAACCAACTGTCGGGGGCGCAGAAGAATTCCCACAGTGCGTCCTCCTCTCCGTAGAGCATCTCCTGCACGTTGATTGCCAAATGACGCTGCGCATCCTTCTGCATCTCAATCGCTTGACTGGCCACGTATTTGGGGATGTCCCGCTTCAGTTCCCCGCTGGTGACATTTTCTTCATCTGGTCCGTGGTGAGCATCTCTGCATCCTCCTGGGCCTTCAGCGATCGCTCGCGCATCACCTCCTTGAGCTTTATAAGTTCCTCCGTGGTGATGTGCTTGAGGATCTCTTGCTCGAGCGTAGGCGTCTCTGGCTCCTCCACCACTCCCCATGAACTTGCGGCGCTTGTAGGGGACCGCGGTGCCGAGGCGCAAGCGGTCCGGCCAGCCGCGGGGGTCAACTACAACCGCCAGCAGCGGCGCTTCACTTGGACGAGGCAGTGAACAGGGCGCAGCGCGGGCGCAGTGAGGATCCAGCAGAGGCGGAAGAGGCGCAGGCGCAGGCCCGCGCCGAGGCCAAGGCGCTAGTCTGCATGGGCCCGCCTGGGACGGGCAAAACCACGGTCTGCCACGCCAAGATCGAGGAACTTCTTGCACACGGCGGCAAAAGCCGGACATCTGCCACTTGTCCCCGACGAAGACCAAGGCGGGCACTTTGTCCGCAGCTTCCCACAGCCGCAGGATTCGGTCGCTGTGTTGCGCGGTCAGCTGGGACACCTCGTCCACGACGATCAGGTCGTAGACAACCAAGAATGGCAGCTCGCCGGCGCAAACATCGTTTAGACCGAAGGCCGCGTGACAGGTGTCTATGTCCAGGCCCGCGCGGCGCCCGTAGCGCTCGCGCATGCGGCTAGCAAGCTGCGCGGTCGGCAGCGCGAACAGCGCCTTGGCGACAAGCGGCCTTGGCAGAGCAACTATTGGAAACAAAAGACCTTCAAGACAGAGTTCATTCACAGCTACCGCTGCCAGGACCCAGACTTTGAAAAGCTTCTCAAGCAACTCAGGACGTCAAAGCCGGACCAGAAAACTCTGCGGCAGCTGCAGCGGCGCAAGGCGTGGGGGCCGCCCGGGCCGCCGACGCCTGAAGGCTTAAATCGGCTCCTCCACGCGCATCCGAACACCGCCATAGTTTCCTGCTCAAGGGCAGGGGCAGAGGAAGTCAACAACTGCGCTGTGGAGGCGCTGTTCGAGAAGAGGCGCCGCCGGCCATTGATTGCGGAGTTGCCGGGGACCTGGAGACCAACCCTTGTAATTACAGCGAGGGCAAGCTGAAGCCGGACGAGGAGCTGGAGCCCTTGAGCTTCACGGTCTACAAGGACATGGACGTGTTCCTGACGAAGAATGTTCGCAAGGACATTGACTTTGTCAACGGCATGCTAGCGAAGGTGATCAACTACAACCCGCGAACCCAGAGCCTGCACGTCAAGACCCGGACAGGGCACCTAGTCGAGGTCTGGCGCTGGTCCGACCCGGAGTCGTCTGATAGCCCTTCTTCATAGGCTTCGCGGCCACCGGCTTGTTCTTGCACTTGGCCAAGACGTCCGCGTACCGCTGGTTCGTGGTGTGTTTTTCGATCGCGACTCGCACCATCTCCTCCGTCGGCAGGATGCCCCTCATGGTCGCAAAGTCCTCCAGCTGCTTCAGCGCCTGCTTCACGTCCTGGTGATTCTTGACCTCCGTGCTGTCCGACGGGGCTCCCTTCTTGGGCAGGTAGATCAACCGCAGGGCACATTGACTGCAGTGCATCCACATTCCCCACTTGTTGGACCGATGCCGCATTGGCTCGCGCGTTCCATAGCATGGCCATTGCTGGTCGGACGCTCGAGGATCCCGTCCGTCCAGCTCCATCGCTCGGTCCTTCTCCAGGACGTCCATCTGCTTCTTCCCCTCCTTGTCGCACTCCAACTGCTTCATCAGCACCGCCAGGTAGTCCGGCGACTTTACGGCCATGACCTCCTACCGGCACTGGCGAAGAGGGTGGCTCCACTGAGCTCTTGGGAGCAGGTTGCATGAGTCTGAGCCTCCTTGCTGCCGGGCTCGTCTGATTCAATTCGCTTCTTCGCTGCAGCAACTGACGGAAAAGTTCACCTCGATCAACCTCTGGCAGAACGACATGCAGTTCCAGAACTTCCACATCAAACGACACATGGCGCTCCTGTAGGAGAATGATGTTTGCATGCCCCTGGCTCACGGTGACGCCCCCTGTGAGGTACTCAACAAGATCCACCATATAGTGCCCCTTGGAGTTCTGCTGGAGAGTATAATGCCGTAGGGGGTCAATCAACGAGAAAACACACGTCCCATCCACCAGATCCACAACCATGCCCGTCCCGGTGTCTCCCGCGAAGTCCATGCCAACCAACACAGGAACCAGTAGGGAACGGTTCTCCTCGTTATCCTGATAGTTGCTGGGGTTGGGGAGCACATACACGGAAAAGGACCTTGGTTTACCAGATGCTGTGGATTGGAGATCTACATGATATTCTCCGCGACCCCACTTCCCGGACCCGAAGCGAAAATATGGGCGACGGCTCTGGTCAATCTTGATCGTCGCTCCTGGGTCTTTTGCCAGTAGGGCTTGAATCAGCCCACGAACAGCACCCTCGGGGCCAGCACTTGCTGTGGCTCCCGTGTCTAGCATCCCTTGACTGGGCTTACGCTCTGCATTCACCTTGGCCGACTGCGCCCCTGCTGCATGAAGGTCTCCACGTGTTTGCCCATCAACCTCCATCTCCAGTCCGTAGTAGTCGGCCACATACGCATTGACCTGGCTGCCCTTCGAACCTTTGAACTTGCCCTTGTTCTTGCCGTGGGGAAATGCGTACGCCATGTCATAGGCCGTCCAGTTGGCGTTCTTGTTCTTGTTCTTCCCCTTCGCCATGACCAGGTCCCAGTGCCAGTCCGAGTCTGCATAGTTCATGTGCTTGCCCATGAACTTGCCGCCCATGGGTTTTCCACCAAAACCTTTCCCTTTTCGCACGCCGGGATGTTGCCGGTCAGGACACTCTCTCGCCATATGGTTGCCCCCGCAAATGAAACAACCACTGCTTCCTTTCATCCCAGCGGATGCCGAGGGAATAAACCCACGCTCTCTCCTCATGGCCGCAGTGGCTTGCTGAGCCTGTGACCACGTTCGCTTCGCCTCCATGGCCAACACCTCAGCATCCTGCTCGGCCTTCTGCAGTTCTTGTAATCGAGGATCATCAGCGTCTTCTCCATGTTCGACTCCAGCAGGTTCCCATACAGGAGAATCGTCATCTCGCCAACCGACATGATATTGCCAACCAGCGTTCCAACCATCTCCCCATTCATCTCCCCAGTCCTCGTAGGGCGTGTCCTCCACGTACGTCGTGTAATGAACTGCTTCCGCAACATGAAGGTGATGTCCAGGGAGTGAAGGCTGAAACCGGGTTGCCGTCAACTGCTCGTCCCACAAGGTCTGCAAGGCATCGCTGATGCTGTCATAGTCCAGGCGTCCGTTGGTGGCACTCAAGATGTCACGCCACTCCTCCGGACTCAATGAGGCAGCCACCAGCAGCCTCCAGCCTCTCAAGACATTGATGATGAAGGAGTCCATCACGTTCAGCTCGTCTTCCTCGTCCACGGCCACCGGGCTCGGTCCCGGTGTAGCTGATTCTCGACGTCCTCCCTGAGACGCCGCCTCTGCGGAATCCCGATGTCCGGCTTGAGGAGAAGCCGCTTGAGATTCCTGCGGATCACCTTGATGTTCTCCTTCAGCAGGAGCCGGTTCTTCAGCTAGTCCATCTCCGTCCGCGTCAGCAGCATCTTCTTCTTGAGACACTCGACGGTAGCCACGAGACCTTCTCCAACTCGAAGTGTCCGATGCATCCTCCACTCGGCTACCTCCACGCTGTCTCCACCGATCCCACTGACTCGGAGACCACCAATCTTGAAGATCGTCATCTCGACCCCGTTCTTCAGGTGCAGGTAGTCCAAACGTCCGTTTGCTCGGATCAACACCGCTGCGCTCTTGCTTCAGCCGGATGAGCGCCTCTTGGAACCTCAAATCCCAAGGTCTCCCGCACCAAGAAGTCCGCGACCTTCTCATTGTTGTACCGCTTAAAGCTGAAGTACTGGCTCATGATCGCCGCCGCATTCGGCATGCTTCTCCGCACCAATGGGCTCTGCGCGAGCTTCCGAAGATACTTGGTGACGCCGTCCTCCGTATCGAACTCCGCCTGCGACCAGCTCATTGCCAGGAGCCTGGCAGTGCCAGTGAGCTTGGAGATCAGCCTCGTTGCCAGATACTTCCGCATGCTCTGCTTGTTACCTCTGACATACCAGGCCACCTCCTTGCAGTAGCGTCTCCAACCCTTCGGGGCTCCATCCCAAGTGGGCACCACTTCCTTGCCCTCCATGGTCTCCCTGATCGCGCCAAAGCGCGTGTTCAGCTGGACCGTCACGTGCTCCGCTACCAATGCAACAGCCGCCCTCAGCGGCTACACACCTTGGTTTTCCTCCTCAAGGAAACGCGTCATGGCTTGTCGCCAACGGTTTGGCTGCTAAAGAGAGGGCCCTCCCTGGCAAAGCCGAAAGGGTTCACGATGCATGTGCTTCTGTACTGTGGTCTGGGCAAACCAAAATGGTCTATCGCAGTATCCAAACCCGCACTCCCCGAAGTAGCCCGCGTCGGGATCTTGGCCGTCTCACTGTTAAGACTAACGTACAAGGTATTCGGCTTCTTCTTCCATCGCTGCTCAATCGGGTCAACCTCGACCGGCATAGCATTCGCGACCTTCTTGAACGTGCCGTTTGGGTACCATGCTCCAACGATTGCCTCGCACATCGCGCTCGGATAGAGAGCAGTCGTTGGGGTGACCGACCCTTCAATGCGTGCATGAAGGTATCCCTTCTCGTGCTTGCATATCCGACCTGACAGCTCATCAATGAGCTCCTTGGAGGTCACTGCTTCCTGATTGGCACACCGTCCTTATCCTGCATCCCGAAGTCACAGCCGTCGAAATCTACGGTCTCGACATCAGGATCAGCAAGAAACCTCTGCATGAACGGTTGCTTCCATCCCAGACAGTGTCTAGGCCACTCAAATGCAACCCTGCCCCCTCCTTGCCTAACGGCTCGGGAGGCCCGCAGGAATGCCGCAAACATTACCTGAGAATTTCTTCTCAGATCATTCAGGTGTGATGCAAACTCAGCACCGTGGATTGAAAGGTTGACATACTGCCATGTACTCCACGGTCCGCACGGAATTGACGCCCAGAGGTCACACCCAGGATTATCCTCGATGATCTCAATAAGCCGACTAACGTCTTTGGCTTTGGTGATGTCAAATGAGCCAACGTGAACGCGAATTGCATCGCCTCCACACTCCATCATCACTGCGGACAGACGCGAGTCAGGTTCACACGCAAACTCGATGAGGAGCTTGCGGCCAGGCGCTGGAGCAGCCGGGTCCCTCTCAGGATGTTCGCGGCGTCGTTCTTCGCTTAGGGATAATTCGTTCGGTTTGAACATATATCTCCCGAGACCGGGTAGACATCTGTCTCCAACTATCTGCATCAATTGAATTGGGTTTTCCGGTGCCTGCGTATGGCCGCTCACGCCTATCGGCGGATTGGCCATAGTCGATCCTGTCTCCGTGCAGCTTATGGCCCTTCTTCGGACCTCCGGCAGGTTCGGCTCCTTCTTCCTTTGGCTTGAACCTGCCGTGGGGAGCACATCCCTTATCAAAGAGGATGGTCACGCCAGTCCAAAAACCACGCGTGAAATGCCGATGATTGGGAGCATCGTGATGACGATCATCTCTCACCCAATTTCCAACGGCATCAAGCCCCCGCATGTGCGTGACCCTAACGGTGTCAAGCTCCTCATGCGAAGGACCACCTGGAGGAAGGTCCTCGTTCGTCGTCCCGAAGAACTTCTTCCGCACCTCAATGTGGATGCGATACCAGGCGCTGTCCTCGTCGTGCCGCTCCCAGTAATCTGAGACGCATGCGTCACCACTCCCTTGGACAGCCTTGCTCTTAATGGCCCCATCAGACCTGGAAGAGCTACCGCCCCCCTCGTCCTGTTGGTCATCGTCATCATCATCAGGATCATCAAATCGACCTTCATCAAAGTCGAATTCATCCCTGATCTTCCTACTCGGCTTCATGTCGGCCCTTCGGTCAGCTAACGCCTCCCGAATGGTCCGAGTCCTAGCATCATAGGATGCCAACATCGGGAACACGTAGGGCTTCTCAGGGTTGTTCCAGATACGTCTGACCTGGTGTATACTTGGTTTCCTGAGACCCCTTTGGATGTGCTCGAGATCAGCAACGAGATAGTCGCCCTTCCACAGCCTCCCTGGTTCTAACCGATAGCCCAGAAATAGGCCTGGCTTGGAAGATGGGGCGAACTTCGGATCCTCCTCTATCTTGATGAAGTCCCGCTCTTTCTTCTCGGGCAGGGCAGTAGTGACGCTTGTCTCTTCAACCTCTACCTCATCAATGGGAACAAAGTCCGGTTCGTCGTTGCATTCGGGTTCATACTCCTCGTTCTCATAGATCTCGGCCTCATCCTCATCGATTTGATCAAAATCACAGTCGAAATGAGTTTCTCCAGTCCATTCGTGGTTACCTCCACGGTCGTTTTCGGCCTGGATCCAGAAGGGCAGAAGGCATGCCCGCATCTTGCCAAGGGCCTGAGGCAAGCCCATCAGAGCCACAGCGGAATGCAAAGTGAGCTGTGGAGGCCAGGACGGCCACAGGTGCGAGGGGACCTTTGTAGACAAAGGTGCCCCCGGCCCCGGAAGCCCTTCCGCCGAGGAAGGGGAGTGGATCCAGTTTTCGTCAACAACAAATTCGGTCAATCCGTCCAGATAGTTGAGGACTGTGCTCCGCCTCCTGCCAAGGTCTTTGATCTTGACTGGACAGCTCGTCCAGTATCGGGATAAAGAGCTCGGTTCGCGCTTCAACGTGGACGCGAGTGAGAACCTTCTCGTCTTCATTTGCGATCCAGTGGTCTCCTCCCTCATTAACGTCCTCTGAGTCGACCTTTCCAGCGTGTCTGAAGTCGTTTTGGGCGTTTTGAACTCCCCCCTTTCTATCCCTGCGAATTTTGGGAGCAATGGGGTAGAAGTCGACCAGACAACCAAACGGCAGAATGACTCCGCTGAAGTTACCGTCACCATGGCGTCGCATCCACGGTGATCCCTCACCGCGATTTTCAATATTCCTTGCCATGGAAAAATGCCTAACGGCAAATGGCCACCATCGAGGTTCAAATCCAGCTTGACGCAGGAGCACACGTGCCCCATGAAGAACGAGCTTAACCTTGTTCTCGATCAGGCCATTGGTCTTGGGCATGCCCGGTGTAGAAAGTCGGTGCAATGCCCCAAGCGTAGTGACAGCATTTTTCAGCTCTGGGGCCTGGTCGCTGTACACCAACTTCAGAGCTTGCCCCCCTGCAAACCTGCGAAATGCCTCCAGCGTATTGCTACGGGATCTGGATTGCACAGGAAGGACTTCGAGGTAGTCAGTAGCGAGGTCATAGAATACTATCGCATCTGCTTCGCCATGAAAGCCTCGATCCTTCAATCCTCGCAACACCATCGTGTCAGCGGTGGTTAGGTCCCCGAAACTTACCACGTCATGCGCAGCAGCACCACCTTTGCGGCGAAGCTTGACATTCTCCATTTTCGCACGCTGGCAGTGCAGGCAATAGGGGTTCTTCGGGAGATGCGTAAGCATATGGCGAAGCGTCTTAGCATCTGCCCGCCACTCAGCCTCTGTGCGTAGTCCGGAGAGAAAGTTTATCTCGACAATGTCACCATCGTCCCCTTCCCCTGGGCCAGGAAAAGGTGGTGAGTGGCTATCGCCTTCACCCCCCTGTTCCGCCTTTCCGGGAAGAGCAACGGTCTCGCACTTGACCTGAAACCACGTTTCACCCGTCCATGGGACATCAGATGCTATCGCATGCTGATCTCTTTCGGACAACTCCCATAGACTATCAACCAGCACCTCATGGGTAACCCCATTTCGGTGAACGACGGTCTTCCTGTAGTTGTCCAATCGATCAACCCCAACGGGACAATCGTCACCTGTCGGCACAAACTTTGCTTTTCGCGGGATCCGGTGCTCCTTCACAACATGGCCCGACCGCTCAGTGCGCCAGGTGTCCTGTAGCTCACTCTTGGCCGTGAGTTCAGATCTACGCGGCAGAACCTCGCTGACTTCATGCCCTTGATACGCCACACCGGGGGCAGGCATAGCAGGAAGTGGTTCAGCATCATCAAGAGTGGGAGAAACAAACTGAGTGTCACCATGAGGAAGGTACGGCACGTTGTTGATGACATCCAATGTCACCATGCGGCCCGAAGGACACGTGAGAGTAGGCTTGCAACCTGCAGTCCATACGAACGAGTATCCCATGTCCATACAGCGCTTGCCAACGGATATGATGGATGGAGTGGACTCAAGGACGTGTGCCTCAATCACCTCGTCCAGGTTGCCAACATCAGCATCAACACGACCAGCGGTGCGAGTCGCCCCGTTAGCAGTGTCCACCGCGTGAGTGTGCCCGCCTTTGGCAATCAGGGCCCTATCGGGTCCTTTCAAATCACCAAGACCGACCAGATCCATTGGGCAACCAGTATCTACCAGCCACCTCACCCCGCCGTATCCAACAGGTGCAGCAACCTTCTGAGTGTACTTCGGCTTTCGAACAACGCGATGTCCCCGCACATCCCCAGGGTTGGTGTCGATGTCCTCGTCATTGTCTAAGAGCACTTGGGCGTGAACAGCCGCTGCTCTTATCAGAGCACTTTGAACCTCCCTAGCAATTCTCTTGCGTGATGGGAACTTAATCGCATTTGGATGGCTGTATCCGGCCTCTCGGCAACGATTCACGATCCTGCCCGTATTGTCATTCTCAATTGAGACAACAAACACATCAGGGAGATCGGGAATCTTGACCCTGAGAGGTTCCCTACCGGGACCCTTCGGGAAGTACTTGTTCCTCCAGGACAGTACAACCTCCGCATCGTCGCAGTACCAAAACGTTGTCTTGGTATCACTTCGTCTTGGGAGTCTCCTGAACAAGGTCGCTCGGCGATCACTGAAGTTCACCCCGATATCCTCGATCACGGTCCCATTCGCGTCAACGGTCTTTTTTTGAAATGACTTGGTCCCATTTAGGACCTCCACCAGTAGTACCGGAGAAGAACAACGCGTCTCGCTCGCTTTTCTCCCAACTGCTAACGCAAGAAGGGAGGCAACCCGGTGCAGACCCACCGGTAGCTGGGGCAACAGCCCACATAGCTGGACACGCCACAACAACACGGCTGGCCTCAGGGTAACGGCCCGCCCCGCCTAAAAATCCGTCAATCCTTGAGCGGGGCTGTCGAGACGCCTCGCCTCCCTATCGGGAGGACTGGGCGTGGGCGATCTAGGGGTATCCCCCTCTTCATCGTCAACAACCGGACCAGCAGTAGTACGAGGCGTGATGGGCTTCGTACCTGGTGGTGGCTTCTGATGCAGGTACTTGCACGGCTGAGCTGTGCACTTGCTATACATCCAGTCGTAGCAGTATCCGAAGAACATAGGCTTGTCCCTAACGGGCCTATCGCCAGTCCTCGGCGTAGAGGGCGCAGCGGGGTTCCTTGGGCTCTTGTCGTGCTCGAACCTGCATTCCCGGCCATATTGACTTCGTATACTCCCAGCACACCCGATCAGCAGGCCCAGCGGGGGACTGTCTTCTCGGCGACTTGGGAGACGGCGTGCGCTTGTCCCTCTGACTGCCTTTTGTCAGGAGAAGCTCTGTCCCTTTGACTGCTTCTTCCGGGCGAAGATGATCTTGGCTTCCCGTCGGGTTTCCCATCCCTTCCGGACCTAACGGACCTTGAAGGGCTAGGATCACTCTTCCTGGCAAGTGGATCGTACCTCCACACAACACCAGGAGCGCCAGGATGCCGATCCCTCTCACGGGAGTGAGAGCCTGATCGTGACCTTTGCTCATGAAAAGTCTGGTACATCTGAAGCGTGTTCTGTCGCTTCTGCCATCGCTCAACGCAGTCCTGACAAGCCTTATAAAGCCACGCGAAAGACCTAACGGTCACATCGCGATCCCACCTCTCGATGTCAGGCCGCATACAGCGTAGATGACGAACGTTCTCAATGAACACAGCTAATAGTACCCCATCATCGATCTTCTTCCTGATCCCAGAAATGAGATTGTCCCAGGTGCTCAGATAACTCCGGAGCCTAGCTTCATCGTCGGAGTGACCTGTTTGCCGGCACTTGAGACTAGTCAACTCGGCAATCTTGCTCCACCAGGGTAACCCCGGTAGAGCCCCTCCACTCGGGCCTCCAGGAGGTCCAGTGCAACCTTGGCCTCCGCCGGGATGTCCAGGACCTGGTGGTGGAAATGGAGCACGTCCATGACCACCACTTCCACTCCCACCTTGGCCGGATGGTCCGCCTTGCCCACCTCCTCCCCCAGGAGGAGGAGGGGGAGGGGGCGGTCCAGCTGCATTGCGTTCATGCCGAATATTACAGCGCGCACATCGCTCGAGGCCATCATTGCCAAAATGACTGTGATCCTCGCAGATGTGGTTCGCACACTCCGTGCAGGAATACATGGGGACCTCCTGGGCACTTTTGTGACACGCCCAGCATTTCATCTTCAAGAAGTGACAATTGCAACAGTCCCCATCGACGCCCCGGCAAAGCCTGCAAAAATCACGCTTGCACGTTACACACGAGAATTCAGCGTCCGGGTGCCTACGGTCATTGGGTTCATCGAGGGCACAGATCTTTGGCGCACCTGGGCCACCAGTACCGGGAGCTCGCCCTACGGTCGGTGCCGAGGCCTGTCCACGATCAGATGGAGTTCCAGGGGTCCTCCAGCTATCGCCGGGACTCTGGACATCGGCACGAGCTCTACTCCCAGGAGTCCTCCAGCTATCGCCGGGACTCTGGATGTGGTAAGCGTGCCGCCGCTCGTACCAACAGCAACCATAACGTACCGGATTCTGAGGACCAGCATGCCGTCGAAGGTGTTCACGTTCGAGCGCGGGCCGGCTCCCTGACTGAAACCCGTGTCCGGGAAGTTGAATTCGATCTGTGACGGCTGCGCTTACCAATTAGCACGTTCGTGCGGCGTCGCGCAGCGGAACAGGCGCGCGTGTCATATTCGACATGCCCGTTCGAGTGCGTAAAGCCGCGCATGGTCGCCAATCGGTAAGCGCGCCACTGTTTACATCTATCGCAGCCGTCGCACAGCGTTTGCAAACGTAGTGGGCGCCCTTGCCTGTGACACGCGCGCCGCCTTCAAGCGCGCTCCGAAATGAATCGAGTTCACGCCTAACGGCGGACCGCGCTTGATCACTGTTCGCAGGGAGACTGCGGATCTGCCTTCTGATGTCGTCAAGAACTTGATTCAGAATCCCCGAGCTCGCTTCGTACTGCTCGACACGGGACTTTAAGGTTCTCGCGAGGACATCGTCATGATCCCCATGGTGGCGTTGAACTCCGCGAGATAGATCCTGGACTTTTCGATTGACTTCGTCAATTGCTTCATGCCAGTCCTGCGGAGATACAGGCCCCGATGATCTATGGATCGCCTGTGACCCCCTTCCACTTTGCAGCCTCGACATCCGATTAGCAAGAATGGTTTGCTCTTCATTAATGCCACTAATAGATTCGGAGGCCCACTTAGCAAACTTCTCGTGTTCAAGAAGGGCCTTCTCGAGCTTCAGGTTTAACTCCCTGAAACTCGCGTTTGCCCCGCTGCTGCTAGCCCTGTCGGGCGGTTGCGCAGCAGGATTCAAACCATTCACCTGCTGGCGTCCGCATCCCAACGGTTTTCTCTACCGAGAACATCCGTCCCTCGAGCTTGTCCAGGTCCTTAAGGATCTCATCCTCAGAGGCGGCATGACTCCTGTGGGCGGCCGCACGATTCTCCTTAACCATCTGAATGATCTGACCAGTTGCAATCTCATTGTCCTTTACAGATTCATGGATCTCGTGAGCAAGCAAGTTGATCCTCTGATCCACGATTTCAGCCTGTTCATCGATGGCTTGCCTCACAATAGCTTTGCTGTCAGGAATAACTTCCTTGGCAAACCGTTGAACTATCATTCGCATCCTACCGGCATCAGATTGAGTCGCAATCTCAGCTGCCAGGCGATCAACCTTGTCCTTCGTCTGTCGACTCTCGTCGCTCCATTCCCTTCACATGGAACTCGCCTGACCGTTCAGTAACCTGATTTGGTCAGCAAAAATATGGAACGCCTTCGCGACTGAGCCAGAAACCTCACCCCTCTCAAGCATCTCCTGGATGTGCAAATCAAACACCTCCTTTGCCCTAGCGTCACCTGATTCGCCGGAAGACTGGGATCTGAGGGCAGGAGGAGTCGATATCTCGATCCCCTCAGGAGCCCCACTAGCCCCGGCATGTCTTCTGGGGTCGCCTACAGGACAATCATCAATCCTGGGTGGCCTACTCGGGGTAGATCCCCTCTCCGGCTACCAGATCGGGGATCAATGTTGGATGCACGAGACTCAGGAGTAGAGTGAATGTGAACATCAGCAGGATCAGGCATCTCCTCATCCTGCGGAGTTGAGCCAATTGGTGAGGGGCTAGCCCTCCTCGCCTTTGACCTATCGGTCTCAATGGCGAGGGGTGACGGCCTCTTCGCAGAAGCACTGCGTTCCCTGGCGGTCGAACCCCACGGAGGTGTGAACTCGTTGCTGGACCTCAGCGTTTCAAGGTCACTGGTATCTCGCCCTAAAGGGCTAGCGATCGACGGACGATCCTCGATTCCGAGTGCGTCGGCAAGCCAACCATCTCGGGCACCTGTCCTAGCCCGCTCAGTGACCCTCGGCGAACCAGTAACCTGGTTGTTACTGGTTCGAGTTCTCATCTCTCTGATTCAACGGACCTCCAAAGGTAATGTTGGGAAAAGGGGGAACATTCGGGGTATCACCAATCGCTGGGGGACCTATCGGTCCCTCCCGGTCATGGATGGCCTCCAATCCCCGAAGAACTTCCCGACTATCCCTGGCTCTCTCTCTCTCGCTTCGGGCGTCCCTATAAACACGAAGGTCCCTGGCGGGTAACGAGAGAGGCTCCTGGGCCTCGCAGCAGCACGGATTCTAGCATTCCGGCGTGACTGATCCTCTTCTTCATCACGACGGTCCGCAAATTAATCATCATCATTTTCAAACTCAAACTCGGCAGCGACAGGATTGGGCCTATCGGCATCAGACTCCTGCTTTGCGCTACTGCCCCAGCCTGCGGTCGATTTCAACAGATCATCGTATCCGAAGCCTGTGAATTTCCTCTCCTCATGCTCATCAAACTGACCTGGATTTTGAGAACCAGCGGATCGACCCGAGATATCTCTCGGAGCCAAAACCATAGTCCCTGGTCCTTGCGACCTGTCCTCAAACTCATCCGATACCTGAGACTCACCTGGAACAAGAGATCTCGGGGGTCGGGTCGGCATAGCCTCCGGGTCGTCCGAATGAGGGCGGGCCATGTTCATCGCCATTCTGGTGAAATCGAACTGTCCGCTCCTGTGACCTGACTCAGAGCCGCTCCTATCGGAGCGAACCCTTCGTGTCTGCTCATCATCGGTGGCCTGACGGAAAATGCGATCGTCTCCATCGTCGGTGTACCTGCCACGGCTCCTGGGTGGTCCCTACCGGGATCTTCACCCCTGCGATCCTGACCTGTCGAACCTGCTTCGAAATCCTCGTAGTCGTAGTCCGGTAGGTCCTCACCTGAGCGGAGGCCCCCTAGGATGGCCTCCTCATCCACGACACTCCTTCGAGATCGTGGGGTCGACATAGAGCTTGTAGTTGATGGTCTCAAGCGTGTAGGAAAGTCCTACGGCTGATAACCTGTGATTCGGGCACGAGCCTCCAGGCAATGGGTAAGTTGGGGTAAACAAGCCACAAAAGAAAGGTTCCCCAAAAGCAAACCAATCCCCGGTCCCAAAGATCAGGGTTTCCCACACACCAGAGAACAACAACCAAAGGGGAAAACCAAAACAAGTAAACAAGTACCCGCAACCTTGATCGACGATGAACCGCACGGGCGGACCCCACCAATCTGCCCCGGGCCGATGTCTCTTCCTCCACCGACACGAAGGTGATCGACGCGGGGACCCGGCGACGCTCATCCGAGGCGCGACGGACCCGCAAACTTGAGCCAAACATCACAGGTTGGTCACTACCGCGACGTGTTAACCATGGCTAATCACACAAAGTTTAAGGATTTGAACAGGGGTGTGCGCCTGTTGCACTGCGCAACAGCGCGCGCCACTGCTCATAACGACCGCAGCCATCGCAGCAATGGTTGCGCCCTCCAACGTGACACGTGCGCCCGCCCGACTGCGCAACAACGCGCATGGATGCCAATTGGTCAGCGCGCCTCTTCTCATATCGACTGCAGCCATCGCCGCCGCATTCAAGCGTTCGGGGCCCTGAGGGACTGGGCCCGCCTTCCAAGATAACACGTGCACCCGCTCGACTGCCCAACAACGCGCATGGCTGCCAACCAGAAAGCACGCCACTGCTCATATAAAAAAACCTCACACGTGCACCCGTTTGCGCGTGCTTGCCAATCGGAAAGCGCCCCGTTGCTCATATCGACCGCAGCCATCGCACAACAGCAAGCGTCAACCCTCGTGTTTTTCCGTGAGCCCAAGCGTTGCCAGCTACGGTGCCCACGGGCGCGCGCCGTTGCGCAGTCGAGCGGGCGCGCGTGTCACAGGCAAGGGCGCCCACTACGTTTGCAAACGCTGTGCGACGGCTGCGATAGATGTAAACAGTGGCGCGCTTACCGATTGGCGACCATGCGCGGCTTTACGCACTCGAACGGGCACATGTCGAATATGACACGCGCGCCTGTTCCACTGCGCGATGCCGCACGAACGTGCTAATTGGTAAGCGCAGCCGTCACAGATTGAATTCAACTTCCCGGACACGGGTTTCAGTCAGGGAGCCGGCCCGCGCTCGAACGTGAACACCTTCGACGGCATGCTGGTCCTCAGAATCCGGTACGTTATGGTTGCTGTTGGTACGAGCGGCGGCACGCTTACCAAGGGAAGGCCAGTTCTCCAGTCGCGCCGGCGACCGTGTCGGCGTTTCGGGCGCGCGTGTCACATGCACGGGCCGCCCATTGCTCATGAAAAACGTTTTGCGTTTGAACACGTTGCGCGACGGCTTCGCCACGCGCTGCGTTGTGCTGTCCCGCGGGTACATGTGGTACTTTCCATGGCGCGCACGACCTTCGAGGGCGCGAATTGAACAATGAACACGCGCCCATGGAGAACCGTGCGATGACAATGTTTGTTGCGCGATGGCGGCGGTCGACGCGCCCTCATTGAATGCAACGTGCTGTGGTTGCAGTCGACCTGCGCTGTCGCGCGCCCCCACTCAACGCCGTGTCTAGCTCCCCCAAACAGTCCGGAATCCCGTTCACGCGGAACACGTGCCCACCCACACTGAGTTATGTGCGCACGCGCCTGCATTGGAAATGGGACGCACGCCCGCTCTCGCGCGCTCCACTCGTCGCAGCACGCCGACTCACCTCGAGCGTCAGCATGGCGCACACGAATGCGAAACCATAAGGGCGGGCACGTACGCGCCATCCTGCTCCCGGAAACGCGGAGTAAGACCACTCACGTGCACACGTTTAGCACTCCACCCATGTCTGCTCAGCACTGCCTGCCAATCTCAAGCCGTGCAGAACTTCACGAAATCGCAGCTGCGAGACCAGCTCGGTGCACACCCGCTCAGATGAACCCGCTCGGCACTCCGCGCAGATGCGCGCACACACCCCCGCGCGTTCAGCATCCAGCCGCACCAAGTGTGTAAGAAAAAACCGCATCCAGGTCTGATTGCGTCAGAAGCTGGCTAAACAGCAGAAGTCACCTGAGCGCGCGCGCCACCTCGCGCGCTGCTGGACACATGCCACGACGACGCGCTCGCATCAAGGTGGTTGGTATTTGCGTTTGAGGCGCCGGGGATCTTTGTTGATGCTTTCCTTCAATCATTACGATTGGGGTGTTTGAATTTCGGTAGCATTCAATGAATCAGGCAGGGCCCGATGTTGCGTTGCCACGAATTCCGCCCTTCGTTCCAAGGCTGTCCCGGTTGAGCTGGCCGTCGTGCGTTTGCTCGCGTGGCCGAACGAAGGTGGATGCCAAACTTGGGGCCCGCTGCTCCGTGGGCTAACTCATGTGTCTATACTCTTTTGATCAGAGCCCAATGACAGTCACAACCCACTCTTGCAAGCCTTCTCCTGTAGGTTTAGCAACCCCACGGGCAACAATTCAACACAGTTCCAACTCAATCACTTCTCCAACGACAGGCGCACGGCGGCAGGGCACAGCATGCGCACGGCGCGGAACGATGCGGAGCTGAGCAACCGGACTCCGTGGCCGTCGCAGCATGAACTCGCCCATCTTGTGGCCGCGTGTCTCGCAATCGCAAGGACGTGCAAACACGGCGTCGACAAAAGGGCTCTATAAGTCGGGCGGTGTGGCGAAGGCGGGACGCTGGCAGGGCCCGCGAGCATCATTCGAAAGCACAAGCGCAAACGGGACGAGCTGCCTTTGACAACGCGCAGCTAAACATGAGCACGTTGACGGTCGCAGTTGAACTCTTGCGCAGGCCTGCCATTCTGGGCGATCGCGTTGCCCGAGCATCGGTGGCGGCCTACATGACGCATGCCACGGCATGCATGTTCGCGACATCAGATCGCAACGTTTGCGCCGTGGGTTGCGACTCAACAGCTTGATTTCAGTCGGTCCTTTCAGGTGAGAGAAAGGGAGGCCCGGCCCGGCTTGGGTAAAGAACTTTAGGGAAATATTTGGCAACAAAAAGAAACCAAAACGGAGGGGCCAACAGAAAGGGAAACCGTGAACCAACTTGGGGCCAAAGCGGCTACCCCCCCGCGCATGCGGGCTCCACCATTTTAGGGTGCAACCCACTGGGGCCTCTGGCGGCACTTGGCTTCTCGAGTCCAAGAGGCTGAGACCAGTGAGCTCCATCACCTTTGCCTTGACTGATTGACTTTAACGGGCAATCCAAAAGTTTGCCCCCAGACTCCTGGTTGATTCCAAGAAAAGCTGAGGCGGTATCTTTTTGGGAGACCTCAAGATACCGAACAGTCTTGCCTCTGCCCTTCAACCATGAGTTGAGCTTCTCACTAAGGGTTCCCTGGCTCCCACGTGGCCTAAACCGCATTTCCCACCCATCTCCGCAGTGCAGACAGTGCCCAAAACGGCTCCTGGACTGAACACGTATCTGGCAAGAAGCAAGTCCGGCAAGCAAAAAATGAAAATGGAGCGAACACCTCACATCTTCTTGCTGATTAAAAAAAAAATGCACCATTTGTGAAAACGACATCTGCCATCAACATCAGAGCCCTCATGCTCCGCTCTGCCTTTGGCTGAGTGATGTCGTGTGTACATGCCTGGCACCACTCGCTGGAATGGCGATGAAGAGACAGCCAATGCACTGTGTGTGTGTGTGTGTGTCAACACTTGCCGGAACTGTTCATGCGAAGACAAGCTAAATCTGACATATTTCACCAAAGGCCATGCACAGTCTCTGCATGAGCTTGCGTGCAACACAACTGCCTCCAGGACCAAGCTGACCTCTCAAGCGTCCAATGTTTGCCAGCACTACGTCGCAAAGTGACTTCACTGCTATCGCAACGTGCGTCGTATGTCATGATGTATGCGCATGTCACTCGTACAATCGTTGAGGAAAAAGTAAATTGTGACGCTCATGCGCTGATAGTGGGGCAGCCGGCTCATCACGCACGATACTTTACACAACGATGAACCCAGCCGAGCCATAGCATCCATTCGGCTCAAAACTAATCCGCTTGGACACTTTGACCTTCACAACGAGCAAAACCTCCACCATTCGAGGCCACTCTGAGGTTCTTAGCCCAGACCCTCGCGCGCAAGCGCGCGCAGCCGTGAACGGTTTTTCGCTTCGGTACTGGACACGGCACGGCGCTGGAAATCGCTGGAGTGGAGTCGAAACAAATGCTCACCTTTTGACCTTTGTACTAAACATATGTTTGATGTCTACGTCCGTTAAAAAACCATTCCCATCGTACGGATATGGGGATTTCTTTGGTCATTTGATTTTGTGGCGGGTTCCCATGTTTGAGAGAATTTTCTTCTTTGGCCCGGGGAATATGTTTGTGGTTGAGGGAATCTGCTGTTTTGGGTTGAGAGGGAGGGCAGAAATTTCGCCTGGTGATTTATTTTTTTGCGGAGCGGCAATTTGGATTGTGCCCCATGAATCTGCAAGGTTGAGTCATCTGGGATTGACCTGACGATCTTGCCCACCCATGAGCACTCCACCTGGATGAGTTTGTCTGGCAACGCAGAACGTGACCAACACTGCACAGCTGGGCCTGTATGTCTTTTGAGGGTACCCTGTTTGGGCTTGCTTCAATCGAACCGAACAGCCCGTATTTGACACATCATCTTAGATGTTCACTGTGTCCTCGGAGGACAGCCTTTGTTTCTTGACAGCCGGCACTGCCATGGGGACGACTTGACAGCGCAAACAAAAAATTGAACCAAGACGATTCGGCTATGGGTCAAAACCCTGGTACCCCCCTCGGGCAAGCTATCCCTCCGACTCAAAAATATGTCCTCATCCCACTCATGGCCTCCTCATATTTGACAGCATGATCGGCTGCACATACAAGAGTGACAGTACGACGCCACCGCACTAGAAATCACACGCATTCCAAGCGTTCTTCATCAAGGCTATAAACACAAGCATTCTTTCATGTTTGGTCCTATGTGGAAACGGTCCTACATGCATACAAGCTGGTGGCCGTGAATAAATCAAGATTTCTTGAACAGCGCACACGCCTTCGCCATTACTTCCCGCATGTCAGGCAGCGCCAGCTCAGTCGCAGCCGTGGCTTGCTTTGGCAAGCCCAGGGAGAGGCTACTGAGTGATTTCTCGAAAATAAAATCCTACAAGTTTGTCACTCGCTTACCGTCCAAACCAAGGCTCTTGCGATTTGTCAAAAATCGATCCCACCTCTCTTTCAAGAGCGACAAACAGCTTTGATTGCCAGAGCCTTGCTCGCGATCAATTGTTCAGGGCATTATTCCCAGACTGAACTGGTGTTCCTTTTCTTCGCTACATTCATTACTCAGAAGTCTACATGCAATACATGAAAAAAAACAAACGTTAGAATCCTGTTCACTGCTTCAAGCCAAGAGGGGAACAGTAATACAAAGGGGGGAGGAATTCACAACTCGATCAGCCGAATCGCCCTGTTCCTTTTTATTTGGCGTTGCTCAGAAGTCCAGGCCCGAGGGTGCAGGAGGGACGACAACGCGTGTCCATCCCCTGTCCTGCATTTTTCTGCGGAGCCTGCACAGATACCCCCAAGGTTAACAACGCGTGTTCAACCTGTTCACAGGGTGTGTTACCCAGGGGTGTGAAACATAACTGGAGCTTGTGCAGCTTGTGTGCGAAAAAAAAAGGATTGCGTCCTCAAAACATAAGACCCTTGGCTGGTCCTGTGATGTTGTGCTTCACACGAAGCAATGTCGTGCTCCGTGCAAGAAGCTGGGGAATGCGTCCTCACGCGTTGGACTGAGTCCGTGGAAACATGCATTTGCTCTGGCGCAAAAAACCACACGCAGCAGAAAGTGCGAGATGGCACCGTGTGCTGATGGAATGGGACCTAATGAGCCTAGTAGTGAGGAACATCAGCTTATACCACCCTAATTATTTTCGTTTTTTGCCCGAAAAACCCTGCAAAACAGCCAAATTCTCCATCCTGCTCAACATTTTTCCGATGTCACCGGTCGATGTCACCGCTCCGTTTTGGGCCGAAAAAGTGCTCAAAACTTCCCGAATTCCCGAAAAGCTCGTTTTTTCCTGTCAGACGGCAAGCGAGGTGCCTCAGCCTCTAGATTTGCTCGTTTTCGGCCGAAAACAGGCTCCAGACGCGCACGCTGCTCTTGATTTCCGTTTTCTGCCCGGACAAGCCGGCAAGTTCCATCCCGCTGAGCTTGTCACCGCTTGTCACCGCTACGTCACCGCTTTTTTTTGGACCGAAAAAGTGCGCAAAAATTTAGACACAATAACCATCCACTATGACAAATATGACCCAACAAGAGCGGGTAGTTATATAGATTTACCAGAATGGATTAAACTAAAAAAGGCATGAATATCAAAAACAAAGATAACAAATGTTTTAAATATAGTGTTCAAAGTGTAGTATATGATAAATAATAAACCGAATTCTCAAGAAATGTTTCATTACAACAAAATAAACAATGACATTTTGAACTGGGAAGCCGTTCAATTTCCAACTGGTAATAAAGATATTGAAAGGTTTGAAGAAAACATTAGTAAGTTAGTTTCAATCAATGTTTATGAAATTGATGATATATTGAATGAACAAAATATATAATTGATTACAGAAACATCAAATAAACCTTTTGAAAATTGAAAACAATAATAATAATCATTATGTAGTCATTAAAAATCTAAGTCGCGTTTTGAACTGGCAAACAAACAAAAATGACCAACCAAAACATTATTGTCACTATTGTACTCATGCTTTTACTAGAAAGGAATTATTAACAAAACATTATGAAAAAGGTTGTATGGCAACACACGGATAATATTTTAAATTACCAAAAGCAGGCAGTTATATTGAATTTAAAAAATACAATACAAAATTAAAATGTCCATTTGTTGTTTATGGAGATTTTGAGTGTATAACTGAAAATTCAAATAATGGCATCAAGGGCACGTATCAGGAACATAAACCATGCGGTTATATGTTGAATGTTGTAAATTCTATTGATAATACAAGCCAACCTTTTTTTATACCGTGGAGAGGATTGTTTAGACCACTTTGTAAATAAATTAAGAGAAACTAAAAAAGACTTTTTTGATAAAATGAGTGTTAATAAACCAATGAATATTACAGATGACAAGAAGCAGAATTTAGAAAAGCTACTGTATGTTCAATATGTAATAATAATTTTAGACCAGAAGATATAAAAGTTCGTGACCACTGTCATTTTACTGGTATGTATAGAGGTTGTGCTCACGAAAATGTAATTTGGATTATTCATTTAGGTACTTCAAGATACCAGTATTTTTTCCATACTTTAAAAAACTATGACTCTCACTTAATCATAGGTAAAGCAAATGAAATAAATAAGGAATTGAATGAAAATTGTGTTTCGTTCACGTGTTGTTTCTTCATAGGCGAATCGGCCGAATGGCCGTTTGGCTCAAGTTTTTACCTCCCGTCAAGTGGGGATAGGACTCACGCTCGTGCGCCATTCACTGGCAGCTTTCTTCGTCCTCGAGCCGAAAAGGGTCGGGGCCGCGGGCGGCTGGGTGTAGGAGGTGCTCGGTGGGTCGCGCTGTTCTACTTGGGCTTGGTATTGAATTAAGCCTCTTCAACTTGATTTCAAACATCCCCATACTTCTCCTTTGTCAACCGTCACTTCCTCAACCCGGTCATCATCCACAGCTTCACCCGAGTTGTGTTTCCGGGTGCTTTGGGTACATCGTGATCTACTTTGTGCTCATTTGCTTAAACCGCAGGTTATCAGCCGTAACAGCCGGTTGCGGGACGTGACCCGCTACGTGCTCCCCATCACCTACGCATTCGAGCGAGCTTCGGACCTGGCTTCGTTGACGATGAGGCCCACGCCAATCGCGGCAGTGCCGCGCACGCCAACCCCGGCTTAGACAGCCGGTTGTAGCCCATTCCCCCGGCGATAGGCGTAGAGCCCAATCCCGGGTGATCACGGACGACTGGATCCTGTCTCAGGTCGTTTTTGATGAAGCGGAGGCCCCTATCCCGGCAGTGCTCCAGATCGCGGACGGACCCCCTCTATCTAGAAGAGGCTGTGGAATCAGGGACTTCCGTCGATTTCGCTTACGGTTCCATTTGTGGCATTCCAGATCGAGGACCAGGTTGCTCATCCTGCAGTACCTCCTGAGGCGGCTCAATCTTGGTCCCTTACATGGGATCAGTTTGACCGGCTTCTTGGAGGTGGCCCGCAGGCTACACCAACCGACTTCGATTGCATCGGCCTCGACTCGGTAGTCCCTATTTCGGTCGGGAATGTTGGTATTCAATCCCTCTTTGATGCTGACTGGAGGTCTCAGCCATCCCGGCCTTCCCGATTCGACAGGCCTGTTGACGCCCTGCCCACGCATGAGCCTATCACGGATTTTCCCATTGAAGGTGAGAGTGACCCCATTGAAGATTTCTCCTCTTCCCAATTTGCAGGTTCGGCCCAAGCCGGGGCGGGCGATCGAGCGATTGAGGATTGGCCGCAAACAGCTGGCCTGTTTCAGGTTCATCTGATGTTGATATCATTCATGATCACCCCAGTCCAGCGGATATGGACTTCATCCCCGATGCAGTATCTTCTTACGGTACCCGTGATCGCGATGCGGACCGCTACAACGCGGGTCCAAATCCACAATTTTGTCAGGTACCCTGCGGACCGCTACAACGCTGGTCCAAATCCACTGCCATCCTCAGGTACTCAAGATCGGGTAGGAAGGTCCCTGGTGTTCAGTGCACACGCAGCAGTCCAGCGTCCCGAACGGCGCGGCGGAACACAACGTCACCGTGGCGCGCGCCTTCACGAAACTCATGGGCGCGTTTGTGACTTTTTGGGACAACGACGCGGGCTCCAAGATCCACTTGCTGGCCAACCCAGGGCAGGACGTGGCCCCCATCGGCGCGGCCAGGCAGGAGGACAGCCTCCTGGAGTCTCAGACGCAGCTGGGCAGCCTGCAGTACCCTCACAACCCCATGAAGGGAGCCTCGGAGCACTTCCACTTCCTCTCCGTCCTTGCGGGCACTTACGACGACACGGTGCGCAACATCGACATCGGCCGCGTGGGCTACCTGCGCCACAGCTTCATTGCCGGCTTTTCCACCGAGCGCGTGCCGCTGAGTGGTGTCAGCACCCGCTCGGGCGACCTTCAAGGGCCTGGACGGCACAGTGTTCATCCACCTGGTGGCCTACCAGCTGGTGACGCTCTCCGGCACGGGCGTCTCTGTGCTGGACTAAAAAAAAAAGCCCGCTGTCCTCCAACGCCGTTTTTGGAGTTGAGTGACAGCGCCAAAAAAAACATGCAAAAACATGGAAAATGGACTTGTTCCAGGCCCCTTGGAGGAAGCCACCTAGTCCGGAATGCTCAGCCGCTCCGCAAGCTCCTCCGTGGCCGCGCGCGCAATCCCGTCGCATAGCGCAGCAGGAACGCTGTAGAGCAGCTCGCGTGGCTGCTGGCTGACCCTCTCGTACTGCCCCTCCATCAGCCGCGGCCCCCGCTGCGCGGCGCGGAGGCCGCAGCGGCTGCCGGGCCTGCACAGGCCTCGCCTCGGCCTCCAGCGCATGTTGGTCCCAGCCGCGTCTGCTTCCTGTACGGAGTTCCGTACTTGCAGTAGGTCATTCATGGAGCGTCGTCAGCGCGCGGCTGTATTCCGTGCAGACCGGGCTGGCTCAAACCATGTCGAAGTGCCCAGGCGGGAACGTCGTGTAGTCACCTCAGGATGTCGCACAGGATGGTGGGCTCAAATTTCGACACGATGTCCAGGGAGACGACCTCCCAGCCCGCCGCCTCGAAGGCCCTGCCCACCGACGACCAAGAAGACTCGCGCGTTCATCGGACCGGACTTTTTTCCTACGGACAAAAAAAGGAGCCGAACTTTGCAACCATGAAGCTTGCACTCGGCCTGAACGTTCAGACCAATGCCAAGGGGGGAAAATTCATGTCCATAGAGGACTCCCATCAGGGCGCGCTGGTGTGCAAGGTGACGTGGAGGCGCTGTGCAACTTCCAGGACGACGGCCAAGAGGGTGGGAGTGTGCTTTGCGAGCAACACCGACCTGGAGCTGCGGACGGATGGGGTGGAGCTGGTCATTGACAACATGATCGTCTTCCAGAAGCCCTTTCCGGGGGCCGCCCGCACCGAGCTTGAGAGCCAGCTGCAGCGCGCCGTCAAGGTGAGCGCCAAGGGCAAGCACGTCAAGTGCAAGATCGACTTGGAGCGCTGCCTCTTCTGGGACCCGGCCGGCAACTGTGTGCCGCCGCGGAGTTCTCGCGTCGCAGGGGCCGCGCGCTTGTGGAGGCCCGGCACGTGTGGCTGATGGGCAGGCAGTGGGGCGGCTCTTTGAGGTGCGCGCGCCACCTCATGCTGGAGCCCCTGGAGGCGCCGCGCTGCCCGTTCGGCTAGGCCGCCTTCAGCAGCTCGGAGCTCGTGGCCCTTGAGGCGCCCACGTACAGGTGGCGCAGCGTGAGGTGGCAGGACTCCAGGTCCAGGCGGACGCGGTTGTGGAGGGTGAGGCCCTGGCAGCTGGCGTAGGTCACTGTGTGGCTCGGCCGGCCGGGCTGGTTCTTCAGCCGCATGCCGCTGTCCAGCCTTACTCCACGGCCACAAAGACGCCCTTGGGTATCTTTCCGCCGGCCCCGATGAGGCGCAGCCCCGGCCACACCCTCATGCTCTGCGGGCTGTTCTGTGTTATAGATTTATCACACCCATTGGGTGTTGCAGTTTGGCTACACCCATTGGTTGTTTGGCAACAACCCAAATCTATGTGGATCACTTGTGTCTCCAGCTGGAGCAGCTTTGAGGCCTCCGGCGCCAGGGCCCGGTTCGCCGCTGCGTTGACGGCCATGCTGTGGCTGATGACCAGCGTGGTGTCCGGCACCCGGGCTTGGAGGAGCTCCTTCAGCCTCGCCTTGGCCTGCTCCAAGTAGTACCTAACTATTTGGCATTTTTGGGCCAAAAACGCTCCAAAACGGCCTTTTTTCGCCCAAAGAACGCTTGTCACCAGCGATGTCACCGCTTCGTCGCCGCTCCGTTTTTGGTGCAAAAAGCGCTGAAAACGGCGAACTCCGAAAAATGCGTTTTTTCGTGTCCGGCGTCAAAAGTGGTGCTGGGCCTCCAAATTCGCTCGTTTACCTCCGAAAACCGGCTCCAGGTGTTCGCCGTGCTCCGAAATCCGTTTTCTGGCCCGAAAAGCCTGCGAATTCCAGCCCGCTGAGCTCGTCGCCGCTTGTCACCGCTTTGTCACCGCTCGCTTTTTGGGTGCAAAAGTGCGCAAAACCGGGCCCAGTTCTCTCCGCAGGGTTTTTCGCGGCCCGGCAGCCCGCCGAGGACCTGGCTCGGAGCCCGACAGCCAGCCGAGGTTCTCCATGTAACACGTCAGCCTGCTGAATTAGTCACCGCCGATGTCACCGGTTTCTAACACGTCAGCCTGCCGAGGTGCCAGGGTGGAATCGAACCTCCCAGACGTCGCTCCGGAGACCAACGCCTAAGCCATCTCACCATCGGCTTTTGTTACCCCCAAAATGGCCCAAAAACGCTCTCACCACGATGTCACCGCTTCGTCACCGCTCTCTTTGGGGCCGAAAACTGGCCACGAAGAGCAGCCCGGACCTAAAGCTGTCCAACTACAGCACCACGGCGGCCATGAACGGCTCCATCGCCTCGGCCAACAACGCCACGCTGGCCACGGTGGCCGCCAACTACGGCCTCAAGACGGTGGTGGACCAGCACTCCCTAGACATAGCGGCGAGGATCACGCCGCTGGAGGTGGACACCAAGGTGGCCAACGCTCTCCTGGGGGCCGTCACCGCCGCGGCGCTGGCCTCCGAGCTCGCGAGCCGAGACGCCTCCATCTTGGGGCTGCAGGCCTCCAAGGCAGACGCCAGCGCCCTGACTGCTTACGCCCTGCAGTCGGCCGTGGACACTTCCTCGGCGGTGGACTCTAAGATAGCGACAGCCCTCTTGGACGCTGTCACCACGGCAGCGCCCTCCTCGGCAAGGCGGACGCGAGCGCGCTGGCCTCCCTGCTCTCCACGGTGGACGGGTTGGACACGCCGCTGGAGGTAGACACCAAGATAGCAAATGCCCTGCTGGGTCTCGCCACCGAGGCCTTCGTCGCAGCGCAGCTTGCTAGCCGGGACGCCAGCATCACGGCGCTCCAGGGGGCCAAGGCCGACGCGACGCTGCTGGCCTCATACGCCACGAACGCCGCGCGGCCAGCGAGACCACGCTCCAGAGCGCCCTCGACGCAATCCTCGCGGAGCTCGCCGCCCTGCAGCTTTCCGGCAGCGGCGGAGTTGTTAACGCGCCGGCCTGGGCGGGCTTCACGACTTGGGAGCTCGTTCGCGGAAGTAACGTCGTTCGCAACCTGCATCTGGGGGCTCCTCTCTCTGCTGCGCTGGCCAACGGCGACGACACGCTGAGCATCACGGCAGACTGCTACTCCACGGCGGGCACTGACGCCGCTACAACAGCAGCCCTGCTGGCCTACTACACCTCGGCGCAAGTGGACGCGCTGTTGGGAGACTACCGCGCAGGGGCAGCGCAGGACGCGGAGACGACCAGCGCCACTACCGGACGGGCCCGGACCAGGACGTGTTCACGACCAACCAAATCACCTCGGCGCTGGTGGCGTACCGTTCAGCCGCAGACCAGGACACGGCAACGGCCTCGAGCATCGCAGCCGCGCTGCTCAGCTACTACACCATCGCACAAGCAGACGGCCTCCTTGCCGGCAAGCTCGGAGTCACGGAGGCAGCCTCGGCCCTGCAAATAGCAGTGCGCTTTCCGGACGACGGAGGGGCCGACGAGGCGGTGGAGGCAATAGGAGAGCAGATCCTGGGCCCCACGGACGTCTCGCTGTCAAACTGGACGGTTCGCCCCAGCAGCGGCTGCAGCGTGGTCCTGGCCACGCACGCCGCGGGAGTAAGTGTGGACGGCTACACCCTGACCCTGGCGGTAAACCCGTGGAACATCGTGCGCACCTACAACTTGACCCTGGGCCAAGAGCTCCTCTTCGCCTGCCGGTACCGGCTCGGCGCGGCCTCCAACTTCGTGGTGCACATGTCCGAGGCAGACAACGTCTACTATTGGTGAACACTCCGTGCTCTTACAAGCAGGGCACGCAATGTGACCCTAATTCTAGGGTCACGGACACAGCCAATTTTCAGCCATGGAAGCATCAACTACGCGGAAGCCAGCTAGACAACCTAGACACGCGTCTGGCCTTGGACCTGACGTCACACGCCTCTGGCCTTGGACCTGACGTCGGGCTCTCAGCGACTTTGCCACCCGCTCTCCCACCCGGAGTGCTGTCCGTCTTGCCACCCGGTTTCCCACTCGCTGCGCCAGCCATAATGCCAGCCGGAGCGCCAAGCAGGCAGCCAAGACCATGGCTCCTCGGGAACACCGTGTTTTGGTCTCTTGGCTGGCTGCTGCTGCGGGCTGTGACTGCTCTGCGACTGCACCACCGCTCGATGCAGCTTTATACTGTTGCCGTTATAGTACTGGTTAATGGTTGGGTTGGTGAACAGTGGGAATCACGCGGAATGCCAACACCTCTTTGCCGTCAGCCAACTTGCGCAAGATCCGAAACTTGCTTTCCGGATGGCGCGCATCCTTGCGTAGAGATTGCTCTCGCTGGATAGCCTGGCAATTGGCGATCATGAGGAAAACGTCCGACGCATCCCAGAACTTGCTGTCGTGGCCCGCCGCAACAGCCCATGCGTCCAGCGCCGATTGCAGCAACGAGTAGCCAATCCCCAACAGAGAATATATTGACCAACACATGCTACTTCCTCATGAGATCGTGGGGTCCCTCTTTCGGTGCGAGCGTGTGTTTCGCGAGATTTTAACCGGGCCTGAAGGGGAGCCTTGGCAAGACAGTCAACGTCCCACGCTTGCCCTTGTCTCTGCATGGTCTTGGAATTTGACGAGCAACCTTGATCGCCTGAGGCGCTCGACCAATATTGGAAAGAAAATGAGAATTGTGAATGGTTTCGGGAACACCCAATTTTGAGCGCCCCTTGTCACGCAAGTGTTGAAAGTTAAGTGGTCGCCCCATCAACTGCCCGCGCAAACTAGCCTGATCTAGGTTGCTGCTGATCGAAGCAAAATTGTTCCGTTGAGATTCTACGGGGACGGCGCTGAGGCAACCAGCGACTTTGCTTCAAATAGTTTGAAACCCGCTACTCACTTGTTTTTGCCCCCTGAGGACGGCAGCACTTTGAGGTGATGAGTATGCTTACTGTAGTCTCTGGCAAATCTGCCACTGTGGATTCTAGGATTCTGAGCCTTGACAGCATAGCGACAAGAAGTGAACACTGATTGGAGTGACGTTGTTACAACCCCTAGCCGAGGATCACGTGTTTGAACACATCATATTGTGGGGCAAGAGCCCGTATGATACTGCTTCAAGTGGTGGCGTGGAGCTTTCGCGCCCTCAGTTTCCTGGCACTGCTCAAACTTCGGAAGCTCAAGGTAAGCGCTGTCGATTCCCCGTTCAAGGTTTTTGCGAGGCCACTAGCAAAACACATCAAAAGCTGTTGGGGACCGCTAGCTCGCAAACAGTTATAGCTTGTTGGGCGGACTCTTGGAAAATGGCGACCTCTGAAAGTTGTTGAAGTTCAGTATGTGTGTGTGTGTGTGTGCGCGTGACGCTGGGCCTTTGGGAGTTCAGTGTGTGTGTGTGTGTGACACCCTGGGCCTGTATTGTCGCAATTGGCCTTGATTAATCTTTTCCCAAACGTTGCCCGCACAAGGGGAAACAAGTGTCCTTCTACGATTTCTGGGGCAACCTTGGCAAGAAAGGTCGGGTAACATGGCCCCTTGGCAAAGCCTAACGTTTTCGTCCCCAGGGAGGTTGGGTTGAGACAACCAGCTTTGATTGTTTATTTGCTTGTTTGTTTGTCTGTCTGTTTGCTTTTTGTTTGTTTGCTGGCTTCTTTTGTCTGTTTGTTTCTCTGTCTGTGTTGTGTTTTTGTTTTTTGCTTTTTTGCTTTTTGCTTGTTTGTTTCCTTGTTTGTTTGTTTGTTTTGTTTATTTGTTTGCTTGCTTGGGGACTTCCCGAAGTGAACCAATAGTTAGCGCGTCGTATGCGGGCAGCCCAAACAAGCTGCGCGCGCAAACACAGAATGTGGTTCTCTAACGCCTTCGCGCACGCTAGTCCCTGGCAGAGCCACCAGTTTGCCTCCGGCCTGCGACCCAAGTTAACAACCCTTTTCTACCGGGCAAGCCTGCGCGAACAGTCCTCCCAGCGAACTATTTGGGAGCGAGAGGGGGCGTCAAAGGCGCAATTCAATATGAGGGGCTCATCGTCCCACCTTCGGTAAGAATCTTCGTTTGCAGATCGGCGCCATGTTGGAAAACATTTCTGAGCTGTGTGGGAAACAACAAAACTGAAACAGAAAAACACAAGCCGGCAGTTTGCTCCAGTTTCAACCCCGCTGGTCTACTTGTCCCGCCCAGCGCAAAGGACTGCAAGCAATAGTAGGCGCAAATAAGAGTGAAGCTTTCAAGCATCTAGGTTCTGATCCTGGGCGGTCGCTGTTTGGGCGAGTGCTGTCAGCTTGGTGACTTCCTCTCTCGTGCTTGACTTCATCATTTTTGTTTCCCAAACTTGTCGACGCGCTACATATTTCTATCATTGGCTATTTGCTCTTCTCTTTGACCGTTGTTGCTTTGCCCTAGGCGACGGCGTGTACCCTGCGGCCGACCCTTTCGGCGAGCCTTTCAGCCCAGAATACATGCCTCAGCGGCGCAGGCTTGCAAATACGCCTATAGCCGGCGGCTACCGGTTTGTGCTGGATGGAGTTCAAGCTGACCAAGATTATATCAGATTGATATTTACACTTGGGCAATTTTTCTCCAAGATTACTTGCTGCGCCTTCTGCGGGGCTTTGATGCGCACGAGCGACGGGCAAAGCAGCGAAATGCTTTACACCAATTTTAACCCAACGGCAATGCACCGACAAACTTGCATTGGCTCGCGGAACGAGTGGATCAACGCGCATGGCAACAGCCCTCTGGTTTCCATCCCTGGCTTCTCCCCTCACTTGCGTGTGTTTCCAGACTGGATGCACGTCACTGACTTGGCAATAGCTCCGGACATGATTGGGTCGCTCCTACTGGACTTGACTGGTTTTTGCTGGACACTCGCGGGACGTGAGGCTAAACGCAGCTTTCGAATCCTACCGCGCTTGGTGCAACGTTAATGACGTGACAGACAGGTGCATGGCTCGCATGTTTGCTACTGCAATCCTAAAGCCGGGCGTAGCATTTCCATATATCTCGCAGCGAACTATGTCAGTGGTTAGCCGGTGTGATGCGGCGAGTTGCTGTTGCTGACCCAAGCCCAGAAAGAAAGCGCCTTGGCCAAAAGTCAGAGCCACTATGTGGAAAGCCGTTTTGTACTTGCGCAACAGGTTCCTCTCTGGATTTGGGGGGGGGAAGGTCCGCAGCTTGCGCCTGTCGTTGTTTGCGTGCGGTCGCTTGCGTGCGATCATTGGCTTATTTAGCGAGTATAGCTGCAAAATTGTTTCCGTCTCGATCATGTTTTGAACCAATGCATTCTGGCACGAGACTTTCCCTACGCTCGTGTTTACTTGTATCCGAGGATCCAAGCTGGCACCATCTGTGCCTTGGCAACTATGGCGGAAATTTTGGCCCGCAACGCAAGAATTTTGAGCGACGCAGACAATCGCTTGTTTAGACTGTGCGCGCTTTCTTTGCAATGCGGCTACATGAAACTGGCCGCCTCGGCTGTCGCAAAGCGACAGTTGAGATGGAAACTCCGGCCGAAGTGGCATCAGCTTCTGTGCCATTTGGTGCCCGTGGCGCCGCTGAACGCAAAGTATTTTGCGAATTATCTAGATGAGGATTATGTTCGGCGGATAAAGCAGCTGGCTATTCGGTGCACTGCGCCAGGCATGAGCGCGGAGGTTTGCCAGCGATACTGCATTCAAATGTGCATTCGCTGGACGTCGCTGTACGGATCCGGCATGCAGCTGCGAAAACAATGCTCGCTGGCGGGCGGGCGGGTGCTATTGCAACAAATTAGAGATAGTTTGCGTTCATCCTCACATGTGCGCAGCTCAACATCTGAAAGCTTGTTAGCGATTGGGCAGGCGCTGCCCATGCATGATAAGGATCGATACGCTTCGCAGAGTAGAGCTTGTTTTCTTGAACTTGCGGCGTTGGTTGGGTTGCCTCAGGTTGCAGCTTGTTTTCCACAACACACATGTCGTTGGCAGTGCGTTTCCTGCCATGCAAAAGCTTCAACTCAACCCCCATGTTTTTGCTCGGTGTGACACACTCTCAAGTAGAAAGGGTTAACGTTTCGAAAGTACCTTTGAATTGACGTAGGGTGTGTGTGTGTGTCTGTGTGTCTGTGTGTCTGTGTGTCTGTGTGTCTGTGTGTCTGTGTGTCTGTGTGTCTGTGTGTCTGTGTGTCTGCGTGTCTGTGTGTCTGTGTGTCCGTGTGTCCGTGTGTCCGTGTGTCCGTGTGTCCGTGTGTCCGTGTGTCCGTGTGTCTGTGTGTCTGTGGCTCTGTGTGTCTGTGGTCTGTGTGTCTGTGTGTCTGTGTGCGTGCGTGCGTGCGTGCGCTGTGACTGCGCACCCACAAGCAGCTCTTCCCACGTCCTTAAAACTTGAGCCCAGTAGTTACAGTTGCAGTAGTTTGGGCAAAGGTTCCTAGGTGGCAAGCTTTTCCGACTTGATCCTCCAGGGCAATGGGTTGACTGTAGGACTGTAGGAAAACAAAACCAAGACACCCCCAAATAAAACCTTTGGCTCAAGTTCTCAGCGCTGCGAACTGAAGCTAGCCAGTACACATGCCCGCGCAACACAGTCGCGCCAAGCTGTAGTCTTTACCCAGGTAGAACCTTGGGCTCAAGTTGTGAGAGGTGCTGAAGCTGGCGGCGCTGGCAAAAACGTGCTTGCTTTAAGCAAGTGTCGTCCAATCTTGGCCCAAGGCGGCCGACAGAACTGGGCAGTCTTGCGAGGAGGGCGCAGCTTGCGGCGGATTGGCAGCCACGGCAGCTGTGTTGCAAGCGAAGGACGCGTGTTTGCAGCGGCCTGCTGCCTTGTCCAAGCCCTTCCGTCGTCGTTTTGCCAATCCGCCTTGCTCCTGCTGCTTGCGCATTGCCCGCCTTCGTTTTGGCGCTGGACAGCCCCCCCTGGGATGTAAAGCTCCGCGGACGCGGGCTCGCAGTCTCGGGCCACTCGCTCCATCAGGTTGTTGAAAATCTCCTTTTTGCGCTCCATGGGTCCCCAGAAGTGCAAGCCACTGTCGATGCCGAGCGGGGTGAACAAAGGCATGCCGTCCTTCTCAAACCAGGCGTTCTCCATGGACCTGATGGTGGAGCTGGACTCTTTCACTCGCCAGGCGCATCGCGCCTGATGTAAAGGGGTGAACTTGCCCTCTTGGTCGACACGCACAGCTTCACGCGCAGGGACCACGCTCAGCCCAACGCGCTTGCGCAAGAGCTGATCACGGCATTTCATCTCGTAGTACGAGTCGGCGACGCCAGCCCTTGGAGGCATGAATCAAACTCGCGCCAAGGCCGAGAATCACCACATGCTTTCTTTCGCTGGACGACATCTTCACCACATTGGAGCCGTACTCAGCATATCCGTTGCCGGTGCTGTCGGACAGCGCGAGCACATACTTGGCTGCAAATGCTTCCTCCATGCTTTGAGCCACAAAAATTCTAGCCGCGAACGAACAAAAGGATTTTACATGCGCCATGTCACTCTCAGTAGGCCTGCCCCTGACTCGCATTCGCATGAAGCAAGGCCCTCTCACTCTTTTCCACGCTTCAAACTCTGCACGCTTCGTACTCCGCTAAATTAGGAAGCCATCACTGCCAATTACTGGGCTCTGGCCTGTGTCCAACGAAAGGCTCCAGCAACTCACGCTGTCCTGTCGACACGCGCACCATGTCGGCCAGCTGGGCAGCGTTGCCGTGCGTCGGGCCTCGCACCTGGCTCAAAATAACCAGCCGCTCGGCCATCTGTAGTCCAGAGTATGTCAGGCTTGCGCATTGCGTCCACTTCACATACACGCTAATCGATGGGTCTTCCAAAATGTGTCTGCATGCCTCGCACATGCCCAGTCGTCGAAACTCCGTCTCATCCTGGGGCCCTCTGTAGAGGCCATGCATCTTGCCACAGCTCAGGCAGCTGCTAAGCTGCGTGAGCCGCTCGGGCGACAAGCCCAGTCGCTCGCGCACCTTGCTGCAATACTCAGACACTATACGAGGCGATATCTCCACGAAGATACACTGTGTTGGGTCGTCCATTTTCGGCCTTTTGCTACGGCGCCCCATCCCGCGCTACGACACAACAATGCTGCGGGCAAGTCACACATACAATATGATCCGCCGCTCTTTCGCTTGCCTGGAGCACTGAAGAGCAACGCCACACTATTCGCGGGTCTGAATCATGTGAACGAGAACGCAATTGGCGCGGGATCGGTGGTTGGACTTGCTTCGTGGCTGGCCTGCAAAGAAAAACACTGCTAGACATCGGTGCTCGGCTTTGCTTTGTGGCTGACCTACTCAACAGAAACTCGGCTAGCAGCACTCCCCGTCCAACCGAATCCGCTCGTCCAAGATTCAGACCCGCGAATAGCGTGACGTTGCTATTGTTTGGCAAAGCACCTTTTTGTAGCTCCACTGCCCACGATGCTCGAGGCGGTCAGAGTGAGCGGCTTGAGGCGGTGCTGCTGGCCGAGCTGGCCTTCGGCTTGCCCCCGAGTGGACCTCTGGCCACACCCCGTCTAACCGAATCCGCTCGTCCAAGACTCAGACCCGCGAATAGCGTGACGTTGCTATTGCCTGGCAAAGCACCTTTTTGTAGCTCCGCTGCGCGGGAGCCTTGCGCACTCGGGCGGCTTTAGCCCGGATGACTTCCAAAGAACATACCCTAGCAAAGCTCAAAGTCTCCGGCACAAGTCTGAGGGCTCCGTGTGTGCAGTAGCAGAACTGGTTGGCAGAATTCCTCGCACGGCTCGCACACTCGCTGGCCGCTCACCTAGGCGAATCGGGGTCGAATGGGGGCACAGGGTCGATCCAGCCCAGCTCCGCGCTGACGTCGTCACACATGCGATGAAACTCCACGCGGTCCTGCGAC
The DNA here is from genome assembly GCA_963377175.1 of Effrenium voratum. Lineage (NCBI taxonomy): Eukaryota > Dinophyceae > Suessiales > Symbiodiniaceae > Effrenium > Effrenium voratum. The sequence goes on along the minus strand of CAUJNA010000438.1, from coordinate 150,494 downwards.
ATGGCGCTGATGTTTCTCAGGAGCATCCGGTAGATCTCTTCCTCCAGGTGCACCACGACGTAGGTCCTGTCTTTGCAGATGGTGTTGTACACAAGCAGGAATCTCTCTCCGCTCGGGGAGCCGTCCGTGCTGTTGCCCGCACGCATGCGATACCCCCGGAATAGTCGAAGCCGCGCGGCTTGGCAGAGCACCAGCAACTCTGTTTGCGAGCACGCTTGGAGGTCGAGCTCGGGAAAGTCGCTCATGGCTCTATGCTGTGGCACCCTGAAAGAGACACGCAGCGGGTCACACAGCACGTGAAGAGACCTCGGTCGTTTGTGTTTGTGGGAACCATTTTTTTCCTTTGGAGCCACGGACACTCTGCACAGAGAGGCTGGCCTTCGGCTTGCCCCGCAGGAGAAAAAGCTCTACAGTCTCACGGCCGGCCGCGCCCAGCTAAGTGCTGCCGCAAGGTTTTGGGCTCGAGGTCTTGGGCGCGCTGCGTGGCCAAGAAGTGGCTGCGAGCGTACTCCCTGTAACTTGGCACGCCGTGGCCATGCCCCGCATTGTAAGCCTTCGCGTCCTGATAGTCTTCGCGGCACTCCAGCAGCTGCGCGGCCGTCACTCGGCTCCAGTCCACGCGGCGACGCAACGGCTCGGGAAGCTTCTGGTTCTGCGCCGCTGCTGGCTTCTTCTGCGTGCGCTGGCCTTGCTTTTGCATCGCCTGTCCCCCGCTGGCGACCCCGCCTCTTGTCGCTGGCCGCTTCATCGCAGCTTTACTTTCGCTGGCTGCGAGCAAAATGCTGCGGACAGGCAGCAGGCGCGTGGCAATAGACTGCAGAAACTCATGCGAGCAGGCAGCTGCCCGCAGTTTTTGTGCGCGGGCGCGCGGAAGTTCCCCCTTCCACAGGCGCTCATGCGGCTTTGCGCTCTCTGCTCGCGCCTTCTTCTTCTAGCGGGTGTCTCAGGGCTGGCTGGCCTTCGGCCTGCCAGGGCTGGGCTTCCGCTTGCCTGGGCTTCAGGACGGGCAAAATGCGGCCGCCCAGCAGCAGCAGGTCGCCGTGCTTGCCCGCCAGGATGTCGCGCTCCAACTCGCGGCAGCGCTCGTAAAAGTTTTCCCACATCGCCGGGCTCCAGCCCGTTGTGTCTTCTTCGGCCGCCACGCAGTGGGGCTGCCAGCCGTTCGACATGCTCTCACTAGCCGCACTTCCCATGCCCCCATCGAGCCGCGCGCGGCGCTGCGATCACAAAGCCTCCCCCCCAGACAAACTCGATGCACAGACAGCTGCCGCATTTGGCGAGTCTATTTATTTTTTGCTACACATCTGCAGGCCGTGGACGAGTTTGCTCGGCAGACTGGTCACTTAGGGACTTGTGAAACTATCAAGCACTCGATGGGTCTTCGAGCCAGACGCTCTAGCGTCCTCAGATGGGATGCGGCGCTGACGCTTGGCACGCCAGGCTACAACCGCAAAGGATCGATGAATGCTGCGAGGACTGATAAAGACAAGGAACCACGGGATGGTGCTTGTTTCTATCCAGCTCTGGGCTGCCAACTGCCCGCGGATAAGTGTGTAGGTATCTGCCTTGTCTCTGTCACACAAAAGGTATGGTAGCTTCAACGCAACGCTGCACCCGCTCAATGCTGATCGGATTTCCACGCTTGTTGCTTTGCAGCTAGGAAAAGAAAAATGCAGTTCCAGGAGTGGGCAGGAGCGCCATGCAACTAGCCAAGGCTCTGCATGGTTTTGCTTGGTCAGGCTCTTTGACCAAAGAACAACAACGTCCTTTCCATCCTTGGCATAGCGCGCTTTGCAGCGGTATTGCACTTGCGGCACGTCATCTTGTGCTGAGTGATTTTGGAACTCGGCTATACGCGTAACTTCTGCTCTGCAAAGAGTCGCTTGCACCCTTGCGCATCTCACCTCCACAAAATCATCTGCAAGCTCGTCAATCACATCCCACCCGTCTGTCGACTCAAAGTCAATGCTGCTAACAGCCAAGATCTTCCAGCATCCATTGCGGAGCATGTGGCCCGCTTGGCTGCAATTTGTGTTGCGGACTGCCTCTGACAGCTGTTGAACACGAGGTATGTGACACCGGCACGGGCAGGGTTGATTCATGGTTGCACTGCTTCAATGTAATGCTTCGCTACTTGGCTCATTACTGTTTTCTGCTCTTTGTTGCCTGAATTGTGGGACCTGCAATGACTTCTGCGGGGCTTGAGCCTGTGTTAACTTTAGTGAATCTACAGCAGAAACATGAATATCTATTATCTGTCGAGCTGTCGCGCATAAGCGGTATCTACAAGCTGCGATCACGAAGCCTCTCCCCCACGCAAACTCGATGCGCAGACAGCTGCTGCCTTTGGCGAGTCTGTTTTTCTTGCTACACTTGCTCCCCCAAGCTCCATAATTGCGGGCACTTCGTTTTGAAGGTCCGCTTACCCCTAACACATCCTACACCGACGGAGAACCAGAAGTATATTCCGCTTCCATGTCCTGGCAGTCGTCCCGCTGGGCGTCGACCTCGGCCTCGGCTTCTTCCTGCTCAAGCTGCAGTCTGCGGTGCAAGTCCTCAACGACGGCCTGCTCGTCGGGGACGGCCGGCAGGGGGGTGATCTCCTCTCTGCGCGGGCTACTGCTGTCGCCGCTGGCCCGGGCTTCGCCCTGGCTGTCGCTGCCGCCGCTGAAGCTTCGGCTGGGGCTGCTATGCTTGCGGCGGCTGGATCGGGCCCCGGATGAGCCGCTCGCCGGGGGAGTGAGAGGTGGCGTCGGCAGACCTTGCAGCCAGCGGCTGAAGCAGCTGCCGCATGGCGGGCACCGCTTACAGTCGCGCTCACTGCGACTGTGCGGAAAGTAAAAATAGCGAAACCTGGCCGCCATCATGGCGTTCTGCGTCTCCACGTCCACACCTTCGCGGTATGCGTCCTCCGTGGAGATCCGCAGCTTGTCAGATCCGCTGATGAAGAAAGGCATGCCCTTTGCAGACCACGTCACATCCTCGGAGTTCACACGGCGACGTGTTGACCCTCCAACAGAACGAGCAGGCTGTCCCACCCGATCCGCATGCTTTGTGGTCGCAGATCTTGTAGCACAGCTACTTTTTTGCTCACAATCCCCTGCAACGGAAAGTTGCATTTTCCTGCAGGTCTGGTGTATGTGAGCTTCGCTCCGAAGATGTACGTCACCGGGTCGATCGCGCAGGATTTACCCGCGTTGCGTGGCCCGTAGAAGAACAAATTGTTGAACTTCTCGGCGCCGACCTGCAGCGTCCTAGTTATCGCCGCTATCAGCCTGGCCTCCTCCGGCTTTTCTTGCGACATCTGCGGGGGGAAGTTCTCGCACTGCACCCGCAGATTGTCTCGCATCAGCGGTATCCACAAGCCGTCACAGACACACTTGTCGCGCGCTGCGGCGCACACCAATTCCCAGGGAGACATCTTCAGTCTCTTCAAGTTATCCGTGGACGCTTGGATACACGGTTGCCAGCAGTGTCGGAATGTCCTTGAAGTGCCTGAAAAAGAATTCGCGCACCGGCTCTATTTTGTCCGAGGTGCGCTGCTCCAGGTGCGAGTATAGGATGGACTTGTCCGAAATCTTGTTGGCCACGATGTAGTCAACGAATTGCCCGTGGGACAGGGGCTGCACCCTGCCCAGCTTGACGCCGTGCACCTCTGCCAGCCACTTGCGAACTCTCTCTTTCACGGAGTTCACCGCTCCTTTGAAGATGTCGCTGAGCAGCTCCACCACGGGCGGATGGCCCTTGCTAAGCCACGGGCTGGCGTCGACGTCCGGCTTGCTCTCGGACGGCACTGCCAAGTACGCCACAATGCCCCAATAGGTCCTGCGGCCGTCTTCCAAGTGGGTAAAAATTCCATGCTTCTCGCGCAAGGTTCGGAACAGTCGGGTGTGCTCCGAGACTTGCATCGCTGCATGCATGTGCGGCTCCTCGTTTTCGTGCAGCTCTTGGAAGACAGACAGCTTTAAGATCTGCGCCGCGCTGTCGCGGGTTGCATCCTGGAAGACGCTGTCCAGCTTGTCCGCAAATTCTTGTCTTGTCAAATCCTTTGGGTTCTTTCGCCCAGGCACATCTTCTCGCGGGTGCGAGAAGACGATGTGGAAGACTCGCTGCGGCTTGCCTTCCAAGTCTTGGCTGGTCTTCTGGCCGCTGCGGGCCTGCCGGCGGGGCCGGCTCAGCCGACTTCTTCCCTCGTGTCTTATTCCGCGGCTTGGGGTTAGCCCGCCGACTGCCTTTGCCCACCTTCTCGTCTGTCGTCGGCCGGGCTTCGCCCTGCTTTGGCTGGACCTCGTCCTGCTTGGGCCCATGCGTGCTGCGCACGGCTCCGCTTCACTGGCCGTGAAGATGTCTTTCACTTCTTGCTGCTCGAAGCCCTCCCACAGACGGTCGAAGTCCTCGGAGTTTATCGGGCTAAGCTCGTGTCCTGGAGCGAGAGCTTGCTGCCAGCACCTGCACCAGGAATATCCACAAGCGGGACAAGCTGTATCCAGGTCTTCTGCTACGGCAGCTGCGACCCCGTCTCGGCAGCCAGCTGCGACCCCATCTCCTCTCCTGTCTGCTCGACGGTATCGCTCTGCCTGTCGCGGCCAGACTTGGCCTTGCGGCGACGCTTGGGTGAACTCCGGCTTGCTTTCTCGCTCTTGCGCTTGGAGCGCTTGAGCGCCGCCGCCGCCGCCTCTGCCTCCAGCTCTTCTCTGCGTCTCTCCGCGCTGGCGTGGATGCATTGCCAAATGGGCGCTTGCAGCGCCGCTAGCGGGGCTCGGCAGGGCGTCGCAACTGGCGCCGCCACTGCAAGAGCGAGCTTGGCGTCTGCATGTTTGGTCCGGAGGATTGTTGCCAACTCGCTCGAGCCAAACGCTGCAAAGCCGAAACAAATGCTCGCTGAGAATTCGGTGCAGTAACTCGAAACGAGCAGCTCGCTCTCTTTGTTTTTTTGTTTCTGCGCTAGATTGTGCTCGCTCGGCAAAAGCCCCGGCCTTCGACCTGGACGAACGCTCCCCTCTCACTGGCTCTGAGCTTGCCGGAGCAGTCCTTCCACTTGACTGCGGACGATGCCGGGGAACCAGCGGACTTTGAGCAGAAACCAGAGCTTTCTGGAGTCCTGCAACTGCACAAATTTGTCCTGCAGCTGGAAACGGCGCAAATGCGTCCAGGACTCCTCGAATCTAATGGACTCTTGCTGCCACAGAGACTCGACTGACTGCCTGGCGACAGTCTTCCATGTCACTTGGCCTGTGCTGCGTCTTCTGGTAGCCATGCGCACAAAATGACGCCAGATGCATGGCAGCATTTGCACAAAATATAGATCGGGTGCGACTTTGAAGTGCTTCTGCAGCGCTGTTCGAAATGCTGTCCATCTGGCAGGCGCGGCATCCAACGCCTCGCGGCAGTTGTCGGCATCGCCGGACATAGCGCACGCCAGACATAGAGGACTGGGGCCCCAAAACATGAACGTGGTGCGAAGATGCCACAGCCGACTGCAAGCTCGACACTTGCACTCTGCCGAAGGACGCCACAACGGGTGCTCTTGACGGTTGGCGCAGGTCGCACAGGCCATGAAGACGTACAGGTCGTTGAGCATAAACTTCAGGTGATACCCCCTCATGTCTGAAGCCGTTTTACAGCCCGGCCGACCCAACAGGTGAACAGACAGAAGCAAAGTGCGCAGCTGCGCCAGCACTGAGGAAATCTGCCCCAAAAAATCTGCCGTGAGGAAGCGGTGCATCTGCAGGATGAGGCGACCGGCGCCCAAGGCCGATTCAGCCCAAAGTTTCAGCGCAGTCACCGCGTGGTCCACGAAGCGGGTGTCCGCTCCAACTCTGACTACATCCATGGACTTGCCGAATGTTCTGCGGCGTCCATCGAGATTTGCGAACATTGACCGCACCGATCTTCTGGAACCAGCAGCCAGCCTGAATGCATCTTCGACGGCGCCGACAACGCGGCTGCGAGTCTCGGTCGTCAGGCCCTCCGCGTAGATGCTGCGGTCCGCCACGAACCACTCGTGGTGCAGCAAGACATCTGTGAAAAACGAGTGGTTGCCCAGGTACCTGAATACGCAGTCGAGGAAAAACCACAGGTTCAGCTTCGGCTCACTCAGCTCCAGCTCTTTTCCCCACAGCTTTTTGTAGACTTGGTACATGTAGAAGCTGCGATCCCGCCGAAACGAGTCCATGTGCGGAAAAAAGGAATTCTGCATTCCCGCCTCCAACAAATCCTGGTCTGGCAATGTCTTCGCGGTTTCTCGCAGCTCTGTGAAATCGTCTGCGTCCTTGGGGCAGCTGGCGGCGATGTACTGCGTGGCGAAGCAGCAGAACGAGCGCAGCAACTTTTCATTGTGGACGCGCAAGATGTGGCTAGCTTCGGCACGAAATTGCTCATGCTGAGCCGGAAAAGAGCATGCAGCGTACTCGTATCTTTCATCAAAGAAAGACAATGTTTGCTGACGCGTCTTGTATGTGTCGTCTTCCTCTTCTTCTGCAGAAAGATCCGAGTTGCCTGCTGATCCGGAATCCGCATCGTCCACTCGCGCCTGCCTTTGGCATGCTTGCACTCTGTCGACTTCAGCCTGCTTGAAGCTGCGTTCCTCGGAGGGAGTGCGCTTGCTTTGATTTTCTCTTCGCCACCTTGTCGTCCTGGAAAGGTCTTCAAGCTCTCCTTCGGCTGGCTTGCGGCCTCTTTTTATCCCCATCTGGCAGCTATGCGCTGAACTAGCATAAGCATTTTGACCCAAAAGCGCTTGGGCAAGGGAGATGTACAAACCATGGAGTTGAGTGTGGCGCATGTGACATCAATCATTTGTAGAAGAAACTGGAAACGGATTTGGCGGAAAATGCAAGGCGCTTTCTTTTTTTAACGCGCCGCCAATAGACATCTGGCGCAAACCGAAAGCAACTGAGCGCGACACATGTGACATCAATCCCTTGCAATCGAAGACCGCAAGAAACTGGAAGTACGAAACATGTTGAAACACAAGGTCCGAACCGAATGCAGCTGAGCGTGGCACATGTGACATGATTCCCTTGCAGTCGAAGACCTCAAGAAGCTGGAATTACGAAACATTTTGAAACACATCTGGTCTAATCCGAATGCAGCTGAGTGTGCCACATGTGACATCAATCCCTTGCAATCGAAGACCTCAAAAACTGGAATTACGAAACATTTTGAAACACATCTGGTCCAAACCGAATGCAACTGAGTGCGGCACATGTGACATCAATCCCTTGCAATCGAAGACCTCAAGTGACTGAAATAACGAAACATGTGGACAGACATCTGCTGCAAGCCGAAGGCAGCTGAGTGCGGCACATGTGACATCAACCCCTTGCAATCGAAGATCCAAGAAACTGGAATTACGAAACATTTTGAAACACGCTTGCTCCAAACCGAATGCAGCTGAGCGTGGCACATGTGACATCAATCCCTTGCAATCGAAGACCTCAAGAAACTGAAATTACGAAACATTTTGAAACACATCTGGTCCAAACCGAATGCAGCTGAGTGCGGCACATGTCCCTTCCATCCCTTGCACTGGAAGACCTCAAAAACTGCAATTACGAAACATTTTGAAACACATCTGGCCCAAACCGAATGCAGTTGAGTGTGACACTCGCCACAAATGCAAGCTGCTGGCCGGTTGAATCCTGCTGGCCGGTTGCATCCACAGACAATGGTCAAGTTGACATGCAGAAGCCCTGCCTCGACGAGTGTTCTCGACAGGCTCGATGTCTAGTCTGATCTGGCCTTCGACCTGATCTGCCTTGAGGATCTTTCTCTGCACCTCATAAGAAACTAAGCAAACCCAAACATCGCTTTCCCGAGACGCTGTCAGCAACAAAGAATGAAAAACAAACCGAAACCCTTCTCGCTCCCGGACGTTGAAGCGCACAAGCGCTCAACGTCCCTCGCGCCCCAAGCGCACAAGCGCTGGAGCACGAGCGGAGCGGAAGGAGTCTCAGCGTTGATTACGAAGCAGTTTCAAACACATCTGGTCCAAACCGAATGCAGCTGAGTGCGGCACATGTGACATCAATCCCTTGCAATCGAAGACCTCAAGAGACTGAAATAACCAAACATGTGGGCAAACATCTGCTGCAAGCCGAAGGCAGCTGAGTGCGGCACATGTGACATCAACCCCTTGCAATCGAAGATCCAAGAAACTGGAATTACGAAACATTTTGAAACACGCTTGCTCCAAACCGAATGCAGCTGAGCGTGGCACATGTGACATCAATCCCTTGCAATCGAAGACCTCAAGAAACTGAAATTACGAAACATTTTGAAACACATCTGGTCCAAACCGAATGCAGCTGAGTGCGGCACATGTCACTTCCATCCCTTGCACTGGAAGACCTCAAAAACTGCAATTACGAAACATTTTGAAACACATCTGGTCCAAACCGAATGCAGTTGAGTGTGACACTCGTCACAAATGCAACCTGCTGGCCGGTTGAATCCTGCTGGCCGGTTGCATCCACAGACAATGGTCAAGTCGACATGCAGAAGCCCTGCCTCGACGGGTGTTCTCGACAGGCTCGATGTCTAGTCTGATCTGGCCTTCGACCTGATTTGCCTTGAGGATCTTTCTCCGCACCTCATAAGAAACAAAGCAAACCCAAACATCGCTTTCCCGAGACGCTGTCATCAACAAAGAATGAAAAACAAACCGAAACCCTTCTCGCTCCCGGACGTTGAAGCGCACAAGCGCTCAACGTCCCTCGCGCCCCAAGCGCACAAGCGCTGGAGCACGAGCGGAGCGGAAGGAGTCTCAGCGTTGATTACGAAGCAGCTTCAAACTCATCTGGTCCAAACCGAATGCAGCTGAGTGCGGCACATGTGACATCAATCTCTTGCAATCGCAGATCCAAGAAACTGGAATTACGAAACATTTTGCAACACGCTTGCTCCAAACCGAATGGAGCTGAGCGTTGCACATGTGACATCAATCCCTTGCAATCGAAGACCTCAAGAAACGGAAATTACGAAACATTTTGAAACACATCTGGTCCAAACCGAATGCAGCTGAGTGCGGCACATGTCACTTCATCCCTTGCAATGGAAGACCTCAAAAACTGGAATTACGAAACATTTTGAAACACATCTGGTCCAAACCGAATGCAGCTGAGTGCGGCACATGTCACTTCATCCCTTGCAATGGAAGGAAGACCTCAAAAACTGGAATTGCGAAACATTTCGAAACACATCTGGTCCAAACCGAATGCAGCTGAGTGCGGCACATGTCACTCCATCCCTTGCAATGGAAGACCTCAAAAACTGGAATTACGAAACATTTTGAAACACATCTGGTCCAAACCGAATGTAGTTGAGTGTGACACTCGTCACAAATGCTACCTGCTGGCCGGTTGCATCCTGCTGGCCGGTTGCATCCACAGACGATGGTCAAGTTGACTTGCAAAAGCCCTGCCTCGACGGATCTTCTCGACAGGCTCGATGTCCAGTCTGATCTGGCTTTCGACCTGATCTGCCTTCAGGATCGTTCTCTTCACCTCCAATGGCATAACAAACAAAGCAAACCCAAACATCGCTTTCCCGAGACGCTGTCAGCAACAAAGAATGAAAAACAAACCGAAACCCTTCCCGCTCCAGGCCGTTGAAGCGCACAAGCGCTCAACGTCCCTCGCGCCCCAAGCGCACAAGCGCTGGAGCACGAGCGGAGCGGAAGGAGTCTCAGCGTTGATTACGAAGCAGTTTCAAACTCATCTGGTCCAAACCGAATGCAGCTGAGTGCGGCACATGTGACATCAATCTCTTGCAATCGAAGACCTGAAGAAACTGAAATAACGAAACATGTGGACAGACATCTGCTGCAAACCGAAGGCAGCTGAGTGCGGCACATGTGACATCAACCCCTTGCAATCGCAGATCCAAGAAACTGGAATTACGAAACATTTTGAAACACGCTTGCTCCAAACCGAATGGAGCTGAGCGTGGCACATGTGACATCAATCCCTTGCAATCGAAGACCTCAAGAAACTGAAATTACGAAACATTTTGAAACACATCTGGTCCAAACCGAATGCAGCTGAGTGCGGCACATGTCACTTCATCCCTTGCAATCGAAGACCTCAAGAAACTGAAATTACGAAACATTTTGAAACACATCTGGTCCAAACCGAATGCAGCTGAGTGCGGCACATGTCACTTCATCCCTTGCAATGGAAGACCTCAAAAACTGGAATTACGAAACATTTTGAAACACATCTGGTCCAAACCGAATGCAGCTGAGTGCGGCACATGTCACTTCATCCCTTGCAATGGAAGCAAGACCTCAAAAACTGGAATTACGAAACATTTCGAAACACATCTGATCCAAACCGAATACAGCTGAGTGCGGCACATGTCACTTCATCCCTTGCAATGGAAGACCTCAAAAACTGGAATTACGAAACATTTTGAAGCACATCTGGTCCAAACCGAATGCAGTTGAGTGTCACACTCGTCACAAATGCAACCTGCTTGCCGGTTGCATCCTGCTGGCCGGTTGCATCCACAGACGATGGTCAAGTCGACATGCAGAAGCCCTGCCTCGACGGATCTTCTCGACAGGCTCGATGTCCAGTCTGATCTGGCTTTCGACCTGATCTGCCTTCAGGATCGTTCTCTGCACCTCCAATGGCATAACAAACAAAGCAAACCCAAACATCGCTTTCCCGAGACGCTGTCTGCAACAAAGAATGAAAAACAAAACGAAACCTTTTTCGCTCCAGGCCGTTGAAGCGCACAAGCGCTCAACGTCCCCCGCGCCCCAAGCGCACAAGCGCTGGAGCACGAGCGGAGCGGAAGGAGTCTCAGCGTTGATTACGGAGCAGTTTCAAACTCATCTGGTTTAAACCGAATGCAGCTGAGTGCGGCACATGTGACATCAGTCTCTTGCAATCGAAGACCTGAAGAAACTGAAATAACCAAACATGTGGAAAGACATCTGATGCAAACCGAAGCCAGCTGAGTGCACCACATGTGACATCAACCCCTTGCAATCGAAGATCCAAGAAACTGGAACTACTACGCATTTTGCAACACGCTTGCTCCAAACCGAATGCAGCTGAGCGTGGCACATGTGACATCAATCCCTTGCAATCGAAGACCTCAAGAAACTGAAATTACGAAACATTTTGAAACACATTTGGTCCTAACCGAATGCAGCTGAGTGCGACACGCGTCACAAACGCAACGTGTCGGCCGCTTGCGCACAGACACGAAGGTCAAGTCGATCTCCGGAGTCCGGCCTCGACCGGTTTCTTCGCAAGCTCCATGTCCAATTTGATCCGCTCGGATAGCAAAGGCCAATGACGAGCTGACAACTGCAAGCACAATTACGGCGCACAAGTCCACAACAAACAAACAACAATGCTGCCGCAAAAACTGTCTTAGCCGCAGCGCGACAGTTTTTGCGGCAGCATTGCTGTTTGTTTGTTGTGGACTTGTGCGCCGTAATTGTGCTTGCAGTTGTCAGCTCGTCATTGGCCTTTGCTATCCGAGCGGATCAAATTGGACATGGAGTTTGCGAAGAAACCGGTCGAGGCCGGACTCCGGAGATCGACTTGACCTTCGTCTCTGCGCGCAAGCGGCCAACACGTTGCATTTGTGACGCGTGTCGCACGCAGCTGCATTCGGTTAGGACCAAATGTGTTTCAAAATGTTTCGTAATTTCAGTTTCTTGCCGCAAAAACTGTCGCGCTGCCCGCTAATGTTTTTCCTCGATGTCGCAAAATGCACAGCCTTTGTCCAGCCTTCGGCTTGACACGCTCCGCACCCCAACGCGGAGCATGGCTGCCGCCCCAACGCTATCCCCTACTCCCGCTCTACTTCAAAAGCTGGTGGATCTCTTTCAAAAGCATGCGGGAATGTTCTCGACTGGAGATCCGCTGCGCTCCCACGCAGGTCACATTTGTCTTGGCCTCACCACCCCACGTGTCCGGCTTGGCTCGCAGCTGCAGCTCGAACATCTCGTCGTAGTATGTGTCCTTGAGCGCTTCTTCACAGATCTCCTTAGATTGCTGGCTCAGTTCGACAATGGACTCGGCGGTCGAACCTAGCACTTTCTCGGCAGCTGGGTGAAAAACTGTGACCCAGCATGATCCGAAAGCATCAGCGCACATTCAGCCGCGGCCCCACCTGCGCAGCACAACTGCATAAACGCAAAATGATCGCGCGCAATCCCGCCTTCCCCGACTTCTGGCACATTCGACAGTACCCGGTCTCGTCAACTCTTCGGTTACACTGCAGGTTGCCGCCATCTTTCAGCTCCAGGCAGGCCATGTAGTACAAAGGCATGGCCTGCCAATTCAAATGTGTGACACACCAACTGCATTTGTGCTTTTTGTTCTTTCTCTCTCTTTCTCTTTCTCTCTCTCTCTCTCTGTCTCTCTCTCTCTCTCTCTCTCTCTCCTTTATATATGTAGATGAATATACATATATATATATATACACATTTAGAAATATAAACAAACAAAAACATCGCGCCTCGTGGGTTTTTTTCGGAGCTGTAGCGACCCAAGTCGGCATATGAGCGTATAGGACTGCTGCTCCCTCACAGCCTGCTGCGACATCGCTGAGATCTCTACCGAGGTCGCTCTTTGTGGAGGTCGAAGACTACCAGCTGGGCTGCTCGAATGTGAGATGTAGGTCAATCTCTGCTGGTTGCCTCCCTTGTACCACCAGGCGGCTACCCGCTGCGCCTCTGGCAAGAAGGTTGGGTTGAGTATCATGGATCCTGCTTCCGCCATGGAGCCGCTTCGACAGCTCATCCACTCCTTGACCTAACTCCTTTGAGGGCTACCACGGGGCTGCCGGCAAACTCGCGACTATCTAATCTGGCTCTGTCACCCCACAAGGTAATCAGCACGCTGTGGCCGCTGTCGTCTGCCACAGTGATCTCTCGCTTGACTAAAGCTTTTCCTTCTTTGGTCTGAAACTCTTGAGGGTGCTCCCTGAAACGATGACTCCGCAGATATCCACGCTGCTAGGCACAGCCATCTGTGTCACTGAAGCAATCTTCTGCACGGCGAGACGCACTGCTCCGATGTCAGCGTGTCGTCTACCATGTGTATCTGACATCTGCCGTCGAACACCAGCTCGTAGCCATGCTTGAGCACGCTGTACTTCTTCTGGGCAGGGCGCACGCTGCCGTTGCACAGCGTGAAGCATCTTCCGCACTGCATGAGATCATAGTGCTGTCCGCAGCTTCGTTCAACAAGCTTGCACGAATCTCGCCTCCTTCTCTGTCCAGCAGCTCCACTGAGAACACCATTTCCTGCAGGCTGACCAAATCCACCAAACTCAACCAGTCACTGCAAACCTAACATATGCGACTCTCTCTTTAGAGGGGGTTTCCCAAATGGATTCTATTCTACCTGAGAGGCTCCTAGCACTCGTCCGTCCAGCATTTGACCTCGTCCTGCGAAGGATTCGAAGTCTAAAACGCTGCGTGCAGGCGTGTGGCTGCAAAATAGAGACCCCTAGATATGCTTGCAATTTGGCTCCAGGTTGCATTTCAAGCGAGCCAACCTTTGCAGGGCTAAGAAAAAACAAAAAAAAAAGAAAACAAGGGGTCCCAAAAAAAGGGGTCCCCGAAAAAAAAGGAAAAGGGGTTTCCTTTGGCAAAGCTTGACATCGCTTGAAATGCAACCTGGAGCCAAATTGCGGCGCATATCTAGGGGTCTCTATTTTGCAGCCACACGCCTGCACGCAGCGTTTTAGACTTCGAATCCTTCGCAGGACGAGGTCAAATGCTGGACGGACGAGTGCTAGGAGCCTCTCAGGTAGAATAGAATCCATTTGGGAAACCCCCTCTAAAGAGAGAGATACCGGGAATGCAGGGATTCCCTGCATTGAAACTCCCCCCACGATTTGATTCAGAGTGCGCCTAAGAGAGCTAGGGTTGTCCGCAGTGGGGGATTCTACCTCCCACTGCGGACAACGCGGACAACCCGATTTGCTGCGGCGGCACGGTGCCGCGTGTACGCCAAGCCGCTGAACCCCCACAGTCTCCGGGCTCCTTGCTATATGTGCTATATGTGCTATATGGGTCTTACACGCCAAGCCGCTGAACCCCCACTCTCCCCCAGCTCCTTGCTATATGTACTATATGTGCTATATTATTCTGTACGCGCCAAGCCGCTGAACCCCCACTCTCCCCCAGCTCCTTGCTATATGTACTATATGTGCTATATTATTCTGTACGCGCGAAAATCTGTAGTATATGTGCTATATAGGGCCATATAGCACATATAGCACATATAGCAAGGAACCCGGGGAGAGTGGATGTTCAGTGGCTTGCCTTGTGAGACCCATATAGCACATATAGCACATATAGCAAGGAACCGGGGAGAGTGGATGTTCAGTGGCTTGCCTTGTGAGAGCCATATAGCACATATAGCACATATAGCAAGGACCCGGGGGAGAGTGGATGTTCAGTGGCTTGCCTTGTGAGACCCATATAGCACATATAGCACGTTATAGCACGGACCCGGGGGACTGTGAGGGTTCGGCGGCTTGGTGCCTGCCGCGCCTGGCATAGAAGCCTCCCTGGCGCGCCACCTGCCCGGCATAGAAGCCTCCTGCCTGCCGAGCCTGCACCACACCGAGGTCGGAATTCCGACTTCGCTCTACACCGAGGTCGGAATTCCGACTTCGCTTTTTTGCCCGAAAAACCCATCACCGGGCCAGCGCCGGAGGTCCGTCAGCGAGGCTGTCCTCGCGGGTGCCACTGACATAGTGTTTTTTCACCATTCACACGCCCAGCCGTCAATCCTGGCGTGGGCACAGGATTGCTCCACTCAATCCTGGCGTGAGCACAGGATTGCCCGAAAACCCATCACCGGGCCAGCGCCGAAGGTCCGGAAGTGATGCCGTCCTCGCAGCATCGCTTCCGTAGTGTTTTTTACCACTCACACGCCCATCCGTCAATCCTGGCGTGGGCACAGGAATGCTCCACTCAATCCTGCTGTGGCAACAGGATTGCTCCCCTCAATCCTGTGCTGACAGCAGGATTGCCCCGGTGCACTACAAGCAGCTCGGGCTTGGAACTGTTCTTGCCTCCGGCACGTCGTTGACGCTGACGACGAAGGGCAGGCCACTCGCGAAGAGTGCGTCTCGCAGCTCCGTGCGAAAGACCAGGTCGTGGCCCCCTCTCGTACCATAGTAGTTCATGCTCGGCCGGGGAAAATGTAAGGAGGGTCAGCGTAGATGCACTGGTGCGCCAGGCAGGGCAGAGCGCGTAGATATGCCAGCGCATCCTGGCGCCGCACGGTCACGTTGCAGGGTGGCTGCAGACGCCGCACGCTGCTCAGTGCCAGCGGCCTCTGCTGTGCGAAGGAGCCCCACTTTCCCGAGAAGCTGTTGCGCAGCAGGACGTACGCGCAGGCGGCCCGGCGCCCGGCACGGCCTCTCAGCGCGCCCGGCAGGAGGTGCCCGAAGTAGAAGCGCCTGTCCACCCTGCGCCCCACCAGGCGCAGCAAGGAGCGCAGGAAGACCGGGTCTTGCCTCAAGTAGCAGCGGTGCAGGTTTGCGACGGGCTCGAAGGCGTCGACGCCGCGCACCTCCAGGCCCGGACGCCGGGCGGCGAGGTAGTACTCCAGCTTTCCAGAACCGAAGAAGGGAGAGTGAAGCACGGCGACGTCCCCCAGCAGCCGGTCCATGCGAGGAGCTAACCACGCTTTACTTCCAAAGTACTTCAGCTGCATACCAGCCCTTTGGTTTATCCCGGAAAACTCCGCCAGCGCCCTGCTGTGTAGCAGTGCGCTGACATACTCGCCGCCCGGCTTCCCGGCTTCGAATTTGGCAAGTGAAACAAAGGGATGGGAAAGATCAAGCTCTTTCCTGTGCCGGAATACAGCAGCAAACAGTCCTCGGACCCCGTGGTGCCCCTGGTACCATGCACCGGCATCTTCCTCGGCCCCAGCAAATCCGGCAAAACCGTGGCTCTGATCAGCTTGATTCTGGAGCAGTACAGGGGCGTGTTTGAGAGAATCTACATCTTCAGTCCGTCCATTGCCGTCGATGACGGCTGGATTCCCGTCAAGAAGTATATCGAGGAGGACTTGGGGGTGAATACCGAACGAGAGCAAGCCTACTGGGAGGACTGGGACGAGCCGGCGCTGCGCCGCATCATCCAGCAGCAGCGCAAGATCACCGAGACGTCCAAGAAGTTGGAGATGAAGAAACTGTACCAGGTGCTGATCATCCTGGACGACCTTGCGGACATGCCGCAATTGCATAAACCAAACGGCGCCCTGGACACTCTCTTCATCAGGGGCCGGCACATGCAGATCAGCACCTGGGTGAGCTCGCAGAAGCTGCGGCTCATCAGCGCAGCCGTGCGGGTGAACATGCAGTTCCTCTGCTGCTGGAGGCTGCGCAACCAGCACGAGCTGGACGCCGTGGTGGAGGAGCTCAGCGCCCTGCTGCCGAAGGAGCAGCTCTACCAGTTGTACGAGCAGGCGACGCGGGAACCTTACAGCTTCCTTTTCGTCTACTACCTGAAGCCGAGGAATGAAATGTTCTACAAGCGCTTTGAAGAGCGTTTCGCATTGGAAAGAGAAGCCGATGGGAGCGGCGCTCAGCTTCCTGGGCCAGAAGCTGTTCGCTAGTTCCACACTGATCAACGCGAAGTGCGAGAATATCTCCTGCTGCACCTCCGTCGCAGCCGTCCACCCGCCCATCGTTCACCGAACAGGTGGCTTCCTAAAGAAAAGAATGACGACGATCTACGTGGACAGCCGCAAGAGCCGGCTCGGACAGCCACTTCGAGGTCGACCTGGGGAGTCCCTGCACCTGCAGAGCGACGCCCGGCTCGCCGTCTACAAGATCCGCCTGGCCGACAGCTTTTTGTCCACGGACCGGGGCCGCTACCTCTGCTGGGTTCGCCGCGCTGGGCACGCGTTGTTGCCCGAGGGCGCGTACACGGGCCCCTGGATCAGCTCCAACTTTGCCACCGCCACGTACAGCAAGACCACCAACAGCCTGAGCGTTGCCTACAACGGCAACAGGCTCATTCTGAACAACCTGGAGCTGCGGCAGCAATTTCCCGACACGGCGGACTACCCCGCCGCGCCGCCCGCCTCCCACCAAGCCCTTCAGCGTGGACCACATGCTGGGCCCGAGCTTCGTCTCCGGCGGGCAGCAGGTCTTTAAGTTTGTGAAGATGATGGCGCACAACGAGGTCTACCTGCGCTGCGCCCAGCTGGCCAACGCCAGCAGAGTGCTGGGCAACCTGGGCATCCTCTCCAAGATCACGCTGAAGAGCGGAGACGGGCTCCGACGGCGGGCGCTTCCTGGCCCTCAGGGGCCCGGTTACCCTGAGGCACATGCGCTTCCGCCTGACCGACCTGGATGGCAACGTCGTCCGGCTTCGCGGGTCGTCTTTGTCGTTCGTGTTATATCTTGACCACGTATAATTGAAAAGGATGGAGCCGTCCAGAGGCGCAGGAGTACGCTGCGCCGGAGGCACCGGAACCGAAACGGCGGGGCAGGCCCCCTGGGAGCAAGAACAAACCGAAGCAGGACGTGCCTACTGAGCCGGCTGCTCCAAAGCGCAAGCCAAAGCCGCCTCCACTTGAGACGGCGCCGGCGGAGGCACCACCAGCGGTTGAGGCACCGGCTGAGGCACCACCGGAGGCGCCTCAGCTCACAAGAGAGCAGCAGCGCGCCCTGCGTATGCTGGAGAGGCAGTCCGCGAAGGACCGGCTGACCACAGCCGCAAGCGTACTGGTTAAAAGCATGATGTCGATCAACCCCGCAACAAGCCGCGGATGTCTGGTGTGCACTGGTGCGCCGGCAGGGCAGAGCCGTACATTGCACGGTGGCTGCAGACGCGCTCCGGTGGTTCCGCAAAACGTACCCCAGTTACAACTTGCAACCGCTGCTGCTGAAGCGCTACCGAGAACTGGAGGAGGCGCGGGCCTTCAACAATTGGCTTGGGGAGCGCAGGCAGGCGCAGGAGGGGCGGCACCTGGACGACGTGAGCCGGCTGACGGAGGCCGTGCACCGCCAGGTACCCCAGCTGCGCTACGCGCGGGCCGAGCGCCGGGAAGTTGCGCAACGGTAAAGAAGACGCTTCGGGCGCACGGCTCCAACCAGCGCCCGCGCTTTGAGCAGGTGGGCTACCTTGAGCGGAATGAGCCGCTGTCCCTGGACCAGCCGGGCCGCAAGGCCACCTCGTTCGTCACAAGCCACTTCTACTTGGACGATTTTGTACAGTCCAGCAAGGACCCCAACCCCGGCCCCTGCAGCACCTCTGCAGGCAATTTCCAAGCACGGCTTCCGCACTCCCGCAGAGGCCACGGACGAGGACGTACGGCTGGCGCGGACCAAGGGTACGGAACCCGCTTTCTCTCTCTGTTATTTGTGAAATCTAAAACCGCTCACAGCGCATCCTCAGAGGTTGTCATTCAGCAAATGTGGATTCTGCGAAAATTTGGTGGTTTTGCGCGGTGCGGCCACAGCCCTTCTGCTTGCACTTCTGCAAGGGTTTTCAGCTTGCTTCAATATGCAGGCAAAACGCGTCCTAGTCGCATTCTGTGCGTCTCGGAAGTTTAAGTTGCCCGGGCTTAAAGCGCTGTTTCTGGCCTTGTAAGTGCGTTTCTGTTGCGGAGCTTTGTGGCTCGAAAAGCCTGATAAGTGCTTTCTAAGCGCAACGGTGACTCAGAGCAGAAGGTTGGTTGGGTTGGAATTCTCTTGGCCTCATTTGCTGCATGTGAGTCTTGGGTTGCGTCTCCGTCAATCCTGCGCCGGCAACAGGATTGCATTGCTAGGGTGCTGGGTTGGGGCAGCCGCAGATAGGCCAGCGCATCCTGGTGCCGCACGGTCACGTTGGACGGTGGCAGCTGCAGCCGCCGCACGCAGCTCGGGGGCAGTGGCTGCTGCTGCCGTGCGAAGGAACTCCGAACAGTCGTTCAACTTGCTTGCCACCGCATTGCGCAACCCGCAGGAGTAGGGTGGACTAGCAGGCATTTGGAGCCTGCTGGGCCGATTTGCAGCTTGATAGGTCCACCTGGAAGCTACTTGGCAGAGCGACAATGCTGAGGCCAGGCCCGGGCGCCGCCGGGCAAGGTAGTACTCTAGCTTTCCGGAACCGAAGAAGGGCGAGCGCAGCACCGACACGTCGCCCAGCAGCAGGTCCAGGAGCCAGCCACGACTTACTGCCCATATACTTCAGCTGCATGCCGGCCTTGGCAAGACCGTGCCTGGCAGCAAAAAGAACGCCACAACTCGCCGTCCGGGCAGGAATTGAGCCGCGCGGAGTAAGAAGCGGTCAGTTCCTTGGCCGACGCCTTAGCCACTGGACTAAGGCGTCGGCGAAAACATATGTAAAGATGTTTGAAGGACCAGTCACCGGCAACATGTCGGAGGTCCTGGACAACGGAGAGGTGACGGAAGGCACACACGTCACCGCAAGGGCAGCTGGCCGTCGCTCTGACGCCAGACCACGGCAGCATCGGGGCTGCCATCCAGTCCCTGGACGACCGGGTCACTGCACGTCCGGACGGGCAGGTGGCTGCCCACGGGAGCAGCGTCGCAGCGCTGCAGAGCTCGCTGACTTCGCATGCTGGAGGGCGTGGTGGCCACGAAAAGCGTCCGCCTTGGAGGCCCGAGATGGGCCGTCTCGGCTTGCGAGCTCGGAGGCCAGCGCTGGCCGTAGTTGGCAGCCACCGTGGCCAGCGTGGCGTTGTTCGCCGAGGCGATGGAACCGCTGCAGCCCTCGACGTGGCCCTCGCTGGCAAGGCGGACGCAAGCGCACTGGCCGCCCTGCTTTCCACGGTGGACGGGTTGGACACGCCGCTGGAGGTAGACACAAAATGGCCAATGTCTGCCACTTCTGAAAACCTCGATACCAGGACATTATTGAGTCAATATTGAGTCATTAATGGCAAAGGCAAGCCGGGTGATGCAGCTGATCGTCACCACCAACTTTGAGCCCCGGGCGCTGCTGACAGAGACGTGGTAACCGACTGAGCTACGGGGCCCTTGGGGTGACAAGGCAGCCAGCCGAGCTTGTCATCGTTTCTGTGACAAATGTCATCGTTTCTGTGACAGATGACATCGCTGCAAGGTATGTCATCGTTTGTGTGGCAGAAGTCATCGTTTCTGCGGCTCAAAGAACACGGTGCCAGCCGCACAACACCAGCTTTGCGGCACGGTACGTGAAATTGATGTGCACATGTTTCTTCACCGCGTAAACACACGACGTACACTCAGCATTGATAATAGCTGTCCCTGCCAGGTTACTGGCGCAGGGTTGCTGTACTTCAATCATGACGTGCATTTTTCAACACAAGCGTGAAATCCCACTGCGGCAAACTGGTATATGCCATTACGAAAAGAGCATCAAGAATTTGTGTCGAATCTACTCAAGCCCACAAAAGCCAAGCTCTGCAAGAATGTTTCTTGGCAGTAGTTCACATTTGCTGTTGTCCAACCTAATCATGGCACCTCTAATTTGCACCATTGCATGCATTGTGGGCACGGAAGGTCAAAAAGGATGAATAAGCTTGAACATCCTTCTGGGCGCTTCTAATCTTTGGGGAGCTGACTTGAGCAGCCGCATGGCAATATCTTGCGCCAAAGCCCTCGGCAGCCCACTCTGAAGCCCGAGAAGCAGACATAGAAGTCAACAGCCTCATAGCCATCTGGTGTGAAGATGATCAGTGCTTGTTCTTGGTGTTGCTGCTCCTTACGCGCAACCCAATCACAAAATTCCTGTCCCTTCATGTTGTCCTCTGGCAGCTCCACCATGACGGAAAAGCCTTGCTGCAACATGTTCTGCCATGTTGCCAGTGGGACCTCCGGCAGGATGCTTTCAGCAAATTCGCACATCTGACACCTCACCTGTGAAATTCAGAAGCCTACCAACAGCCGACCAAACAGGGGGGTTAATTGCAGTGGCTGCTTTGGACACTATCCCATGTCCTGCAACTGCATCAGTGCCAGGGCCACCACACCGGCTGTCCCACGCTCAGCCCGCTGCGATGGTTTCCTCACAGTGCCACGATTCAGGATCTCTTTCATCTTGCAAATAAGCGGGAATCGCCTTAGATCTAACGATTCTTCCAGCTGTGGCAAGACTGCCCACCTTGGAATGTCAAGCCTTAAGCCACTGCTGACTCGATCCAGCGTCAACATGCCTGATTCCACCATTCCACGCACTTGTGGCATCTTCTTTGACCAAAACTGAAGGGCGTCGGGGACTCTACCACCCTGGTGTCTGCGCAGTGAAAGAATCTTTTCCACAGTTTCACTGCTAGGCATCGGAGGCAAACGAGCCTCTTCCATGCTTTTAACAAGAGATAAAACCAGATCCGGCAGCTTCTGGTAACCAAAGCCTCGTTGTTCCAAATCCTCTTGTCGTTCTTCCCTTTTGAGGCACTGTATGAGCATTGCCAGCAGTCGCGGCCAGCCGCCTGCACAAAGAACCAAGTTGTCCTGCACGATTTGATTGCCAGGCTCGGACGCCAGCTGGTCTGTCAGCACCTGGCAGCACTCTTGCTGCGATAAGCTTCGTAGCTCGCAGAACAATATGTTGCGATTGGTCCCCGTCGTGCTCTTCGGGTTCCATACCCGCCAAGCCCGTGACAGTGCTGAAACTACCAGGAACACCTCCTTGTGCTTCTCCTTGTCCAGCAACACACTTCTTTATTACTGGCTTTGCGCAGCTCGTCAGCGGTGATGACGACCGTTCGTTTAACCGAACTGGTTGATCCTGCCGGGTACCAGTTGTGTAAAATATCCACAGCGGAGAAAGGGGTAGCTTTTTGACGTCCTGCTCATTCACTGCATCCCGCAAATCCTCGAAGGCTTTGAGGCCACACTCTTTAGGCACGGTGCCGCCCATGCAGCTCAAAGCCCCAAAAAGCATTCGCAGCGCAAGTGGTGCCAGCGTGTCTGCAATCTCCAGAGCACAGTTCATATTCTCATTGTACGTGAAAGGCACTGCAATGACATGCTCCAGTGGAAGGTTCGCACGTTTTGCCAACAACTCCGGCAACGCCACCAAAAAAGTGGTCTTTCCAGCGCCGGGTGCTTGCCAGATTGCTGGCAACCTGCTACCGTTCTCCTGCTTTGAAAAAGCTGTCTGTCTGCGGCGTTCCTCAAACTGAGCAAACAGCCGTTCAGAGACTTCAGAGCGGCCCACCAAGCTCACTGCAGCAGTGCCGAACTGTCGCAGATGGGATTCCTTTTCCAGTCGTAGATCTTGTCCTTGCCAATGCACGTGCACCTTCCTGTGGCTGCCTTGCTGCACAATGCTGCCAATACACGTTCATGCAGTGGGAGATCGGGTGAGACCTGCGCAACGATTCGCCAAAGAAATGACACAAGTTTCAAAATCAAGTTTGGAATTCATGCCACTGTGGGCGTAGGGGGTTCAAGCTGGGGTAGGGGGAAAAGGGCTGGCAAGCCAGCAACGTCACCAACGTTTGCTTTGACCCTGGATTTTGCGTGCGGCCAACCGCATGCCTCGCGATGAGAAATTTCAATTCAAACCAAGGGGGACCTTGCGATGTGCATCAAAATCGAGGGAAGCAGAAAGCTCGCACCAGCAACCTTGCGCTGTCGCAAAGCTGTTCTCTCACGTCGCACTTGGGGGCGAGGGATCGTTGCAAGCGGCTTGTGCCCTGCAAATAAGCAGCAAGAAAACGCAAGCGCGACTGGAACAGCAGGCTCTTCAATATTTGCGGGTTCCCCCTCGACTGATTGATAGTTTTGCGCTCCACTAACCACTCACACCAAGCTGCGCAATGATAGTCCAGCTGCGCAATGATAGTCTCGCAACTCATGAGAGAGTATTTCTTCTCCTCCTGACGTCTGTCCCATGTCTTGTTTGTAAAGGACTGCCAGCCTTCAGACTCACTGCAAATCTGCAGCAACACATTTTGCATGTCCCCAAAGTTGTCCTTCTTCGCCTTGCCCTGCAACTTCAGGCCGCCTGCATCCTTTTTCTCTCCATAACGACATTGCGCTGCAATGAACTCGAGCTTACCAGTTGCCTTGCATCTCACAGGGATCAAAAGATCGTGGTGAGCCGTTGCAAAATTCCGGTTGGACTTGATGGCCTTCCCAACGTCACTCCTGACAGTTGCTTCATTGCCTTGGCTTCGAACGGCTCCAAAACAGCTCGCAAATGTGGATCCTCCGTAGGGTAGATCTCCAAAAAAGGGGCCCAGGTGACTTCAGCACTCAGGTTTCTTGCTACGCAGTGAAGGCGGAACCGCACTGCCAGGGAATTTGCAACCAGCTCTTCCCACTTCTCCCCCCTTTCAGTGGCACCCCTTTTTGGGCTGTTGAGCAACTGCAAGGAATCTGGCAGGAGCCCGTTCAGCTGTTTCAAATCGTTTCGGATGGCGTCTTTGATATTGGTACCCTCACACCACCACAGCCGTGGAACCAGTACGGACTTGTTGTTTGGAAATGCTGCTCCTGCCCTGAAGATGTCTGACCACCTCAGTAAGGTTCCGGGCACAAGCTGGTGGCCTTCTGCAGGCCATCGAACCGCCGAGCAAAGAACCAACGCCAAAGCCACTTCTGGCTGATTGAAGTAGGGGGCTGCATCCGCAAACGAGCTCCTGAACTCCTGCCACATGGCATTGAGTGCAACCTGAGCAGTTGATGCCAACTCACCCCAGGTCTGGAAAGCCGCCTCCAGAAGCCGGCATACCCCAGCCGAGAAGAGGTGAATGTTGTCGAATTCCTCCTTCTTGTATTGCGTGCCTCCCCACTCTGCCATGGCCCGTCTGGCGGCTTGCAGTGACAACGGCGGTAGAGCCAGTACTTCCTGGACCTTAAGCACGGTGTAATCCTCCGATGGCCTATCAATCAAGATATTCACCGTGCCTGCCAAAAACATGCCCATCTTCTGCGGGAACTTGCTGAATATCTCGGTGAAAGCTGACTTCTGTCCACCCGACTGACTCCGTCCCTCCACCTGTTCTTTCACAAGCAGCTCGGCCTGATCAAGGAAAATCAAACAAGCGCAGTCTGGTGTTGCGTTGAAGGCTGCAGCCGTCACCAACAGCCACTGCTCGAAGACATCCTCCCTGTGTCGACAAGATGAGCGAAGCCAAACTTCAAAGCTGTTGCTCCCCTCATTTGGTGCCGATGCACGCTTGAGGGCCTCCAGCACTGCAATGAACTCCATTCGCTGAAAACTCACCAACCGCCCACTCACTTCGATGTTGTAGCCGTGCAACAACTGTGACAGGTGCCACACGACGATAGCAGAACCAATCCTACTGGGAGCTTCCTGCAATGCTTACCCTGCAATCTCTCCAGCATCAAGAACCAAAAGCCGTCCACATCTTCGGCTTGCTGCAAAGCTCGCGTCCTTCCGAGTGTCGGATGAGCGATGTCTTGCCCGTTCCCCGCGGGCTCCACAAGGTCACCACCGTCGGCTTGTTGGTCCCGTTCCTTTGGATCTTTTCTAGTTGCTTCACAACACTCTCAACAACCGCCTCCCTTTCCAGAAACGGCCTCTCATCCTTGGGGAGAGTGGCGTCAAATATGTTCAGGTTCTGTGGATGTGATCAGGGCAGCCCCACTGAAAGCATTTCCGCAGGGGAAATCAAAACCACACAAAACGCCAAACGGCACGTCTCAACGTCAGCCGGCAGCAGAAATACATTGTGCACACTTTAGCAATCTCCTCCATGCTCATGCTGTCGGAACAAAATATAACCTTCGGATTGCATTGTGTCTGCAGCAGCAACGACCATGGCAGAAGGGTAGGTCTTGCTCTTCAAAAGGCAGGCGACTGGAACAGCAGCCTCTTCAATATTTGTGGGGTTCCCCCTCGACTGTTTCATAGTTTTTAACGCCACTAGCCCCTCACACCAAACCAGGCAGACATGAGCGGGTACATCAAAAATTGAACACTAGAAGAGGATGGAATGGCAGCAAGACGGGCCAAACCATCGAGCAAGAACACTGCCCTTGGATGCAAATCCGGGAATGGTTGAGCTCACTGCATCAAAGGCAACATTCACAGAATGCACTTGTGCCTTCAGCAGCAAGGACCCCAATGGGTGCAAAGACATCAGAGTTTGCCTTCCCTCTCCCCGACGGCAGAAGGGCGGGTCTTGCTCTTCAAAAAACAGGCTGGGGGCAATTACAGAGAAGAAGAAGAAGAAGAAGAGGAAGAAGAAGCAACAGGAGAAGAAGAAGAAGAAACAGAAGCAGGAGCAGGAGCAGTTACAAACGCAACACAATGCATGAACGATTCGCCTTTCATGGCAGGGTGGCATGAGCGAGAATCAAGGACCTATGCTGCAACAACTACCAACATTCAGGCAGACAGAGATTAAACCAGCACACAGGCTGCTACTACCAGTCAACCTCAACCCATCCCGACTCGCTTTTTTTCACATCTTCAACAGCGTGCACCTGGCTCTCACCTTGGTCTGGACAGAGTGAAATTCCTCAAAGCCGCCAATAGCAAGCCTGTTTGGCTCGGCAAGCAATTAAATAATAGTTCCTCATAGTCAGCTCTATTTCTAGAGGTGACATGCGCATTCGCATTGCGCAACATCTCTAAGTATGTGCACCACCTCATGTCCAACCGACACGGTTTGTTTTGCTTTGTTCTGTTCAACTGACGCTCTCGTATGCTGACGTTTACACCGCTATTCGACCAATTCAGCAGTTGTTGAAAATATGGCTCCCCTTCCTCTGGATGCCAGCCATGTTGCCTCCCATGCCTCCTGCAAATGCTCTCCACGCGCCAGCGTAGCTTTTTCTGGTCGCCGCTCAGTGGGCTTTTTGCCGAAGGGAACCATCGCCGCAGCGTGCCTTTCACGAGCTCACCAACCCGCGCAAGTTTGCTGCAGTCTTTGCTCGTTCTGGCACCATTGCAGAACCGGAAACTTGCTTTGTTTCAGCAGTGTCCCGCTCGCGTCTACGCAGTATGCTACGCAAACAGTCCACGGGTTGCTTGCAAAGGAAAACTTGCCGTCTGCCTCATAAATATATGGCTTGAAGAAGCAGTCGTACACGGTCTCATCAAAAAAGTCTGCTGGGTCAGAGGTTGCCTGACCAATGGCCAAGTCTCGGATGTACTGCAAACGTTGTGGATTGGACCAACTTGGGTCCCCCAGCAAAGGGGTCATCTCCGTCACAAACTCATCTCTCAACTTCATGTTTACTCGTTTTTGCGTGTCAATCTTGGACTGTTCGTCCTTCCACACTGCTGCTGTGTATGCCATCAATGGCACAGATCGGACCTCGCCAAGCAAGTCTGTCAGTTCATCTTTTTCGGTGTCATCGATTGCAGTGGCCAGGAATTTCTGTCGGGCATAGTCCAGCTCATGGACGGGGTTTTGCCACGGGAGGGAAACCCTGCGACACACACCAGCAAATGTAAATCCATTGGGAGTCATCCTGACAAAGTTTTGCCACGCTAGGGCCATGGCTGAACCCTCTAACCTTCCTCGAATTCAATTTTGAGAAGTCTTCTTTCTCAAGTTCCCCTTCAACTCTCTTCTAAAGCTTCCTTCAAGCCGCATTCTTTTTTAGCAGGTTTGATGGAACTTAAGAAGGCTTAAAAGATGGCTTAAAGAGAATTAGGGACCGCTTTAGGGGAAACTGATGGAAGAAGCTTAGAGAGTTGAGAACTTGAGAGGAGAACTTGAAGGGAGTTAGTGTCTTGTGGGCTTTTCGAAAGACTCAAGAAGTGCCTAAGAGAAGGAAGCTTGTTCTGAAAATCTGCCCTCTTTGAAACATCGTAAAGCGAAAATATGAAATCACGCCCTCTTTTATTGATGTCAGTAAGCGAGAAAGAAAAAGAGTTTTTAAAGAGAGTTAGCTTAATGGTGGTTTTAAGGGGATTTCATCTTAGACCTCCTTAAGCAAGAGAAAAGATTAGTTTTTTGGGGTAACTTTCACACCTCCATGAACCTGTTTAAGCAAATGGAAGATCAGTTAAGTCAAAGAGGGAGTAGTAAGTAGCGCAGTGAAGAGCATCCTCATTTTTGGCAGTAGTATAAGCCAGAAGAATCAATTTCGAATTTGACCGCGTACGTGTTCGGCTAATAAAAAAAAGCGGAGAGGTTGAGGGGGAGCGCAGCCTTCCCTGCGGGGGGGGTTGAGGGAGGGCGGAGCCCCCCCCCCTCTGTCTTATATTTGGCTTTCCAAACTACCCCCGTTGCAGCGTGCCCCCCGGCTGTTTCGTTCCCGGGGTAAGTCCTTCCGCCCCGCCCCGGCTCCAACCCTTTCCCAAACGCGGCCCTGCAGCCCCGGCGCTGGCTTCTAGAAGGCCCAAAAGTGCGCGAAAAAAGCTCGCAAAATCTTTTGGGCCATAGTGCGGCCTGGCGGGGTGGAGTTTTGAAGGTTAGACTTCCACTACGGCTTTGGGCGGGTCGTCCTCATAAGATTCGACTCGGAAAGCGCCACAGCCGTCAAATGATGAGTGCTAGACTCGAGAAATACAAAGACTTCAAAAAGACTGCGTTTTGCACAGATACTCTACAAAGACTCAACACATAGAGTCGAAAGATTCCAGAAAGATTCCAAAAGACTAGCCGAAATTTCACCGATGCGCGCCGACTCGAACCGGAACTCCAACACGCAGATGTGTGCTGCAGACTTGAACCGAAAGAGCGATATTCTGACGATGAGTGCTGCATTGTCGTGTCAGTGTGATGGTCCAGCTTGCAGCAAACTCTATGCAAAAACTCCATGTGTCGAGAGCCTGAGTGCGCTGAATGTCAAGATAAAGATATGCGACATGAAATCATGATTCGCGCTGTTCTAAAGCAGTGGAAAGCAAATCCACCGGCCAACTGTGGGGCACACGCTTTTCGTCGAGTAACGCAAAATCCGGCCAAGCAAAAGTGCACGCCCGGGCTGATCAGGCCTGGCAACGTGATCGACACTGCAGATTAGGCTGGCACCTACGCTGCAAGCTTGCACTCGCCTCTCTTTTTCGTCCAAGCCATACAGGCAACAATCTTATCCCAAGCTCGTGCTGCGCGCAGAGCCACGGGATCCTGGTTTTTCGCTCTTTTCCCTTCTTTTAACACCTTATTCATTATGTCCTTGACATCTTGTTCTTCGAAAGATTTCATAACCAAGTACCGGAGCTTCAGGTCATCAATCTCTTGCTTGAGGAGCTGCTCGTCTCCTGTGGTAAGCTTAGAGAGCTCAGCCTTCTGCAACCGTTCTTGCATCTCCTGCTCGGTAAAGGGATTGCGGGGAGCAGCGAGCGAAAGGACGCGCTGCTCGAATACAAGTTGAGGCCCGAACGTCTGCTTGCGGTTGAACTCTCGAAAGCTGTCTCTGGGAACGACCCAGTAAATAACAATCTTGGCGATGTCAAGACCCCGTGCAGCATTCTCCAAGGCGACAAGATCCAGGGAGTGTTTTGCGCTGACGGTGATCTGGAAGCATGTCATCACGCCGTCCTTAGGGGTATGGGAAAAACCAGGGGCACAAAACGCAAGCACTGCACACCAGCGCAGGCACTTTGACAGAACACATGCTGTTCGGGTCCTCAACAGGAGCCAGGCATGAATCAATGACCGGCAGGCCCACATCTCTGGGCCGCATGTATCGTAGCTGCCCAGTGGTGGCAGCTGTGAAAAGATCGGCGATGCTGCCGTCCACCACCTCTTCATCGAGTGGTGGAAGCCGCATCTCGAACATGGGAACGGTGACGTTGGCCAGCCGCGTCAGCAGCAACGTCCCCCGGCAGAGCACTTGGTGGGCGAAGCGTTCGTAGAGAACTCCGAGGACGGGCTTTGCAAGCGGATCAAACGATGTCAAAAGGTCAGCCAGCTCCGCCTCATACTCGTGAATGGTGAGGTCGAGTGCCTCTTCGCTAACAAACTCAACCCTGCTGCTGGTGCAACCGTTTTCCGGCACTATCTGGAAGAGCCAGTGCGCAGGCTTCAAATCACGTCCCTGATCAATGATGCCCGATGTCCAAACTTGCCTGACCAAGTTCTGGTTCGACAGGGTTGCATTGCGAGCCATCTCCACCTCCTTAGGGTCGCCAATCAGGTGTCGAAGAATACCACCAAATCGCCTGTAGAGCTCTTCCACCTGGTTCTGGTCGAAGTTGGGGCGGAGGTACTTGACTATGCACTGGGCCTCCTGCAAGGAGCAAGCTGCCATGTACAGTTTGCATTTGGGGAGCTTCTTGAACTCTCCAAGGTGCTGCGGATCCGGTGACGGGCAAATGACAGTCTTGGCCGCTACGAAGCAGACGCCTCCCTTTTCAGCCTCGCCGGGGTCGATGACATAGTAGTTCGCAGGGACTCTCAGCTCGTCACACGCTGCCGGTTTCCAGTCTTCCAGTTGCATGCTGCCGACCTCGTAGGTGCCGTCGGTGCGCGGCTTGAACAAGTACACCATGTTCCACCTGCGTGCTTCGAAGACAAAGGTCTTCTTTGCTTTCATGAGGTCGCGGAACAAGAAGGACATGGAGAAGGATTTGCCGATGCCGGGCGAGCCGGTCACCACCACATCCTGCGACGCATTGAAGGCCGCCTGCCAGACCTCTCGTTGCTGCTTTCGAACGAAGAGCCATGGCTTGGCTTCTTTCGGATCCAAGCTGGCGTTCAACGGGAAGATCTCGATACCGGCATCTTCTGCGGACTCTACGTCGGTGAAATTCTCATCAGCGCAGTCCAGAGCCGTCAGCGGCTGAGCCATGCGCAGCTCGTTGGCAAATGCCGTGTCCTTGGCGTCCACGACCCACTTGAGGCTACTCGAGGCGGACGCCTGCGCACAACAAAGCTGGAGACGCCTCCCGACGGCCTAAGCCCTGCACCCCAAAACAATGAACTTGTCTTGGTTGCCTGACCCGCTCCCAAAGCCAATCCCGACAACCAGTCTGCCTGGTATCCATTCCCAGATTGCAGCTCAGCTGCAAAGCTGAAGCTAAACAACAGCCCGCACAGTCTGACCTCGAAGGTTGTGCCCACAGCCCAACCCCGACAAACCAAGAAGGCCACCGAGCATATCGCGACAGCAGGGTGGCCAAGCACACAAACACAGATGCATAACCACAGCCTCCCGCGCACAAACAACCGTAGCCTGAGAGCAACGCATCCTCTCTCACCTCCAGTTTGACTGAATGAACGCAGGGTTGAGAAAACAGGATACCCCTCCGCATTCGGGTGCAACAGATTTGCAGGAAACCTTTGCCTGAGCCGCAAAGGTGCCTCCCACTCGACAAAACGAACGGGTGCAACCAGATTTTGTGAACCGCCAAGAGCCGTCGCTCCGAAAGCCTCTCCCACTCCCCGAACTGCTGCAAGCCAACACAGTGCAGACACCCTAACGACGAGGGGATCCTTGCTGAGAGGAAAGCATCACGCCAAAAAGCAACAACGGTGGACCGCATGAAAACGCACGACGACCAAGAGCCCCGGACAAGCAGGAGTGCTACAAACCGAAGGCAACATGCCCACGCAGAAGCCCTTCCAGAACCCCACTGCTCTCAAGGTCCGCGCGCTGAAGGCAAGCACTAAGAACTCAGGGTTGACTCGCTTGACCCCCCCACAGTAACCTTAAAGTCGAGCCTCAAACAAAAGCAACCGCAACCTGGAGAGCGAGCGCAAAGCGAGCGCAAAACAGGCTGACCTCCCCACCTCGAACCTAGGACTGACACCCCGTTCTGAAGCATCAGCCAAACACAAAGAGCAACCAGATTTGCATGAACCTAAAGCAGCCAAGAGCCCTCTGCAAGCCAAAACACTGAAGCTTAACGACGAGGGGACCGTTGCTGAGAGGAGAGCATGACCCCAAAAAGTAAAAAAGGTGGACCGTACTTAGTGCGAAAGCCGAGCACTAGGAAAGCAAGGAACACAAGGGTACCAAAACCGAAACAAAACCAAATTTCCAGCAGGAACACTGCCCATGAAAGCAAAGCGGGAGATGCGTGGTTCAGCTCAACAATCCTTTTGTGGGGCTCCACGCTGAGCAAAACCACTGAGTTCCCAGGAACCCCGTTCAGGTTCTGTGGATGTGATCAGGGCAGCCCCACTGAAAGCATTTCCACGGGGGAAATCAAAACCACACAAAACGTCAAACGGCACGTCTCAACGTCAGCCGGCAGCAGAGGGACAGTGTGCACACTTTAGCAATCTCCTCCATGCTCGTGCTGTCGGAACAAAATTTAACCTTCGGATTGCATTGTGTCTGCAGCAGCAACGACCATGGCAGAAGGGTAGGTCTTGCTCTTCAAAAGGCAGGCGACTGGAACAGCAGGCTCTTCAATATTTGCGGGTTCCCCCTCGACTGTTTGATAGTTTTGCGCCAAACACTCACACCAAATCAGGCAGATATGAACAGGTACGCAGAAAAATGAACAACAGAACGGGATGGAATGGCAGCAAAACGGGCAAAACATCGAGCAAGAACACCGCCCGGGAGATCAAAGAGAACATTCATAGAATGCACTTGTGCCTGCAGCAGCAAGGACCCCAATGGGTGCAAGACATCAGAGTTTGCCCTCCCTCTCCCCGGCAGACGTGCTCTTTCAAAAGCAGGCTGGGGGCAAGCGCAAAATCACTCACAACGATCAACGGCACGTCTCAATCAATGTCGACCAGCAGGAATGACCGACCTCCAACAAGGAAAGGCAACCATCCGTTCATGGGGGCTCCATACCGAGCCTGCCAACGACACGAACTGCCGCAATCTGCAAAAATGCTATCTTGGGATTTTCTCATTCTGTGGATGTTGATCAGGGCAGCCCATTGAAAGCATTTGCGGGCCGCGGGGGGGAAGTTCAGAACCACACGCAACGACCCACCGCACGTCTCAGAAAAAAGTCAAGAGAAACGATTTTCCAGCCGTGCCTGGGGCTCCTTCAGCAACTGGATCTTCTTTGTCAGCAGCTCTGCAGGTCCGCCAGGGATGTTGTACGGAGCTGCCATCAGCTTCTCCAGTGTCAGCTCCAGCAGGGACTTGCCGGTGACGCCTTGCTGCCGCAGTGCGGTCACCGTCCGCTGGATGAACTCATCGTCTGCTTCCAGCCCGCCGTCAATCAGCACAGCCTCTGCCCAGCTGGACACTTGGGCTTTGCTGAAGCCCTCCACCTCCTCGCGGCTCTTGGCGAGCCAGTCCTGCCAGCGCCCACCAACAACCGAGCCTGGCACATGCGAGCCCCCGGCCTCCGCACCACTGTCCTGGCACGATTGCAACCGGCCAAATTTACAACTGCTGATTGGAGCGTCCTGCTGCGGGCTGGCGCGCGAAGCAACTCCACCACGCCCAGGGTGCCAGCGTGTCACCTCAAGAGCTGAAAATCCAGGCAAAACAATCACAGCGACACCGGGATCTGGACCTGTGGCCCGCGAGAATCCTGGCGGCACCACACAAAACACAGCCAAGATGCCAGGAATCTAGTGTCCTTCCAGCCCGGGCGACTCGGTGAAATCCGCCCGTGAAGGATGGTGAAGAGATGTACCTGGGGCCACAACCAGCAAACCAAAGCACTGGAACAATGCTGCCGAGGTCTTGGCCGTGTGCAAGAAAAGCCACGAGATTGCAGTCAGGAGAATGCGGGAGCGAACACCTGACGACAACGAGTCCTAACAAGCACGAGTTGAAGCTGACCAGCCTCGGCTCCTCCTGCCCTTCGTCGTCTCCACGCCCATGGTTGCGCAGTGTTTCCCTCGTGGCTAGTTTGCGATACGATGTGGATTTAAAAGCGCGACTTTGCGCTGTGCGCGTGGACCGTCGGCAGCGCTGCTTCTGAGCGCTTCTTTGGGCCAGGCTACAAGCAAAAATGTTTTTACACATTTCGTGTGGCGGGCGCTGATCCGTCAAATCCGAAACCACCGCAAGCACAATGTTTCCCAGCTCCTCTGCCCCCTGGATGCACGCGGCTCGTCACTCTCCCTCCTCCCCCGCATCCCCCAACCCCAAGTGCATCCTCCCCCAAGTGCATCCCCTGCCCCAAGTGTGCCCCTGCCCCAAGTGCGTCCTGCCCCAAGTCCCTGCCCCAAGTGCATCCTCCCACTCAAGTGCGTCCCTGCCCCAAATATCCCCCTGCCCCAAGTGCAAGTGTGCCCCCTGCCCCAAGTGTGCCCCTGCCCCAAGTGCGTCCTGCCCCAAGTCCCTGCCCCAAGTGCATCCTCCCACTCAAGTGCGTCCCTGCCCCAAATATCCCCCTGCCCCAAGTGCAAGTGTGCCCCCCGCCCCAAGTGCGCGGGTGGCAGGGTTGAGAACCGGCGAGTACATGGCTGCCCTTCACATGGCTGAACTGGACGCTGGCCAAGAGGCCCCAAAAACAAAGCGGAGTCCGTGGCTGCGCCTCAGAGGGCTGGCCTTTGGCCAAGTGGACCTTCTGGGAACTGTGTGTGAAAAAATCTGGGGGGACCTAGGGACTTTGAGAGCTCAAGTAGGGGGGTGGATCCGGGAGGGTAGGGGACTTGGGGGACTTGGGGCACCCAGGCGACTCTGGCGGAGGGAGCCCAAGGGATCGTGGCGCCTTTTGCTCTCTCCAAGCCATTGAAGCTTGCAACCCATCCATGAGACGCTTAGGGCCCTAGGCCTGCGAGGCTTGCTTGAAGACTTTCGGGACGTGGTGGAGCCGAAGTCAGCCTCCTGCCAGAAGGACCCAATACACGTGAATTCGTGAAAATCCGAAGGACCCAATACACGTGAATTCGTGAAAAATCCGAAGCACCCCATACACGTGAATTTGTGAAAATCCGAAGGACCCAATACACGTGAATTCGTGAAAGTCCGATGGACCCAATACACGTGAACCCGTGAATCTTGTCAGGCAGCAGTTTCACGTGAACCCGTGAGTCTTGTCAGGCAGCAGTTTCTTGGGCAGTTACTTAGGGTTTTGGTGTTGTCATGCGTGTATTGGGTCCATCGGATTTTCACGAATTCACGTGTATTGGGTCCTTCGGATTTTCACGAATTCACGTGTATTGGGTCCTTCGGATTTTCACGAATTCACGTGTATTGGGTCCTTCGGATTTTCACGAATTCACGTGTATTGGGTCCTTCGGATTTTCACGAATTCACGTGTATTGGGTCCTTCGAATTTACGAATTCACGTGTATTGGGTCCTTCGGATTTTCACGAATTCACGTGTATTGGGTCCTTCGGATTTTCACGAATTCACGTGTATTGGGTGCTTCGGATTTTCACGAATTCACGTGTATTGGGTCCTTCGGATTTTCACGAATTCACGTGTGTTGGGTGCTTCGGATTTTCACGAATTCACGTGCACTGGGCCCTCCAACTCTTCCATTTTTCCAGTCCCCTTACAGCCTCTCCAGGCCTTCACGGGTTCACATGAAGCTGCGGCCTGGGGGAGGGGCTGGGATTGCACGGCAACTGCAAGTTGAAGAACGGCAAGGCTACTTGCACCAAAGACTGTCATGCTTGAAACGTTCCAAATCATGCTGGCAGGTGAACACTGGCTGAGCAAAGTGACGCAAGGGCTCTTTCGCCACACTGCTGACTGCTAATCCTGGAAAGTCGAGCAAAGCTGCGGTGTAACGAAACGTCCCTGCTTATTGCACAACGCCAGGTGAAACGGTGTTTGCCGTAGCTGCCTCGGCCGAGAAGCTCACACATGGCACGAAAAAAAGGCATCACAACTCTTCATGCCCACAACTCCGCACCATCCAAAACGGCGAAGCGGACAACTGAAAAATTGGAAAACCATAGGAGGGGTAGTGCCCAGGAGCACCAACGACGATCGCATCACCGGCATCAGATTGACAGGAATTCAACATCACGGCATCGCCGCATCACGCAAACCGGCGACAAGGGCGAAAATCGAAAATCCGAAAACGACAGAAAGTAAGGGAGGGGTGGTGCCTGGGAGCACCGCTGGGGCTCGGAAAAAAACAGCCTCCGGGAACCCTGGAAACGAAAAAGCTCAGAAAATGTGTGCGGCATTAGGGGTTTTCCCCGGGGGGTCGGGAGTTATAGCCACCCGGGGGCTATCCAAAAAAAAAACATCACCAGCGCGCCAGCACCAACCCCTACCACCAACTCAAGGGCAACCCAACACTTGACAAACACACATGGCTCGCACCGCGTTCTCTCAGGGCCCTGGCCAGTCGATGTAAAGGTCCTCCAGGAATAGTCTTGGACGGGAACAGGTCGACCACCTGCAATCCAGCAAACTTCAAACACCCGTTCAACCTAAGAGAAACGGTGTCCCTCGCAAATGCAAGCCGGGGCCACTTCCAAACAAAAAGAACGCAGTCCACTCAAGGCCCAGGCAGCTGATTTTGAGGTCGAGCAGAGCCTAGCCGGGTGGCGGCGAAACAAGGAAACACACTCCACATGGCCTCACCAAGTCGGATTGGGCCAACCTTGCTCGAAGGCGAGTCCAGCCGTGGCATCAACATTGACAGCACGGACAATACAGGCCCGGGCAAAACGCGACTTGCACCCACGCCCCCCGCCCCGGATCAAGAAGAAATGCCCGAAAAGGCAGCAAGCCGAATCTCGCCTTCACAAGGCTCAAGTCCAACCACGACCGACAACGTGAAAACCGTGAGAAAAAGGCAACACCGGTAACCCGTCATGCAAAATGGACAAAAATACGTCTTTTCGGTCAGCGGTGCGGCCAGCGTGGGCCTGCTGAGCTCCGCCACAGGAATCACGGAGCACACTCACCATCAACAACAACGCCGGGAACTTCACCACGGTGGGTCACGGGCGCCACGCTGACCATCGCCGGGGCGGCCTCCGCGCCCGCTGGACTGCAAGAGCCTGGACTGCACCTTCACAGCCACGAGCGGCGTAGTGTCGACGGGCAGCGTGGTGTGCGGCGACGTGACGAGCTCGGACACGGTCTCCGCGCCGCAGCTCTTCGCCTCCAACACGCTCACCGTGACCAACACCTCCACTTCTTGGACGGTACTGGCTCGTCCAACGACCCTTAGTACTGGCTCGCCCAACTTTCAGCACTTTTTGGGGCGGGGATGTCAAGAACGTCGGCCGCTGAAGTAAAAGTGCCCATGCTCAGCGAGCTGCCTGACACGGCCCCTGTGGACGACAGCGCGGCTCCGGCGACGGTGCCGGTGGCTGTAAGCCAGCGCAGGAGACTGCGCCCGAGGCGTCCACGCCCGTGGTGAACACGTGGTGCAGTTCGTCGTTGCGCGCCCACGTTGCCCTGCGCAGTAAGTCCGTCCAGCGTGGCCGAGCCCGTGAGGGCCAGCAAGTCGGCCAGAGGTCGTCACGGAGACCAACTCTCCCTCGAAGGCGGTGGCCCTGATCTGCAGGCTGTACAGGTCCAGCGTGCCCGCCGACTGCTGCACCAGCCCGGGGATCGAGCCTCCGAAGGCTCCGAAGTGCAGCTTTGCGACTCCGCCCGGTGGCACCGAGAAGTCCAGGCGCGCGTGCTCCAGACACCCTGCGGAAGGTGCCGGTGACGCCCACGTAGTCGTTGTCGGCCGCGCTGACGTACATCACCAAGTTGGAGGCCGTGCCCGCCGGTACCGGCAACCGAAGGAGTAGCGTCTCCCCGGCGTCAGGGTCTAGGTGCGCAATGTTCCAGGCAAAGGCGCTCAGGGCCTCCAGCTGGAAGCCTCCCACAGTGAAGCTGGCCGAGGCCACGGAGCTCTGGCTGTTGGCCCTGGAGGCCGGCGACACAGCGGAGGTCGAGGCAGACACGACGGCCTTGGCCCTGCTGTTAAAGCACGAGTTCCTCGACCGACGACGTCACGCTGGCCACCCTGGGCGAGGTGCTGCTGGAACCCACGCTCACCACATTGGGCAACTTCCTGGTGCGCTTTGCGTCCAGGATCTGGAGGCCGTAGACGTCACCGTTCCCTGCCGTGTTGGACAGGCCCGGCGCCTGGAAGTGCGCCCCGAAGTGCAGCTTCGCAACTCCGTTCGGAGGCACTGTGAAGCACATCTTGGCCGTGCTCCAGGCGCGGTCACCCACGAAGCTGCCGTACAGGGGGTCGTAGACGTTGTCGGCCTTGAACATGTACACCACGAAGTTGGAGGCTGTGCCGAGCCGACCGGCAGCGAAGAGGAGCTCTCGGCCGGGGGCCAGGTGCGCACAATGTTCCACGGGTTTGCAGCCAGTCCACGCTCGCGGGCGAACCGTCCAGTTTGACAGTACGCCGTGGAGGATCTGCTCTCCTATGGCGGCCACCACCTCGTCGGCCCTCCGTCGTCCGGAAAGCGCACGCCTCCGTGACTCCGAGCTTGCCCGCAAGGAGACCGTCCACTTGTGCGATGGCGTAGTAGCTGCGAGGCTCGAGGCCGTTGCCGTGTCCTGGTCGGCGGCTGAGCGGTACGCCACCAGCGCCGAGGTAATTTGGTTGGTTGCGAACACGTCCTGGTCCGGGCCCGTCCGCTGGCCAGCAGCGCGCCCGTGATGGCGGCCTGCGTCTGCGTGTCCTGCGCGCTCGCCGTGCGGTAGTCTCCCAACAGGGCGTCCACTTGTGAGGAGGTGTAGCAAGCCAGCAGCGCGGCTGTGACCCGGTCGTCTCCGCGTCCTGTGCGGTAGTCTCCCAACAGCGCGTCCGTATCTCTCTCTTTAGAGGGGGTTTCCCAAATGGTTTATATTCTACCTGAGAGGCTCCTGGCACTCGTCCGTCCAGCATTTGACCTCGTCCTGCGAAGGATTCGAAGTCTAAAACGCTGCGTGCAGGCGTATGGCTGCAAAATAATGACCCCTAGATATGCGCCGCAATTTGGTTCCAGGTTGCATTTCAAGCGATGTCAACCTTTGCCAAAGGAAACCCCTTTTCCCTTTTTTTTCGGGGACCCCTTTTTTTGGGACCCCTTGTTTTCTGTTTTTTTGTTTTTTCTTAGCCCTGCAAAGGTTGGCTCGCTTGAAATGCAACCTGGAGCCAAATTGCAAGCATATCTAGGGGTCATTATTTTGCAGCCATACGCCTGCACGCAGCGTTTTAGACTTCGAATCCTTCGCAGGACGAGGTCAAATGCTGGACGGACGAGTGCCAGGAGCCTCTCAGGTAGAATATAAACCATTTGGGAAACCCCCTCTAAAGAGAGAGTATGCGAAGACTCAACAACTCCCTCGAGCCTGTCCAGCACCATTCTTGTTTTCTGTGACCGGCTGGTCACTCTGCACTTGATGGTCCACTTCGGACCCACCCGGTACTTAGCTCTCTGACTGGAAAAAAAGCGCGATGTTCGCTCATGCTGCAGTTTGCTTCGAGCAAACAACTAACTAACTAAAGCCAAAAACACCTGCGAGCCGCTGCCAAACACAACGTGTGAAAGACAACGCCGCCCAAGCACAGCGCACGGCCGTCAACTCTCATTCTTTTCATGGCTCGGTGCTCGATTTGCACTTCTGCTGCGCGGGACCGATCTCCGCTGGCTATTCCGTGTGGCGCAACCTTCGGCTGAGCTACGACCCAGTTCGGCTTGGCAATCCGAGGAAGCAAGCCGAGCAAACCGCTGCCGGTGCGTTTGTCTCCCAGGCGCCAGCCTCGGGAGACCATGTCTTCCTGATGGACCAAGTCGTCGTCGCCCATAATGCAATTTTTGGTGACATCCATTTCGCGGCATTGCTTGCAGACGACCGCGTACCGGTAGTAGCGAGGATTGTCCTTGGTCGCTACAGGTTCACATCCACTGCTCGTCTCGCACAACCAAAAACAAAACATCCCTCGTCAACTCATGACAGCCGAGCCGCGGTGCAATAAAATGCTGTCGTCTCTGTCAAATCCCGAGAAGTCATGTTGATCATCATATAATCTTTAGTCGTCACATTTACGAAATCCGACTCGCCTACCGGCGGATCATGTTGAGCGCAGCTTCTTTCATCCGCTCGTCTGGCCAAGTTGGCTTGGGCGGCGGCGACTTCATGACGGCGCCTGGTGGGATCTGCCGCAGCACACATGGCGGCGGCGCCTTGGTTGGCAGATGTGTCGGCTGCACGCAGGGGGCTTTCGCCTTTGTCTCGAAGGGTGGCGGCTGGGGCTCAGCAGGTGTTTGCGTGAAAAAAGATTGGTTGCTGCTGAGCCGGCGCAGCCGGCAGATGGGAAGCTTGGCGGAGCCGAAGGAAACACTAGAGGCGAAGAAAACAGATCACGCGGGCGAGCCTGCCGCGGCTCTGGCACATGCCAAGGATCATAATCATAGCCATACCCATTTGTCGGCAGGCAGGCTGGTGCTGTCGTAGACGCTCAGCGATCGTAGTTCGCACCACCTGTCTGACTTCGGTCTGGCTCTCAGCTGTCCTCCCGCAGGCTTGCTGAGCAGCAGCTGCATCTTCGGTCTGGTCCACGCTGGCTCGTGAATACTCAGCAGGCGGCCGACGAAAGTTACTTGGCACTGGCTCGAGGCTGCCGCTTGGCCGGGCAGCTGCGGCGGCCGATCTTCGCGAACTCTCTGCCGTTGGGCGCTCGCGGCAGCAGCCGCCGCCGGGCATGGCACAGCTGCCAGCCCGTTCTCAATGGCCCAGCAGCGCAGCCAGTTGCATTGCGTTTGCGCTTGCTGCACCAGCTCCACAAACTTCGGCTGGGTTGAGTTGAGCGGACTTGCATAACGCAGTGGACCGCACGGTGGCCACAGCCTGCCTGCCTGGTCCGGGTGCACCATCTTGAAGGCTCTTTTCACACCCGCTGCGATCCCAGCTTCACTGGCGTCGTGCGCTATGTTCATGCTGCAAAATGGGCATGCCATTGCTTGGGGCAGGTAAATGGTAGCCTGCTTACTGCTCTGGCCAAAAAGCTTGCGGTCAGGCAAACTACAGTTTCAACTGTTCGTGATGTGGGCGCGAACCCAGCTGTAACGCTACAGAATGCTATATAAAAAAAAAGATACCCCCCCCCTCTTTATTTACAGCATTCTGTAGCGTTACACCTGACCAGTGGCATCCTGCAGCACACGACTCACATTTTACACAAGGCAGCAGCTCACAGTTTTGCTTAGCTTGGCTTGGCTGAGCTTTGCGCAAGAATAAGGCAATGTGCTTGACACGCAGCCTCATTTGTTGGTGGTGTCGTCCACTTCTTCAGCTGCGTTCTGATAGTCTTCGACATCAGAGGCAACTTGAACTTCTTCGGCGGCTGGCTGCGCTTCGTCCGCAGTGGAATGTTGCCCACCTGCAGCTGGGCTTCGCCCTGCCGCCTTGGCAGTCGAGCTTAGCCCTGCCGTTGCGGAGCTTGCCTGTCCTGGCTAGCAGCTGGCTGCGATCCACCGGAGCGTCGTCTTGCCCCGCCGCGGTCGTGGATGGCTGCTGCCGCGACATCAACCACTCAAGATCGGCGGCGCTCAAGCGCCCCGCAGCCCTGACGAGACGACGTCTCTTCCTTGGCTGACAGGCTTTTCACAATGCTAACAATGAATACTCAACAAAGCAATCAGACAAGACGCCGCATTTCCAACTTCAGCAACTTGGACTGCTCACGAAGCTGTCGCTTCAGATCCGTGCGACGACACTTCATCTCTTCCACATTCATTGCAGTGGGCGAGGCTCAGGCTAAAATGCGACTGAAATGGCTGTCCGACCGCTTGCTGTTGCTAACCGTGCCTGCACCTAGTGCTTAACGCTACCGGCAGCCTAAAACAAAGCCTTGCCTGAACAGCTACTCCGAACAAAATCTCCAGGGTTGCGTCCAGGATCTGGAGGCCGTAGACGTCCACCGTTCCAGCCGTCTGGTTGGGCAGGCCCGGCGCCTGGAAGCGCGCCCCAAAGTGCAGCTTCGCAACTCCGTTTGGAGGCACTGTAAAGTACATCTTGGCCGTGCTCCAGGCGCCCTGGTCGCCCACGAAGCTGCCGTACAGGGGGTCGTGCTGTGAATGAACATACCAGAGACGTGTCTGCGGGGGTCGCAGTTCATCCCCTAAAACGTGTTGCAGAGGAAGGGCCGACGGCGTCCGCCAAAGGCGGGTCCTGCTGCTAAAGCACGAGTTCCTCGACGGAGGGGCCGACGACGTACGCTGGCCACCCTGGGCGAGGTGCTGCTGGAGCCCACGCTCACCACGCTGATTTTCTGGTGCGCTCCAACAGCCA
This sequence comes from Effrenium voratum, assembly GCA_963377175.1. Lineage (NCBI taxonomy): Eukaryota > Dinophyceae > Suessiales > Symbiodiniaceae > Effrenium > Effrenium voratum. Next base: position 109,552 of record CAUJNA010000438.1, on the reverse strand, counting down.
GAGCTCCGTGGCCTCGGCCAAGGAAGTGTCCACGGCCGACTGCAGGGCGTAAGCTGTCAGGGCGCTGGCGTCTGCCTTGGAGGCCTGCAGCCCCGAGATGGAGGCGTCTCGGCTCGCAAGCTCGGAGGCCAGCGCCGCGACGGTGACGGCCCCCAGGAGAGCGTTGGCCACCATGGTGTCCACCTCCAGCGGCGTGATCCTCGCCGCTGTGTCTAGGAAGTGCGCGGTGAACACAGCAGCCACTGCGCGGTGAACACAGCAGCCTCCGGCAACAACCATCCAGTCCCTGGACGACCGAGTCACCCGAGCTGGCCTCAAAGCTGGACGGCAATTGCGCCCCTAGCAACGGCGGCGGCCCTGGCCACCACGGACGGACAGGGCCGCAAGCAGCATCGCCGCGCTGCAGAGCTTGCTGACCACGGGTCTCCCAACAAGGCAGACCAGTCGGCCTTCGACGTGCTGGAGGGCGTGTGGCCACTAAGAGCACCCCGGACGGCGTGGACCTGAAGCTGTCCAACTACAGCACCACGGCGAACAACGCCACGTTGGCCACGGTGACCGCCAACTGCGCCTCAAGACGGTGGACCACAGGCAGTTACTTGAGCGTAGGCGTCAGAGCGAGGGCCAGCTGTCCTGCTGTGACGTGCGTGCCGTCAGTCACCTCTCCGTTGTCCAGGACCTCCGGGATGTTGCCCGTGACAGGTCCTTCAAACATGTTTTCTTAGGAGTAGTCGTTACACGAATTCGTAACAATGGGGTGTTGTACTTTCGCAACGCTCCCTCACTTGAGTCGCTATGGGTCATTCGGGGCCTTCGTAGCGCAGGGTGGTATAATTACATATCAACTCGCAACAGCCCCTACCAGCACGCGAAGTGTGGAATGATGCAGTGTCCGATGGCTGGGCATGAAGCGAGGTCCTTCATGACGCTTGTCTCAGCAGCTATGACCTGCAGGGCATTCATGAGCCAACCTTGCCCATTCATGAACCAACCTTGCCCATTCATGAACCAACCTTGCCCATTCATGAGTCATTGATGAATCACCCGGTTCCATTATTGACTCAAACTTGGCAAGAACCGTGTCCTCTCGGGAACTGGAAAGCGCACTTTTCGGCCCCAAAGAGAGCGGTGACGAAGCGGTGACGTCGCGGTGAGAGCGTTTTTGGGCCATAAAGCGCCGTTTTGGGACGGTAACAAAAGCCGATGGTGAGATGGCTTAGGCGTTGGTCTCCGGAGCGACGTTTGGGAGGTTCGATTCCACCCCGGTACCTCGGCGGGCTGACGTGTTGACACCGGTGACATCGGCGGTGACTAAGCAGGCTGCCGTGTTGCATGGAGAACCTCGGCTGGCTGCCGGGCTCCGAGCCAGGTCCTCGGCGGGCTGCCGGGCCGCGAAAAACCCTGCGGAGAGAACTGGCCGGTTTTGCGCACTTTTGCACCCAAAAAGCGAGCGGTGACAAAGCGGTGACAAGCGGCGACGACCTCAGCGGGCTGGAATTCGCAGGCTTTTCGGGCCAGAAAACGGATTTCGGAGCACGGCGAACGCCTGGAACCGGTTTTCGGCGGAAAACGAGCAAAGTTGGAGGCCCAGGCACCACTTTCGACGCCGGACACGAAAAAACGCACTTTTCAGAGTTCGCCGTTTTCAGCGCTTTTTGCACCAAAAACGGAGCGGCGACGAAGCGGTGACATCGCTGGTGACAAGCGTTTTTTGGGCGAAAAAGGGCCGTTTTGGAGCGTTTTTGACCCAAAAATCACAAATAATTAGGGGTGTATAAGCCTTCTTTCCTTACTACTTCGGCGTTCAGCCCCACGCACGCCAGGTCCGCCCAGAGCTCTCCTCCACCACCAGCCAGTCCAGCCCGCGCACGTACCTGCACGCCCAGTGGTCGGCCCCCAGCCCCAGGTTCTGCGCGGAGCAGTGCCACCACGTGCACCGCCTCGCCCTGCTCGCGCAGCCTTGCCGCAATGGTCCGGGCCGGGTGCGTCTTTCTTGCCCGCCAGGCAGTAGCCCACAGGGTCGTCCACCCCGTTCCACCTCCGTTGTTTGGGGCGCTCCGCCTCCATGCGCGGCGCCCGGCTGCTGCCCAGCAACGTCTACACGGTAGACCGGCGTGCGTCCGGGTGGCGCAGCGCCTCCAGCGAGTGCCCGCAGCCGCTCCGTGAAGCGCTTCGGCAGCCGCTGCGTCGCAGGCAGTCCGTCTTCAAGCCCAGGACCGCGTCATGGATGGGGCGTAGGTGCAGCCTCCTGGCGTAGACGAAGTCCCACACCGTCCGCGGCTCTCCAGGCTGGTGGGCTGCGCGCTCTCTCTCAGCGTGTTCTTGCTTGGCAGTCGCCGCACAGAGTAGTAAGGAAAGAAGGCTTATACACCCCTAATTATTTGTGATTTTTGGGCCAAAAACGCTCCAAAACGGCCTTTTTTTCGCCCAAAAAACGCTTGTCACCAGCGACACCGCTTCGTCGCCGCTCCGTTTTTGGTGCAAAAAGCGCTGAAAACGGCGAACTCTGAAAAGTGCGTTTTTTCGTGTCCGGCGTCGAAAGTGGTGCCTGGGCCTCCAGTTTCGCTCGTTTTCCGCCGAAAACCGGTTCCAGGCGTTCGCCGTGCTCCGAAATCCGTTTTCTGGCCCGAAAAGCCTGCGAATTCCAGCCCGCTGAGGTCGTCGCCGCTTGTCACTGCTTTGTCACCGCTCGCTTTTTGGGTGCGAAAGTGCGCAAAACCGGCCAGTTCTCTCCGCAGGGTTTTTCGCGGCCCGGCAGCCCGCCGAGGACCTGGCTCGGAGCCCGGCAGCCAGCCGAGGTTCTCCATGTAACACGGCAGCCTGCTGAACTAGTCACCGCCGATGTCACCGGTGTCTAACACGTCAGCCCGCCGAGGTACCGGGGTGGAATCGAACCTCCCAAACGTCGCTCCGGAGACCAACGCCTAAGCCATCTCACCGTTACCGTCCCAAAACGGCGCTTTATGGCCCAAAAACGCTCTCACCGCGATGTCACCGCTTCGTCACCGCTCTCCTTGGGGCCGAAAAGTGCGCTTTCCAGTTCCCGAGAGGACACGGTTCTTGCCAAGTTTGAGTCAAGAAGGGAACCGGGCATGCATCAATGACTCATGAATGGGCAAGGTTGGTAATGGGCAAGGCTCATGAGTGCCCCGCAGGTCATAGCTGCTGAGACAAGTGTCCTTCGCCGGTCTCGTCATGAAGGACCTCGCTTCATGCCCAGTGTCCGACGCCATCGGACGCTGCGTCATTCCACACTTCGCGTACTGGTAGGGGCTGTTGCGAGTTGATATGTAATTATACCACCCTGCGCTACGAAGGCCCCGAATGACTAGCGACTCAAGTGAGGGAGCGTTGCGAAAGTACAACACCCCATTGTTACGAATTCGTGTAACGACTACTCCTAAGAAAACATGTTTGAAGGACCTGTCACGGGCAACATCCCGGAGGTCCTGGACAACGGAGAGGTGACTGACGGCACGCACGTCGCAGCAGGACAGCTGGCCCACCGCCGAGCTGGCCTCAAAGCTGGACAGCAGCGCGCTGGCGCGGCAATTGCGCCCCTAGCAACGGCGGCGGCCCTGGCCACCACGGACGGACAGGTGGCCGCGCACGGAAGCAGCATCGCCCCACAAATGTGACCGTGCGGCACCAGGACGCACTGGCCTATCTACGCGCTCTGCCCCGCCTGGCACCCCGACAGGCCATATATGCCGATCCTCCCGCACCGGGGCAATCCTGCTGTGAGCGCAGGAATGGGTGAGGCAATCCTGCGCTGACAACAGGATTGAGCGAAGCAATCCTGCGCTGACGACAGGATTGACAGAAAGGCCCGCACCAGGCCCCAATCCAAGGCTGACGCGTTAGAGACCGGTGACATCGGCGGTGACTACTTCAGCGGGCTGCCGTGTGACATGGAGAACCTCGGCTGGCTGCCGGGCTCCGAGCCAGGTCCTCGGCGGGCTGCCGGACCGCGAAAAACTGGGGCCGGTTTTGCGCACTTTTGCACCCAAAAAGCGAGCGGTGACAAAGCGGTGACAAGCGGCGACGACCTCAGCGGGCTGGAATTCGCAGGCTTTTCGCGCCAGAAAACGGATTTCGGAGCACGGCGAACGCCTGGAACCGGTTTTCGGCGGAAAACGAGCGAAATTGGAGGCCCAGGCACCACTTTCGACGCAGGACACGAAAAAACGCACTTTTCGGAGTTCGCCGTTTTCAGCGCTTTTTGCACCAAAAACGGAGCGGCGACGAAGCGGTGACATCGCTGGTGACAAGCGTTTTTTGGGCTCTCCGCCGCGCCGGGCACCTGCGAGCTGGACCACGTCCTGCCTTTGCGCAGCGTGCAAACCCTGCAGGCGCTGTGAGTAGTAAGGAAAGAAGGCTTGTACACCCCTAATCCTAATTATTTGTGATTTTTGGCAGTCCTGCCTGAATCTGTTGCCGTACGTGGGGCCCGGCCTCGCTGGCCGCGCTGGGACCACATGTGTTGGGCGCGCAGAGCCACGTGGACGCGGCCGCGCAGCACGGAGGTGGTCTACAGCGTGCGCAGCAGCAGCAGCGAGCTGGACGGCGCGGGCGGACTTCTCTCAGGCCTTCGCCTACTGTGCGGCTGCGGTGTGGACAACTCTAGCTCTCTCTTTAGAGGGCGTTTCCCAGCTCCTAGCGCTCGTCCGTCCAGCATTTGACCTCGTCCTGCGAAGGATTCGAAATCTAAAACGCTGCGTGCAGGCGTGTGGCTGCAAAATAATGACCCCTAGATATGCGCCGCAATTTGGCTCCAGGTTGCATTTCAAGCGATGTCAAGCTTTGCTATTTTTTTCGGGGACCCCTTTTTTGGGACCCCTTGTTTTCTGTTTTTTTTCTTGGCCCTGCAAAGGTCGCTTGAAATGCAACCTGGAGCCAAATTGCAAGCATATCTAGGGGTCATTATTTTGCAGCCACACGCCTGCGCGCAGCGTTTTAGACTTCGAATCCTTCGCAGGACGAGGTCAAATGCTGGACGGACGAGTGCTAGGAGCCTCTCAGGTAGAATAGAATCCATTTGGAAAACGCCTTCTAAAGAGAGAGACAAGCCGCTCTGCGTGCCCCGGCAGCTGGCCAAGCTGCAGTTCTGCGTGTGGCGCAACGCCCCCATGCGCGTGCTGCAGGGCGACCTCGTGAACAGCTACGACCCGGCGGAGCACCGCGCCGTGCGCTTCTTGGCCTTTGACGGGCACTGCTACAGGGTGCTGGAGCGGCAGGCGCGCGTGCTCTACCAGGGCGAGGCGAGGCAGACCCTGCCGCCCATCGGAGAGTGGAGGCGCTTTGACGCCGTGGACGTGTGTTCTGGTGCAAGGACCTGCGGAAGGCGCGGCGCCAGCTTATGGCCGTCGGCAAGAGCCCCCAAGGTGGCCATAGCAGCCCGGCGCAGTCTGCGGGCTGAGGCTGAGGCGGGGCACCAGAATCCGAGAGCTGCCGGAGGAGCACGAGGTGAGGCCGTTGCGCTTTTCACCAGCTCGTCTCCGTCCATGCGCTGCACGGACCCGGAGCCGATCCCTGGCCCCCTTCACCTTCTCAAAGGTGGTGCCTCTTGGCAGTGCGTCAGCCGCGCTCACGGCGGCGAGCAGGCGCTCGTGCGCAGTCAAAGCGCCCGCAGGGGCAGACATCGTCGGCGCGAGGGGAAGCGAGGCAACGACGGCGCAAAGAGTGGCTGCAGGCGGCAAAAGAAATTGTACACATGCCAAGTCGACCCTCGTGTCCACACTGGTTGTTTTGATGACCGTCTTTGAGACAAGCATATGACTACTGGCAGGATCAACCAGGGAAAGTTTGTAGTTTGTGCGCGAGCCGTCCGAATCACAACCAGAAAGTTCCCCCCGAGCCGTCCGAAGCACAGCCAGAAAGTTCCCCCCGAGCCGTCCGAATCACAACCAGAAAGTTCCCCCCAAGCCGTCCGAATCACAGCCAGAAAGTTCCCCCCGAGCCGAATCACAACCAGAAAGTTCCCCCCCGAGCCGTCCGAATCACAACCAGAAAGTTCCCCCCGAGCCGTCTCACAACCAGAAAGTTGAGCCGTCCGAATCACAACCAGAAAGTTCCCCCCAGAAAGTTCCCCCCGAGCCGTCCGAATCACAACCAGAAAGTTCCCCCCCCGAGCCGTCCGAATCGCAACCAGAAAGTTCCCCCCGACCCGTCCGAATCACAACCAGAAAGTTCCCCCCCCGAGCCGTCCGAATCACAACCAGAAAGTTCCCCCCGAGCCGTCCGAATCAGAACCAGAAAGTCCCCCCGAGCCGTCCGAATCACAACCAGAAAGTTCCCCCCTTAAAGAAATACATTATGACTTTATGGCTATGATGGATGTTTATTCTCCTTTTTCGACGTTACAAAAAGTTACACATGGTTAGATTTCTCAGGGGTTTAAAGGTTCACACTTGACATTATCGTATAGGGGCGTTCAGTCAGGATTACAATTTTTTCGCAGCCGTTCCCCCAAATGAAGAACTACAATCACACACAACTCCAAAAGCTGACTGGCCTCCATCCCCGCAGAAGACAGGACAACACACAAACCCGGAAGCTGACTCGCCTCCATTCCCCGCAGAGAAGAAGACCAAACAAAACACCCCGGACGCTGAACGCCTCCCTTTCCCTAGGGGATTTTCAACACACACCTCCCGAAGCTGACTCGCCCCCCCGCCCAAAACAAAAAGTAAGTAGACAACATAACACCCAACTCCAAAGCTGACTCCCACCTTCCCCCTTCGCACCCCGGAACCCCGCCCCAAAAATAAAAGAAGAGTAGACAACACACAAACTCCAAAGCGGGACTTTCTCCTGTTCTGGCAGAGCCCGCTTCCTTGGCAGAGCCCGCTTCCTGGCAGAGCCCGCTTCCTGGCAGAGCCCTGACAAAATTCCTGCCTGACAAAATTCCTGCCTGCTTCCTGACAAAATCCCTGCCTGACAAAATCCCTTCCTGACAAAATTCCTGCCTGACAAAATTCCTTCCTGACAAAATTCCTTCCTGACAAAATCCCTTCCTGACAAAATCCCTTCCTGACAAAATCCCTTCCTGACAAAATCCCTCCCTGACAAAATCCCTTCCTGACAAAATTCCTGCCTGACAAAATTTCTGCTTGACAAAATCCCTTCCTGACAGAATCCCTTCCTGACAGAGCACACTTCCTGACACGTGTCAAACGTTGGGAAGCCAAACGGAAAAAGCTGACTCGCCCCCGCCCCCAAAAAAAGAAAGCAGACAACAACAGCAACAGTTTCACACCCAACTCCAAAGCTGACTCGCCCCCCTTCCCCCTTCACAGCCCGGAAGCTGACTGGCCCCCCGCCCCCCAAAAAAAGAAAACAGACGACAACAACACCCAACTCCAAAGCTGACTCACATCATTCCCCCTTCGCCCCCCTGGAAGCTGACTCGCCTCCATTCCCCGCAGAAGAAGACAACACAACTCCAAAGCTGCCTCACATCATTCACTCTTCACAGCCCGGAAGCTGACTGGCCCCCCGCGCCCCAAAAAAAAACAGACGACAACAACACCCACCCCCAAACCTGACTGGCCCCCGCCCCCCTTCGCCCCCCTGGAAGCTGACTCGCCTCCATTCCCCGCAGAAGAAGACAACAACAACACCCACCCCGGAAGCTGACTCGCCTCCATTCCCCGCAGAAGACGGCGACGACACACAACTCCAAAGCTGACTCACATCATTCCCCCTTCACAGCCCGGAAGCTGACTGGCCCCCCGCCACACCCAACTCCAAAGCTGACTCCCCCTTCCTGGCAGAGCACACTTCCCGGCAGAGCGTCTTCCTGGCAGAGTCCGCTTCCTGGCAGAGCCCGCTTCCTGACAAAAACCCTTCCTGACAAAATTCCTTCCTGGCAGAGCCCGCTTCCTGACAACAATCCTTCCTGGCAGAGCCCGCTTCGGGTCCCAGAAGAGGCAGCGCCCCAAGTCAATCTTGCACTTGACGTGCTTGCCCTTGGCACTCACCTTGTCACCTTGACGGCGCGCTGCAGCTGGCTCTCAAGCTCGGTGCGGGCGGCCCCCGGAAAGGGCTTCTGGAAGACAATCATGTTGTCGATGACGCCCTGCTCCACCTCCTCCGTCCACAGCTCCAGGTCGGTGTTGGTCGCAAAGCACACTCCCACCCTCTTGGCCCCGTCGTCCTGGAAGTTGCCGGGCTCCCACAGCACCTCCACGTCTACCTTGCACACCAGCGCGCCCTGATGGGAGTCCTCTATGGACATGAATTTCCCCCGCTTGGCATTGGTCTGAACGTCCAGCCCGAGTGCAAGCTTCATGGTTGCGAAGTTCGGCTTTTTATCTCGCGGAGAAAAAATACGTGCGAGTTTTCATCGTAGTGGCGGTGATCTTGCTCTTCAAAAATGCCGAGACTCCTGGAGCTTTTCTGCGGCACCAAGTCGGTGGGCAGGGCCTTCGAGGCGGCGGGCTGGGAGGTCGTCTCCCTGGACATCGTGTCCGAAATTTGAGCCCACCATCCTGTGCGACATCCGGAGCTGGGACTACACGACGTTTCCGCCGGGGCACTTCGAGATGGTTTGGGCCAGCCCGGTCTGCGCGGAATACAAGCCGCGCGCTGACGACGCGCCCGCGACGGCTCCTGGAGGGCGACGCCCTGGTGCTCAGCGCCCTTGAGATGATTGCGCACTTTGACCCGCTCATGTGGGTCATCGAGAACCCGGCCACTGGGCTGCTGAAGACCCGCCCGTTCATTGCGCTGGGTGGACGTGACCTACTGCAAGTACGGAACTCCGTACAGGAAGCAGACGCGGCTGTGGACCAACATGCGCTGGAGGCCGAGGCGAGGCCTGTGCAGGCCCGGCAGCCGCTGCGGCGCGTGGCAGGACGGCAGGCACCTCCGCCGCGCAGCGGGGGCCCCGGCTGATGGAGGGGCAGTGCGAGAGGGTCGCTAGATATGCGCAGCAATTTGGCTCCAGGTTGCATTTCAAGCGATGTCAAGCTTTGCCAAAGGAAACCCCTTTTCCTTTTTTTTTTTGGACCCCTTTTTTGGGACCCCTTGTTTTCTGTTTTTTTTTGTTTTTTCTTAGCCCTGCAAAGGTTGGCTCGCTTGAAATGCAACCTGGAGCCAAATTGCAAGCATATCTAGGGGTCATGATTTTGCAGCCACACGCCTCCACGCAGCGTTTTAGACTTCGAATCCTTCGCAGGACGAGGTCGTTTCCTGGACGGACGCGTGCTAGGAGCCTCTCAGGTAGAATAGAATCCATTTGGGAAACCCCCACTAAAGAGAGAGCCAAGACCCTAATCTACATGCTGCAGATTCAGTGTGTGCCGCCAAAGATCTCTTTTTAAGGGGATTTCCAAATGGATTTATTCTATCTGACAGGTTTCTAGCACAACTTTGTTCTGCAAAGAATTCAAGACCTAAAACGCTGCGTGGGGCGTGGCTGAACATAACAACTTTTAGATATGCTTGCAATTTGTTTTGCTAAAAAAGAGTTCAAGCAGGGTTGGGCGGACCAGTATCAGGCCCAAACGGGTTGGGCAAACCACTAAACGCGGTCAGGTCCAAGAGCCTAACAGAATTTCAAGAAGAGGGAGTGAGATCCTAAATGTCTTAGCTGAGAGAGTCTGAGACACATTTGAGACACTTCTCTTCAACGTTTATGGGTCTCAGGTGTCTGAGGTGTCTTACTTCTGTTCCCAGGATTGTTTCAGGTCTGACAAGGCTGCGCGTGTCTCTGGGTTCCTGACAAGCTGTGCGCTGGCGTGATACAGGCGAGAGAAAAAAACTTGAGGAAAAAATCAGGCAATGTGGCGAAGAGATGCAACTGCGGTATGTTGTTTTTTCGTCTCTGTGCTTGATCGGGCAAACTGTGCAATGCCCCTTCCCTTGCAGGGGCGGAAACTGTACGATACTCTCTCACTTTACATTTCCCTTGGATTTGTCAGGGGTTTTCAGCTTGCTTTAATATGCGCATTCTGTGCGGCTTGGAAGTTTAAGTTGCCCGGGCTTAAAGCGCTGTTTCTGGCCGGAGCTTTGTGGCTCGAAAAGCCTGATAAGTGCTTTCTAAGCGCAACGGTGACTTAGAGCAGAAGGTTGGTTGGGTTGGAATTCTCTTGGTCTTATTTGCTGCATGTGAGCCTTGGTTGCGTCTTTGTCAATCCTGCGCCGGCAACAGGATTGCATTGCTGGGGTGCTGTATTAGACCAGCTGCAGATAGGCCAGCGCATCCTGGTGCCGCACGGTCACGTTGGACGGTGGCAGCTGCCGCCGCACGCAGCTCGGGGGCAGTGGCTGCTGCTGCCGTGCGAAGGAACTCCGAACAGTCGTTCAACTTGCTTGCCACCGCATTGCGCAACCCGCAGGAGTAGGGTGGACTAGCAGGCCCTGAGCGTCATTGACAACGAGGTGCAGGGCAATGCGAGACTTTTTCAAGGGATTGTTGCAGCTTACATGGGAAATCCTCAGTGGAAGCTTCCTGGCTATGTTGAACAAACCGATGCCAAACTGATCGTCATTCTTGACGAGTCAAAGACTCGCATGAGTCTTGTGGTTGGGGCTTTTGCACCGTCCTTTTTGATCCCGTCTGCAAATAGACTGTGCGATATAAGGCTGCCATTATTGGCAGAGGATGACATGGAGCAGATTTACCAGGACAGGATTCCAGGTGCGCGGATGATTTTCGACGGAGTGTCATTGCCGGGGCTCTTCGGCGGTTGTGTGCGGCCGCTAGCCAGTTGGTCCGCTACGAAAAAAACACTGTTCATGAGCCGGAACGCCATCCAGTCCTGTCTTGGCCAATATAAGAGAGTTGCATCCAACTACAAGACGACGGCGGACCTATTCCAGGCGGTTGTTGCGGATGTGCCCGTCAGCTCCGAGATGCTGAAAAATGCATTTATGCAGAACAGCATGTGTCTCGGTGCCGCTTTTGTCTTACCCACCAAAGACGATCATTTCCGTGTGAGCCTGCCACCCTTGCACATTGCAGCAGGCCAGTTCGAACTTCCAACTGAGATGGATCAGGACACTCAAGATGAAGTTCGTCGCATGCTGACGAATTTTTGCTCACCTACGTGGACGCAGTTCGAGGAGCTCACGGGCAGCGCGCCAGCTTTGCGAGTTGCTGCGTTGTCAAAAAGCAAAATGGGCTTCATTTTTGATGGTTATACGGTTCTGCAGCATGTCTTTGGAAGCTTGGTGTCCAATACCAAGGCCCAAGAACTGCTCAGAAAAAGAGTGAGGAAAGATTTTGCAGTGCGTTATGTCAGAGGTGGCACAGATGTGGCAAAAGTGAACTTTTCTAAGCTCAGTTGTGATGCTGGCGAGAAGGAGCTGTTGACCATTAGCATGGCCGGAGATCACGATTAAACATTCGACCACTTCCTCATTGTTCCGCTTGACGACGGCGAGAAGCTCATGTTTTGCTTAGATGCAAAATTTAGCGTGGAAGGTGAGAAGATGGGCTTGAACTTCCAGCAAGACATTCAGCCCAAGCTGAAAGGATTGTCAGCAATGAAGCTTCCACCAAGTTGGCATACTTTAGTCCTTATCGTATCAAATCGCAAGATAACCGAAGGCCAAGCAAGAAATGCAATGACATCTGCAAAGACACCGCTGGTACTGAGCACCTGCAGCGAGCGGCGGTGAAAAAGGCAGAGTTAGTGGATGTGAGTGGGACGCTCGTGCATGTACGTTTTGCAGCCAAAACACCCCGAGCGCTTGGGATTGCAAGGCGGGGTCATGAACGTGAACGAACAGGGGCTTGTAATGCGGGGTTGCAAGGGTTGCGTCGGTTCTCATTGCAATCCCCATTCTATATAAACGTTGCAGGCTACTCATTGCCAAGTCCAATAGTGTCATCCTGCAGATGGCCTGCGTTGATGGTGCTGGCTGCAGCGCTGCGTCTGCTGGACTTGTGCCGCGCACAGCATGTCCGTTGTCCCCAGGTGAGTCAAAAGCAGAAAGCCAAATACAACCAAAAACGCTTGCAGAAAAAGGACTGTCCACTTCGGTCCTCCCGCCCGGCTTGCAGCGCTGCCCAGGCAGCTGCTCGAACATTGCCTCGCCGAGTGGTACTTTCACGCAGGCGCAGCTTATTTGCAGCTTCTGCTTATCTTTGCCCGCGCTTTGCGTGGGTCATCCGGTGTTGTGAGGGTCTGTCCACAAGCTTGCGGAACCTGCCATTGGACGTGTCAGGAGGCATCATTGCAGTTTCATGCAGTTTCCATTCCGCTTGCAACCGTCTCACGCCTTCCTGGGAGATGCGTCAGGCTTGGTGGGGAACAGCTACGCGCTCTGCGTTGACTTGGATGGGGACCATTGCCACTGGGGCCAACTGGCGAGGTCTGCCCAAACTTGGGCACTCGTGTCTTTTCTGTGCAGAACCGGTGTTGTTCTTTTCTGCGCAGGTCACATCGTTGGCTTCTGTGGCACCCGTGACAGTGAGCGCTGGACAAGTTCTGACACTGCGCTGCAATGTGGACGCCCAGCTGCATTTCTAAGTCAGGCCATTTGTATGGCAGCTTGGGATGCTTCGGCCTTGAGTGCGTTCAACTCTTGAGACCTATGTTGTACAGTCATTCCCCGTCAATCTGAGGCCTGCGCAGCGTTTAGCATCCACTTGGCAGAGGTCTGCAGAGGCGTGACAGAGACTGCTTTTTTCAATGGTATCGGCCGACAATGGGCTGGATCGATTTTTGCAGGCATTGGGCTTCTTCCGGCAGAGATACCAGGCAACTCATCTCTTTTGTTTCTTGCACCAGCAGTCCTAGTCACTGCTTCCAGTGACGGCGTGAGCTGGAAGGTGGTCCTTCGCATACGCCGCTGTTGTGTCTGGTGATGCGCCGACTGTGACGGTGGACGCTTCTGCCTTGCGACCTGGGCGCAGCTATTCGCGCTGTGCTGCTGCCTCAGTGCTGGAGCCCTAAGCCACGCTCGAAGCGAAGGTCGTCCATGACGGTCCTCAGGGCGTTTTTCCCAGTGTGCTGCAAAGGTCGACCACGGGTCGGGCGCCGGGGACTCTGGGCTGAGAGTCTACCTGGAGTGTCAGACGTGGAGCCCAAGCAGATCCGCGCAGCGCAGGCGCTGCCACATGCCACATGTTTCTCAGGACAAGACGTGGCAGGTCTTGCAAGCGTTGCAGGCGTTGCAAGTGTTGCAAGTCAGTGCCATTGGGAGAGTATGATACTTCTCCTCATGCAGGCTCAGGAGTTGAGCTTCACTTGTGATGTTTGCTCTAGCCGGCCTGACGACAGGCTGAACGTGCAGATGAAGCAAGTGCGACGTGATAAGACATGAGATGGCGGAGAAGCACAAAGACGCCGGATGCAAGTGGCCTGCAGCTAGGGCTGGGGGGCTCAGTCCAACTCCAATGAAGGGCATTTTTTGTCCACCGTCATGCTACATGTGCAGGCAAGCCTACATCGCTTGCGTTGACCTTGATGCCTTGACGGCGATGGTATGAAGTACACAGTGGGCGACTCTGGTGTTGTTGCATACGTCTCTGGTGCCCAGGCTGAAGCAATTTGTTTCTTGTATTGTCGGATTTTGCATCTTTGTCATCAAGGTTTTCCTTCCTGTGGATTCTACTGCGTAACCTCTGCAGATGGCTATGTGTCTCCAGCCATTCACAGCTTTGCATTGGCCTGCGACGCTTGCACTGCAGCTTTGCAGATGCACAGCTCCTGGCATATGATTGCAAGGCAAGCCGCTGTTTCGAGACAGACCCCTGTGCCTCGCGCCGCGCTTTGCGCGGCTCCGGGACTCCAGGACTCCAGGACTTCAGGACCAGGAGTGGATTTCTTCGGCAAAAGCGCGTGGCCCATGTGGACGGCCTGGACGGAACTTGCAAGTCGGCATTTATCACAAGCCCTGCGCGGACATGGAAGGCGATGCTTGTCCTGTTGGCGCTGTTATGTCGACACATCTTATGCTATGGCCACCTTTGGGTACTTTTGGCCTACTTCTTTCCGCGTTTGAGTAAGGACATCGCGACCTTGCCAGCAGGCCCAGCAGGCTTCGATGTCTATGTCTATGTACCCTGTCTGCTAAGTGTCAACGAAAGCGTACTTGCAACATGCTGGTTTACTTTCGAGCTCCTGAAAAAAGGCACCAAAACGGGAACCCAACTTTCAGGCACTACCATACACTCCTTTGACGTGCTGAGCTCTGCAGCAGTCCAAGGGCTACAGGATTCCCAACTGCAGCGAATCAGATCGTCCAGACATGGGCCTGGGAGCTTGGCATGAAGTCTGGGATGGGTTGGCAGTTGAAGCTACTTGGGTACCAGAGTTTCAATTCCCAGAGTTTCAAGCTCGCGTGCAGACACATAGACGGGCCTCGCAAAAACGCGGACGCCCCCGTGTGTGCCGCCTGGCGCTGTCACGAGAGACTAAGATGGACATGGCGGACGTTTCCTCAACACGTTTGCTCTGCTTTAAAAAAGATGCAACTATTTGTTGGGGAGTTGTGAACACCAATTTCCGCAGTTGGGAAAAACAACGCTGAGATCTATGATGGCCGGACCACAGCATTCGGCATTGGCAACGCCTTTGGCACTGGGAAGACGGAGGTTGCGATCCGGAGTGCCGAGATGACCTGCGCAACGCAGCCCGGCTTGAGAGTCGCTTCCATCTCCTTCAGCAATGGATACAAGAGCCCAGCTTTGACTGACACCGTGAAGGACGACAGCTTGAGGGCAAAGAGGGGCAGCCAGGTGCTCCGATGCAGCAAATACTGCGGGCTGGATACGGGCAACGCGGGTCATTGACAACGAGGTGCAGGGCAATGCGAGGCTTTTTCAAGGGATTGTTGCAGCTTACATGGGAAATCCTCAGTGGAAGCTTCCTGGCTATGTTGAACAAACCGATGCCAAACTAATCGTCATTCTTGACGAGGTGCAGGAGTTCGCCTTCAGCACGCTGGAAGGCCTACCATGATCATTGTGCCGTCAAAGACTCGCATGAGTGTGGTTGGTGCTTTTGCGCCGTCCTTTTTGAACCCCTCTGCCAGTCGACCGCGCGATGTAAGGCTGCCAGTATAAGCAGAGGATGACATGGAGCAGATTTTCCAGGACAGGATTCCAGGTGCGCGGATCAATTTCGAAGGAGTGTCATTGCCGGGGCTCTTCGGCGGCTGTGTGCGGCCGCTAGCCATTTGGTCCTCTGCGAAAGAGGAACTTGGAATGAACCAGGACCCCACCCAGTCCTGTCTTCGCCAATATGAGAATCTTGCATCCAACTACTGGACGACGGCGGACCTCGTTCAGGCGGCCGTTGCGGATGTGCCCATCTGCTCTGAGATGCTGAAAACTGCATTTATGCAGAACAGCCTGAGTCTCGGCGCCGCCTTCGTCTTACCCAAAGACCGGCATATCCTTGTTTCGCTGCCACCCTTGCAGATTGCGGCAGGCCAGTTCGAACTTCCAACTGAGATAGATAAGGGCACTCAAAGGAAAGTTCGTGACATACTGCACCTACGTGGACGCAGTTCGAGGAGCTCACGGGCATCGCGCCAGCTTTGCGAGTTGCTGCAACATGGGCCTGATTCTTGGTGGCCATACCGTTCTGCAGCATGTCTTTGGAAGCGAGGCCTCCAATACCAAGGCCCAGGAACTGCTCAGAAAAAATGTGAGGGAAGATCTCGCAGTGCGTTGGGTCAGAGGTGGCACAGATGTGGCAGCAGTGAACTTTTCTCAGCGATGCTGGCGAGAAGGAGCTGTTGACCATTGGCATGGCCGGAGATCACGATTCAACATTCGACCACTTCCTCATTGTCCCGCTGGACAATGGCGAGAAGCTCTTGTTCTGCTTAGATGCAAAATTTAGCGTGGAGGGTATGGAGAAGGACTTGAACTTCCAGCAAGACATTCAGCCCAAGCTGAAGGGATTCTCAGCAATGAACCTTCCAACAAGTTGGCATACTTTGGTCCTTATCGTGTCGAATCGCAGGATCACCGAAGGACAAGCAAGACGTGTAAAGAATTCTGCAGAGGCACCGCTAATCGCAGCAGGGGCGGAGCACCTGCAGCGCGTGCTGTCGTGCTCTTTGGTCCCACCAGCATACAGAGAGCGGCGGCGAAAAAAGCAGAGTTAGTGGATGTGAGTGGGACGCTGGTGCATGTTGCAGCCAAAACACCGCGAGCGCTTGGGATTGCAAGGCGGGGTCATGAACCTGAACGAACAGGGGCTTGTAATGCGGGGTTTGCGTCGGTTCTCATTGCAATCCCCATTCAAATTATTTTGACCTCGGCTGCGAAGAAGCCATTGAAACTGCATCTCTAGAGTCTGCGTGTGTGTGTGTGCTTAGAAGACCTGAATTGAAAAATGTTGGCGTGCCTGCCGACGGGGTTTTGGGGCGAATCACACTCCGGGATTCTTTTTTGTCATGGGATGCTTAAGGCTTGTGGAGGGTGGCCTTGACTCCTTGCACCCCGTTACACAAGAAAAGCTTCCCCAAAAACGGCGTGGTGAAAACGATCTGCTTCTGCGCACGCACCTGCCGCAGGATGGCAAAAAAACAACTGTGCGTCAGCAAAGCTTCACACACTAGGCTGTCACCAAGGCCGGCCCAGTACGTCCACTAAGTACTGTTGGGTCCACCGGGCCCACTGTGTCCACACACCATACGCCTCGGAGAAGCCATCCTTCTCCATGCAAACCATGCAAAAGACATGACGGTCGTAGTGCTTCGCATGCTGAGTAAGGAGTGCTCCCTCTGTTGGCGAAGTTTGCAAAGCCGACGTGCAAACAGCCAGGTTGCTTTTGGCGTTTCCGGCCTCTGCGTTCAGGCCAGGTGGCGTCCAGCGTGTTTCTCACATGGCCGGGGTCCTTTGCAGATGGAGGATCCGATGAGATTGTCAGCGCTAGCAGGCCGCTGGCCTGCTTGCAAGCCTCTGGCTTGCCCCCACGGTGTGGGCGCTGCTGGGGCGAACCGACCAGTTTGCCAGCGAAACGTCCGTGGGGCCCAGGATTTGCTCCCTGATGCCAGCCACCACCTCGTCGGCCCCTCCGAGGCTGCCTCCGTGACTCCCAGCTTGCCGGCTAGCCGTCCATGTAGTAGCTGAGCAGTGCGGCGGCGATGCTCGAGGCCGTTGCCGTGTCCTGGTCGGCAACCGAGCGGTACGCCACCAGGATCTGGTTGGTCGTGAAAACGTCCTGGTCCGGGCCCGTCCGGTAGGCCAGCAGCGCGCCCGCGATGGCTGCCTGCGTCTCCGGTAGTCGGTCAACAGTGCGTCCACTTGCGCCGGGGTGTAGTAGGCCAGCAGCGCAGCCGAGATGGCGCTGGTCGTCTCGGCGTCCTGCGCCGTCCCCGTTCGGTAGAGCAACAGCGCGTCCACTTGCGCCGAGGTGTAGTAGGCCAGCAGCGCAGCTGCGAGGGCCGCGTCCGCCGCTGCGATGGAGTAGCAGTCGGCCGTGATGCTCAGCGTGTCGTCGCCGTTGGCCAGCGCAGCAGAGAGAGGAGGTTCGAGATGCAGGTTGCGAACGACGTTGCTTCCGCGAACGAGCTCCCAAGTTGTGAACCCCGCCCAGGCCGGCGCGTTAACAACTCCGCCGCTGCCGGAAGCTGCAGGGCGGCGAGCTCCGCGAGGATTGCGTCGAGGGCGCTCTGGAGCGTGGTCTCGCTGGGCTGAGAGCGCGGCGTTCGTGGCGTACGAGGCCAGCAGCGTCGCGTCGCCCTTGGCCCCCTGGAGCGCCGAGATGCTGGCGTCCCGGCTAGCAAGCTGCGCTGCGACGTAGGCCTCGGTGGCAAGACCCAGCAGGGCATTTGCTATCTTGGTGTCTACCTCCACCGGCGTTGTGCGTACGCGGTCAGGGGTGGCGTCTGCCTTGGAGGCCTGCAGCCCCGAGATGGAGGCGTCTCGACTTGAGGAGGGTGTTGGCCACCTTGGTGTCGACCTCCAGCGGCGTGATCCTTGCTGCGATGTCGAGGGAGTGCTGGTCCACCACCGTCTTGAGGCCGTAGTTGGCTGCCACCGTGGCCAGCGTGGCGTTGTTGGCCGAGGCGATGGAGCCATTCATGGCTGCCAGTTTGACAGCTTCAGGTCCACGCTGTCGGGGGTGCTCTTCGAAGGCCGACTGGTCAGCCTTGTTCGAGAGACCCGTGGTCAGCGAGCTCTGCAGCGCAGCGATGCTGCTCCCGTGCGCAGCCACCTGCCCGTCCGTGGTGGCCAGGGCTGAGGTGCGATTGGCGGCGCCAGTGCGCGCTCTGCAGTGACCCGGTCGTCCAGAGACTGGATGGCAGCTGTGTTGTTGCCGGATGCTGCTGTGTTCACTAGGTCTGCCACTTGCGCGTAGGGCGCCCTGCGGTGACGTGCGTGCCTTCCGTCACCTCTCCGTTGTCCAGGACCTCCGGGATGTTCCCGGTGACAGGTCCTTCAAACATCTTTACATATGTTTTCGCCGACGCCTTAGTGCAGTGGCTAAGGCGTCGGCCAAGGAACTGACCGCTTCTTACTCCGCCTGCCCGGACGGCGAGTTGGGTACGGGGCCCAACACGCCAACCACTGCGCCACTCAAAGCTCCACGACAGAAACGCACTTACAAGGCCAGAAACAGCGCTTTAAGCCCGGGCAACTCGAACTTTCGAGACGCACAGAATGCGACTAGGACCCGTTTTGCCTGCATATTGAAGCAAGCTGAAAACCCTTGCAGAAGTGCAAGCAGAAGGGCTGTGGCCGCACCGCGCAAAACCACCAAATTTTCGCAGAATCCACATATGCTGAATGATAACCTCTGAGGATGCGCTGTGAGCGGTTTTAGATTTCACAAATAACAGAGAGAGCCTCGGCGTCCTCGAATCTGTACATCAAGAAGTGGACGTTGATCCTCTTGCCGCAAACGGACGCGGCCTTGCTGCGGCGCCCACCACGCCCGCGCTCTTCAGCAGGTCGGAGACGTTGAGCTTCACTCGCTTGCCCGGATGCTCCACCTCGTGCTCCTGCCGGGTCGCTTTGATAAAGGATTCGCAGGCCGCGTGGATGTCCTCCCTGCTGTCCGCACTCGAGGCGCCGGTGGCTCTCTCCGTCTTGGTGGACAGGAGGACTTCACTAAGTCGCCCACCTCGTCCTTCACTTCCACCTTCAGCAGGGCCAGGCATTTCGTGGGAATCGGGCCGATGGAGTGGGCCTGTCCTTCAAAAGGTGCTTGTAGACCAGGTGCAGGATCGCGAAGAAGGAGGGTGTGGTGGATCGAATGGTGTCCTCCACCGGGACCCACGTTTTCTGGATGGCTAAGAACTGCGGCTTGTACCTCACGATCCTCTCGTACAGGTCGCGCCCAGACAGCTCGGAGATCGGGTCGGTGAACTTCTTGTACACCTGGAGCCGCATCGTCTCACTCCCGTCCACCTCCCGGATGCTCACAAACTTTCTGGCGCGGCAAAGCGCATAGACGGGGGAGGGTGCGTTGGGGTCGCGAATCTTGGAGAACGTGGAGGCAGCACTTGTGTCCAGTGTCCGAGAGGATTTTGAAAAATCTCGTGCACTCCGTACGGCATACTGACGTGGGCCGCGGGTGTCCGCATCACAACCTGGGCGAAAATCCCATGATGCGTTGGCGGGGATGTGAATGCCTTCATGACGTAAGCGTGGTGCTCCCGCCAGCGGATGTCCCTGGCATTCCAGAGTTCCAGAGTGTGCGTGCCCGCGTCCTTGCAGATCCGCCTCGGCCGCCTCGAGCGCGCTCTGAACCGAGAGCTGTGGCTTCAGCGTGAAAGCGAACTCTCCCAGCACGGACTTGATCTCGTTGCGCAGCAGGCCCAAATCGCCCTCGAACTCCAACCTATGGACCACGTTCACAACTCTGTCAATGAGCTCCCTCTCCTGTGCGGTGTTCAAAACGTAGCAGAGGAGCTCGCGGGGTCGGGCGGTCTCGTTTCTCAGCCGCTTCAGCACGTCGCGGTTCTTTGAGCAGTCCTCGGCAACCAGAGCTCTCACCGTCCTCTGAAACTCGAGCGCGTAGTCCATCATTGGAAAGGTCGTCTTGTGCGCCGTCGCCCAATTCTCGATGCTGCCACCGTAGAGGAGCCTCAGGTAGAGCTCTTTGGCTGCAGTCCGGTCGGGGTGCGTCTTTGCCAGCACGGCGTCCCGCTCTGCCACGAAATTCTTCAAAAATGCGGAATCGTGGCAGTTCGCCAGGTCGAACGTGTAGTGGTTGCGCAGCCCGGCTCTGGCCACGTCTCTCAACCATCTCGGCAGCATGAAGGTGGAAGCCGCCATGTTCCCGCTGGCCACTCCTGGGTTCTTCAAGCGGAGCGCCTTCAACTGATCTCCGTCCGCCCCCCCCGTGTGCCGCCTCCCCTTCTTCTTGGGATCCACCATGAGAGACTCCTCGAAGTAGACAGTCTTGTAGGCGCGTGCCGCGCAGGGAAGCCTGTTCCGGCCGCACTGCACAAGGAACAGCGTGGGACCGGAGCCGTTGCTCAAGCGGAACACCTTGGATACCTCCCGCGTGGCCAACTCTCCAAGAGCCTCCTCGTTCACGTGGTCAAAGAGAATTTGCGGCTCGTTCCCCTCCTTGTCCACGTCCTCCATGAGAGGTGCCTCGGCCACTCCTTGCAACACAAGGTTCCTCGCGGCCTTGTTGTGGCCCCCTTTCTAGCCTGTGCCTCTGGCCTCCGCAATCTCCCCCTCCACGATCTCTCCCTCCATGTTCGCGTTCAGATGGTCCATGATGCCGGGTACTGTCGGGCTATTGATGGACTATGGGGAGATCGAATTGTCTCGAGTGTGTCGAATTGCTTCTGCGGACAGCGTCACATCAAAACTTGCCAAGCTCCGATTGCACTTCTCGCTCAAACAGGACAACTGTTCCCCCAGGCCTCCACTCAAAGAGGACATCAAAATGCTCGGTCCGCTCGCGTCCACGCAAGCATCGGCTGCCGCCCAGCCGTGCACCGACGGACAGCCAGCCGAAGAAACGTGTCTCAGACCTGTCTCAGCAATAACAAGACACAGCCTAAGATTGAGACATCCGCCAAACCACAAGCAGAAGTGTCTCAGGTGTCTCAATCTTTGGATGGCTGTCTTGTTATTGCCGGGACAGGTCTGAGACACATTTGAGACACTTCTGTTCGTGTTTAGTGTTGCCTAAAAGATAGATCCGAGGCCAATAACGAGAGCATCCGTTGGCAAGTATCAAATGAGGTTGAGGGATGAGCGGGGAAAGAAAACGTCCACCCCAGCCCTTGAGGTGGACGTTTGTTTTTGGAACCCAAATGCTGTTGGAGGGATGGGGTTTCATCACCCTACAACTACGAGGGCGAACCAGTACTAAGGGTCGTTGGGCGAACCAGTACTATGAGTCGTTGGGCGAACCCGTACAAAGGGGTCGTTGGGCGAACCCGTACTAAGGGCCGTTGGGCAAGTCAGGACTAAGGGCCGTTGGGCGAACCCGTACTAAGGGTCGTTGGGCGAACCAAGGATATCTCACACCAAACATTCGCAACTCTCAAAGTCAGTTTCTCCACTTTCGCAGTGGGCTTTTCTCCACTTTCACAGTGGGCTTTCTCCACTTTCACAGTGGGCTTTCTCCACTTTCACAGTGGTTTTTTTCTCCACTTTTACAGTGGGCTTTTCTCCACTTTTACAGTGGGCTTTCTCCACTTTCACAGTGGGCAAAAAAAAGAAGCCCGCCTCCCCCAGTGATCTCGCCGACGACTCCGATGCCGCGCTACAGGCCACAATCAAGGACGACCTAGAACCTGGGAAACCTCGTGATAAAAAAACGACATCAAAAGGGTCAGAAAAATTCACGTCGTAGTCCCCTCATTTCGATGCGAGACACCCCAAACAATGCCTTCCCGACATCAGCATGTTTTTTCCGCACCTCTCGCATGATACGTCGAGGAGCTACCCAGCAACCTACCTGCCAGCCGGGGAGAAGGACACAGCTCATCACAGCTCCCTACAACGGAAAGATGTCGCCACGCCTTGCGGATCACTGTTGCAGCAGGGCAGGAGAACCTGTCCAGATAAGGGAAACAATTTCAAAGCGCGTGGCAAATCCGTCGGTGCTGCAACTCTTTGTGAGACAAACCCACACCGCACCTCACGAGAGACCTGAGCGTGTGGGCCAATCTGGATGATTTGCAACAGAATGTCAAGTCCAGCAGTCCTCGGCCTCCGAGGACCGCGTCCACCACCCTCCGCCTGCCAACCTCCGTGACCTGTCAACGGGCACCAACATGAGCACAAAGAGGATCACACGATTGTGCCTTGGCCCCGATCCTCACCAAACCAACCTGGCAACGAGTCGCCGCACCAACATGAGCGCACAGAGGTTCGCGCGACCGCGCCTTGGCTCCAATCCTCACCAAACCGACCTGGCAACGAGCAACTTTCGGACACGACGGAACGGCGAAACCCCCCCCCCCCCGGTGCCTGTGCCTCGCTCCTCGCCGCCCCAACCTGGCAACGAGCAACTAAAAAAACAGATTGAGCTCCCACCCCAACGTCCGCCTGCGTCAGGCCCCCACGGGCCCAACTTGCACCGACCAGTTTGCGCAGAGCGCCTTGCCTAGAGCAACTTGCGCAGAGCAACTTACGCAGAGCAACTTGCACAGAGCAACTTGCACAGAGCAGCTTGCACAGAGCAACTTGCAGGGAGCGCAATTTGCACAGAGCAACTTGCATGGACCAACTTGCCGGAGCAACTTGCGCGGAGCAACTTGCGCAGAGCAACTTGCACAGTGCAACTTGCGTAGAGCAACTTGCGCAGACCAACTTGCACCGACCAGTTTGCGCAGAGCACCTTGCCTGGTGCTGTCTCGCGCTTGCTTCACGAAGTGTAGGGAAAAAGAACGCATCCTGCAGCGTTGGGCCGACCTCGCTTGCGATGTTCTGCTTTCGGGCCAACCGTGGTCTGTTTTTTTTTTTAATTTTCTTCGTGTGTGAAGCAGGGCAGTTCATTCATGGGACTGTGTGGAAACCTGGGGGAAGAAGGGAGCGCTTAGGTCTTCTGGTTGGGTTGCACAGGCTTCACCTTGCTTCACCCCTCGCATCAAGAGGTCTCCTTGGTTTCTAGTATCCATGCGGCATTTTGGTCCATCGCTTCGGCAGCCAAGACAGCATACCTCAAACATGCCCTATGTGCTTCACGGTGGGGCGGGGGGGGGGGGGGGTGCATTTTTGGCAACATACCGAAGGTTTGGAAGCTACAGTTGGTCCACCAATCTGCTTGCGCCGGGCTTCATTGCTTGGGGCTTGTTGAGTTGGCGAGGCGGCGAGGTGCGGGTGTCATGCGAATTTCCCTGACACATGGTTTCATAGATGTTCGCCGTCGGGGTTCAAGATGTTCAAGCTTTCGCGGGGCGCAAGCGCATGGCATTCAGGCAAGGTGTGGTGTTTGTGTTTTTGTTTCTCTACACAGCAGATGTTTGCCTTGCGTCAACTTCGCCGGCTCTCGTCGGATCACCTGCTGTCCCCCTGTCAGGGGCAGGTGAGCAGTTGAAAGTGTCCGAAATATTGCCAGCCTTTGGCTAAGGTCTTGCTCAAGACACGTGTCCATAATGGTTCTGGCTTGAAATCACCTCTGAACTTGAAGCTTCGCCCACCACGGCGCCCGAGGCGTTGGCCAGATCCCGCAGTCCGAGCTGTCTGCCAGCCCGGTTGCCCCATTTCGAGCAATCTCCCATTTTGACCTAGGGTCCGGATGCAAAACGTTTGTTTTGCCTTGGGTTCGTGTCCGTGAGGTCGGAGTGAATTTGTACATTTTTGGGGATCGCAGGGTTGAAGTCCTGACAGAAGTGCATTTTATCGACTTTCCAGCAAGTGGTTGACACCAGGCGCAGTTTGGAGGCAGTTTGGAGGGGGGACTAACCCCGGGTTTGTAACGCAACGCGAGCCGTGCAAAGCCAAGAACCAAGTGATAGATAACATGGAACAAACTGATATTGAAGTCGTTGGAATCTGCCCAACGGCAGAGGAGGTGTCATAGTACTCTGGTCTGCTTTGGGGCGGGTGGGTCCACTGGGTTGTTCCAATCAATCCATGTGCCTTATGCAGCATGGCGGTGGCTTCGCTTGTTGCCGCGGTGTCCCACTACGGATTCCGGACCACGCCGGCCCCCAGAATGCGTCTTGACTTTGAATGTGGGGCTAAGTTGAGGTTCCACACCATCCCGTCTAAGAAGGAAAGTCATGTGCCAAAAAGCGCCAGAGGGCACCAAATTGCCACCGGAATGCAACCCAGGCGCGTTTTGGGAATGCACCTCCTCTTTGAGGGAAGCCACAAGGGATGGTTCATAGTCATTCCCTCATTACTCATTGCGCGCTAACCATCGAATGGGGGAACCTCAGTACTCACTGTTTGGCTTTTTGCACGTTTCAAGGCCCAGCCCGAATGGGCAAGGCTCGCTAGACCGAGCCCGCGTGTCAACCGGCTGCGTGTCGCGTGCTGGGACCAACCGAGACTGAACATCAAGCCGATACAAGTGGCGCCTGGAACGCGCTGTGCTATACACCCACCAACACCGGCGATGCGCCCAAGTTCACAGGCAACTCCGGGAATGACCCAGATCCCCCGCAAGTTGCACGTGCAGTAAAGAAAATGAATCCATATCTTCCAAAACTCAGAGCATTTCAAGATGCCCTTCTTCCCAGGGAGTGCAATTTGGGTGATTCTCGCGTTGCCAGAGCATCATTGGTGCCCTGCTTTGTGAGGCGTGCGATTTGTCGGTGACGTCAGATGCCAACGTTTGCTCGCCCATTTAGTTCACAGGCTTCAACTCGCTGGACCAGAGGCGTGTTGCAGTCGCTTGCCACGGGCAGTCCCGTTTGCGCTCTCCGGTGCACGGTTGGGTTGTGAAGTCGTCCCGCTTGCAGATTGGTTCTGCAACGCCGGCAAGAGACTTGGAGTTTCGGACAGCCGCCTGGCTGCCCGTGATTCAGGAGCTTGCTGCAACCCTGCTTAAACTTACCCGAAAACTCCCCCCCCCAAAAAAAAAAACCGGAGGCCAAACTTTGTGCTCAGGTCCGAAGCGTCTGCTCCGGGGTTCTGAGGAGCAGTGGGCGCGCTGTCCAACATGACGCATGCACCCGCTCGACTGCGCAACAACGCGCATGGCTGCCAATCGGTAAGCGCGCCACTGCTCATATCGTCGCAGCCATCGCACAACGTACAACTGAAGGATCGGGAGGCGACGCTCAAGCAAGAAGAGAGTTTTGTTCGTCAACTCGATGCTGACAATGAGGAACTTCAAACGTACGGGGTTTTGAGGAGCACTGGGCGCACCCTCCAACGTGACACTAGGAAGAAGCGGTTGTGCAGAAAGGCAGAGAAAGAGAAGCGGGTTAGAGCCGCGTTGAAAGAGTGGAAGCTCAATAATTTTGAGGGCCGCGCCAACTGCTCTCTCAGAAACCCCGTACGTTTGAATACGTTGTGCGATGGCTGCGACGATATGAGCAGTGGCGCGCTTACCGATTGGCAGCCATGCGCGTTGTTGCGCAGTCGAGCGGGTGCATGCGTCATGTTGGACAGCGCCCACTGCTCCTCAGAACCCCGTACGTTTGAATACGTTGTGCGGTGGCTGCGACGATACGAGCAGTGGCGCGCTCACCGATTGGCAGCCATGCGCGCTATTGCGCAGTCGAGCGGGCGCGTGCGTCATGTTGGACAGCGCGCCAACTGCTCCTCAGAACCCCGTTCGTTTGAATACGTTGCGCGTCGATATGAGCAGCGGCGCGCTTACCGATTGGCAGCCATGCGCGTTGTTGCGCAGTCGAGCGTGCGCGTGCGTCATGTTGGACAGCGCGCCAACTGCTCCTCAGAACCCCGTAAGTTTGAATACGTTGCGCGTCGATATGAGCAGCGGCGCGTTCCGACTGGCAGCCATGCGCGTTGTTGCGCAGTCGAGCGGGCGCGCTTACGGATTGGCAGCCATGCGCGTTGTTGCGCTAACTGCTCCCTCAGAACCCGGTACGTTTGAATCCATTGCGCGTCGATATGAGCAGCGGCGCGCTTACCGATTGGCAGCCATGCGCGTTGTTGCGCAGTTGAGCGGGCGCGCGCGTCATGTTCGACAGCGCGCCCACTGCTCCTCAGAACCCCGTACGTTTGAATACGTTGTGCGATGGATGCGACGATACGAGCAGTGGCGCGCTCACCGATTGGCAGCCATGCGCGCTATTGCGCAGTCGAGCGGTCGCGTGCGTCATGTTGGACAGCGCGCCAACTGCTCCTCAGAATCCGTTCGTTTGAATACGTTGCGCGTCGATATGAGCAGCGGCGCGCTTACCGATTGGCAGCCATGCGCGTTGTTGCGCAGTCGAGCGGGCCCGCTTACCGATTGGCAGCCATGCGCGTTGTTGCGCTAACTGCTTTTCAGAACCCCGTACGCTTGAATGCATTGCGCGTCGATATGAGCAGCGGCGCGCTTACCGATTGGCAGCCATGCGCGTTGTTGCGCAGTCGAGCGGGCGCATGCGTCATTTTGGACAGCGCGACAACTGATTCTCAGAACCCCGTACGTTTGAATACGTTGCGCAATGGCTGCGTCGATGTGAGCAGAGGCGCGGTTCCCGATTGGCAACCACGCGCGTTGTTGCGCAGTCGAGCGGGTGCGCCGTCGAGCGTTGGAGAGCGCGCCCCTTGCGCCTCAAAACCACGCGCTCAGCGATTGGCAGGCATGCGCGTTATTGCGCAGTCGAGCGGGCGCGCGTGTCATGTTGGACAGCGCACCAACTGCTCCTCAGAACCCCGTACGATTGAATTCGTTGCGCGTCGATATGAGCAGCGGCGCGCTTACCGATTGGCAGCCATGCGCGTTGTTGCGCAGTTGAGCCGGTGCATGCGTCATTTTGGACAGCGCGCCAACTGCTGTCAGAACCCCGTATGTTTGAATGCGTTTCGCGTCGATATGAGCAGCGGCGCGCTTACCGATTGGCAGCCATGCGCGTCGTAGCGCAGTCGTGCCGGCGCGCGTGCCGATTGGCGGCCATGCGCGTTGTTGCGCAGTCGAGCGGGTGCATGCGTCATGATGGACAGCGCGCGAACTGCTCCTCAGAACCCCGTAGCTTTGAATATTTTGCGCGTCGATATGAGCAGCGGCGCGTATACCGATTGGCAGCCATGCACGTTGCTGCGCAGGCGAGCGGGCGCATGCGTCATGATGGACAGCGCGCGAACCGCTCCTCAGAGTCCGTAGCCTTGAATACTTGGCGCGTCGATATGAGCAGCGGCGCGCTTACCGATTGGCAGCCATGCGCGTTGTTGCGCAGTCGAGCGAGCGCATGCGTCATCATGGACAGCGCGGGAACCGCTCCTCAGAACACCGTAAGTTTGAATACCGATGGCTGCGTCGATGTGAGCAGAGGCGCGCTTATTGCGCAGTCGAGAGGGTGCGCCGTCGAGCGTTGGAGGGCGCGCCCCCTGCGCCTCAAAACCACGTACGTCTGAATACGTTGTGCGATGGCTGCGACGATATGAGCAGTGGCATGCTTGCCGATTGGCAGCCATGCGCGTTGTTGCGCAGTCGAGCGGGTGCATGCGTCATGTTGGACAGTGCGCCAACTGCTCTTCAGAACCCCGTATGTTTGAATACGTTTCGCGTCGATATGAGCAGCGGCGCGCTTACCGATTGGCAGCCTGCCTCCTCTCGGCACCTTTCTGGCTGATCTTGCCCACGTGCTACGGCGGGCGCATCCCGCTTGCCCGGCCGGTGAGCCGCACAGCCTGGAGCCGCCCTTCATGCCCCCTAAGCACATCCGGGGGCCGCCGGTGTATAAGGCCTGCAGGAGCAGACGGAAAAAGGCGCGAGAAAAATATAAAAATGAAAAATGGCAGCCATGCGCGTTGCTGCGCAGTCGAGCGGGTGCATGCGCGTCGATATGAGCAGCGGCGCGCTTACCGATTGGCAGCCATGCGCGTTGTTGCGCAGCCGAGCGGGTGCGCCGTCGAGCGTTGGAGGGCGCGCCCCCTGCGCCTCAAAACCACGTACGTCTGAATACGTTGTGCAATGGCTGCGACGATATGAGCCGTGGCACGCTTACCGATTGGCGGCCATGCGCGTTGTTGTGCAGTCGAGCGGGTGCATGCGTCATGTTGGAGAGCGCACCAACTGCTTTTCAGAACCCGCGTACGTTTGAATACGTTTCGCGTCGATATGAGCAGCGGCGCGCTTACCGATTGGCAGCCATGCGTTGTTGTGCGGTCGCGTGGGTGCATGCGTCATGTTGGACAGCGCGCCCACTGCTCCTCACAACCCCGTACGTTTCAATACGTCGTAAGATGGCTTCCAGAATAAGAGCAGTGGCGCGCTCACCGATCGGCAGGCGAGCGGGTGCGTGCGTCATGTCGGACAGCGCGCCACCTGCTCCTGACAACCTCGTACGTTTGAATACGTTTTGCGTCGATATGAGCAGCGGCGGGCTTACCGATTGGCAGCCATGCGCGCTGTTGCGCAGTCGAGCGGGTGCATGCGTCATGTGAGACAGCGCGCCAACTGCTTTTCAGAAGCCCGTACGATTGAATTCGGCGCGCGTCGATATGAGCAGCGGCGCGCTTACCGATTGGCAGCCATGTGCGTTGTTGCGCAGTCGAGCGGGCGCGCTTACCGATTGGCAGCGCGTTGTTGCGCAGTCGAGCGGGTGCATGCGTCATATTGGACAGCGCGCCAATTGCTCCTCAGAACCCCGTACGTTTGAATACGTTGTGCGATGGCCGCGACGATGTGAGCAGTGGCGCGCTTACCGATTGGCAGCCACGCGCGTTGTTGCACAGTCCAGCGGGTGCATGCGTCATTTTTGAAAGCGCGCCCCCTGCGCCTCAAAACCACGTACGTCTGAATACGTTGTGCGATGGCCGCGACGATGTGAGCAGTGGCATGCTTGCCGATTGGCAGCCATGCGCGTTGTTGCGCAGTCGAGCGGGTGCATGCGTCATGTTGGACAGTGCGCCAACTGCTTTTCAGAACCCCGTATGTTTGAATACGTTTCGCGTCGATATGAGCAGCGGCGCGCTTACCGATTGGCAGCCATGCGCGCTGTTGCGCAGTCGAGCGGGTGGTGCATGCGTCATGTGGGACAGCGCGCCTTGTTGGGGCTGCAGCGCCTGGAGGGCGCCACTGCTCCTCAGAACCCCGTCTCGGAAGACCGGACCAGGGGGTGGCAACGTGCCGCCTCCTGCGCTGTCGATGACAGCTTCGCCCTTGGGCTCGCGCCGGCTGGCGCCTGCCTCGTGTGCCCAGCTTTTGTTTCAGTCTGGTCCTTCGCTTCCCGTGTCTTCCTTGCAGTCCCTACTTTTCCGGGCGCCTGTGGCTCCCCGCCACAGTGACCACCCACACGCTCCTTCAAGACTTGAACGTGCGTTGTCGGACTTGAAGTTGGTGGCCGGCCGCACAGTTTGTCAGCTCGCTTGCCCGGGCCCGCGCCCGCTCTGCGCTAGATGACATGCAAGCCTCATGTGCCGCAGCATACCGCGCCCGGTGGTCGGCCCTCATGTCTTTTTCCGCCGCCCCACTAGCGCGGGTTTGCCACAATTCTTAAAGTCACGGCGACCATCTGTGGATTTAACTGCGCCGGCTGGCTTCACGGACTCGGTAAGAACTGCAACATTACACCCTTGAAAGCCGCGGCGCCGCGCTCGAGCGCTCGACATGAGCAGGTGGCGCGCTTACCGATTGGAAACCATGCGCGGTGTTGCGATGGCTTCTGTCGGTATGAGCTGTGTGCGCCCACCGGTTGGCAACCACGCGCGGCGTTGTCCAGTCGAGTGGGTGCACGTGTCACGTTCGAGGGCGCGCTCACTGCTCGTCAGAACCCTGTGCGATTGACAACGTTGTGCGACATGAGCACCTGCTCCCCTGCACGCTGGAAAACGTTGTGCGATGGCCGCAGTCGATATGAGCAGTGGCGCGCCTACCGATTTAAAGTTTCTATTTTGTGCACCCTCAATCGAGCGAGCGCGCCCAGCTTGAATACGGTGCGCGCTGGTTTCGGTCGATATGAGCGGTGTGTGCGCTTCCGCGGGCGCACGTATTACATTCGAGTATCTACCCACTGCTCCTCAGAACCCCGTACGATTGAAAAAGCTGTGCGATGGATGCGATCGATATGAGCAGTGGCGCGGTTTCCGATTGACAACCATGCGCGTTGTCGCCCAGTGCACGTGTCACGTTGGAGCGCTCGCCCATTGCTCCTGGGAACCCCGTACGGGTTAATACGTTGTGCGATGGACGCGGTCAATATGAGCAGTAGCGCACTTGCCGACGTTGTTGCAATCGAGCGGGTGCACGTGTCATGTTGGAGGGCGCGCCCACTGCTCCTCAGAACCGCGTACGATTGAATGCGCGTTGGATATGAGCAGTGGCACGCTTACCGGTTGGCAACCATGCGCGTTGTTGCGCATGCTGGACAGCACGCGCACTGCTCCTCAACAGGGCAAGATGGCTGGCAAGTAGCGCAGCATTCATCTGTGACCAGTTCCCAATTGCGCCTCAATCTTTCCGCTCTCCTCGCATGCAATTACCAGGGTATGCGATTTGCTGGACAAAGGGGAGAAGGGATGCCTTATACCGAGCATACGGAAGAATTGCTTGCAAAAGCAAATGCTTTACTGAATTGATACGAAGAGTTGCCGCGATACGATAAAGGGATTTCAGAGCGTTCTATCGAGCAACAGACTGCTCGATACAAAAAACATTGTGCAGCTAAGAAAGAAAAAAGCGCAATGCGCCGGAAAGCTTTTGCAAAGCTGAAGGAAACCCCTTTTCCTTTTTTTTTTGGGACCCCTTTTTTGGGACCCCTTGTTTTCTGTTTTTTTTTTGTTTTTTCTTAGCCCTGCAAAGGTTGGCTCGCTTGAAATGCAACCTGGAGCCAAATTGCAAGCATATCTAGGGGTCATGATTTTGCAGCCACACGCCTCCACGCAGCGTTTTAGACTTCGAATCCTTCGCAGGACGAGGTCGTTTCCTGGACGGACGCGTGCTAGGAGCCTCTCAGGTAGAATGGAATCCATTTGGGAAACCCCCTCTAAAGAGAGAGCCAAGACCCTAATCTACATGCTGCAGATTCAGTGTGTACCGCCAAAGATCTCTTTTTAAGGGGATTTCCAAATGGATTTATTCTATCTGACAGGTTTCTAGCACAACTTTGTTCTGCAAAGAATTCAAGACCTAAAACGCTGCGTGGGGCGTGGCTGAACATAACAACTTTTAGATATGCTTGCAATTTGTTTTGCTAAAAAAGAGTTCAAGCAGGGTTGGGCGGACCAGTATCAGGCCCAAACGGGTTGGGCAAACCACTAAACGCGGTCAGGTCCAAGAGCCTAACAGAATTTCAAGAAGAGGGAGTGAGATCCTAAATGTCTTAGCTGAGAGAGTCTGAGACACATTTGAGACACTTCTCTTCAACGTTTATGGGTCTCAGGTGTCTGAGGTGTCTTACTTCTGTTCCCAGGATTGTTTCAGGTCTGACAAGGCTGCGCGTGTCTCTGGGTTCCTGACAAGCTGTGCGCTGGCGTGATACAGGCGAGAGAAAAAAACTTGAGGAAAAAATCAGGCAATGTGGCGAAGAGATGCAACTGCGGTATGTTGTTTTTTCGTCTCTGTGCTTGATCGGGCAAACTGTGCAATGCCCCTTCCCTTGCAGGGGCGGAAACTGTACGATACTCTCTCACTTTACATATCCCTTGGATTTGTCAGGGGTTTTCAGCTTGCTTTAATATGCAGGCAAAACAGGTCCTAGTCGCATTCTGTGCGGCTTGGAAGTTTAAGTTGCCCGGGCTTAAAGCGCTGTTTCTGGCCTTGTAAGGTTTCTGTTGCGGAGCTTTGTGGCTCGAAAAGCCTGATAAGTGCTTTCTAAGCGCAACGGTGACTTAGAGCAGAAGGTTGGTTGGGTTGGAATTCTCTTGGTCTTATTTGCTGCATGTGAGCCTTGGTTGCGTCTTTGTCAATCCTGCGCCGGCAACAGGATTGCATTGCTGGGGTGCTGTATTAGACCAGCTGCAGATAGGCCAGCGCATCCTGGTGCCGCACGGTCACGTTGGACGGTGGCAGCTGCCGCCGCACGCAGCTCGGGGGCAGTGGCTGCTGCTGCCGTGCGAAGGAACTCCGAACAGTCGTTCAACTTGCTTGCCACCGCATTGCGCAACCCGCAGGAGTAGGGTGGACTAGCAGGCCCTGAGCGTCATTGACAACGAGGTGCAGGGCAATGCAAGACTTTTTCAAGGGATTGTTGCAGCTTACATGGGAAATCCTCAGTGGAAGCTTCCTGGCTATGTTGAACAAACCGATGCCAAACTGATCGTCATTCTTGACGAGTCAAAGACTCGCATGAGTCTTGTGGTTGGGGCTTTTGCACCGTCCTTTTTGATCCCGTCTGCAAATAGACTGTGCGATATAAGGCTGCCATTATTGGCAGAGGATGACATGGAGCAGATTTACCAGGACAGGATTCCAGGTGCGCGGATGATTTTCGACGGAGTGTCATTGCCGGGGCTCTTCGGCGGTTGTGTGCGGCCGCTAGCCAGTTGGTCCGCTACGAAAAAAACACTGTTCATGAGCCGGAACGCCATCCAGTCCTGTCTTGGCCAATATAAGAGAGTTGCATCCAACTACAAGACGACGGCGGACCTATTCCAGGCGGTTGTTGCGGATGTGCCCGTCAGCTCCGAGATGCTGAAAAATGCATTTATGCAGAACAGCATGTGTCTCGGTGCCGCTTTTGTCTTACCCACCAAAGACGATCATTTCCGTGTGAGCCTGCCACCCTTGCACATTGCAGCAGGCCAGTTCGAACTTCCAACTGAGATGGATCAGGACACTCAAGATGAAGTTCGTCGCATGCTGACGAATTTTTGCTCACCTACGTGGACGCAGTTCGAGGAGCTCACGGGCAGCGCGCCAGCTTTGCGAGTTGCTGCGTTGTCAAAAAGCAAAATGGGCTTCATTTTTGATGGTTATACGGTTCTGCAGCATGTCTTTGGAAGCTTGGTGTCCAATACCAAGGCCCAAGAACTGCTCAGAAAAAGAGTGAGGAAAGATTTTGCAGTGCGTTATGTCAGAGGTGGCACAGATGTGGCAAAAGTGAACTTTTCTAAGCTCAGTTGTGATGCTGGCGAGAAGGAGCTGTTGACCATTAGCATGGCCGGAGATCACGATTAAACATTCGACCACTTCCTCATTGTTCCGCTTGACGACGGCGAGAAGCTCATGTTTTGCTTAGATGCAAAATTTAGCGTGGAAGGTGAGAAGATGGGCTTGAACTTCCAGCAAGACATTCAGCCCAAGCTGAAAGGATTGTCAGCAATGAAGCTTCCACCAAGTTGGCATACTTTAGTCCTTATCGTATCAAATCGCAAGATAACCGAAGGCCAAGCAAGAAATGCAATGACATCTGCAAAGACACCGCTGGTACTGAGCACCTGCAGCGAGCGGCGGTGAAAAAGGCAGAGTTAGTGGATGTGAGTGGGACGCTCGTGCATGTACGTTTTGCAGCCAAAACACCCCGAGCGCTTGGGATTGCAAGGCGGGGTCATGAACGTGAACGAACAGGGGCTTGTAATGCGGGGTTGCAAGGGTTGCGTCGGTTCTCATTGCAATCCCCATTCTATATAAACGTTGCAGGCTACTCATTGCCAAGTCCAATAGTGTCATCCTGCAGATGGCCTGCGTTGATGGTGCTGGCTGCAGCGCTGCGTCTGCTGGACTTGTGCCGCGCACAGCATGTCCGTTGTCCCCAGGTGAGTCAAAAGCAGAAAGCCAAATACAACCAAAAACGCTTGCAGAAAAAGGACTGTCCACTTCGGTCCTCCCGCCCGGCTTGCAGCGCTGCCCAGGCAGCTGCTCGAACATTGCCTCGCCGAGTGGTACTTTCACGCAGGCGCAGCTTATTTGCAGCTTCTGCTTATCTTTGCCCGCGCTTTGCGTGGGTCATCCGGTGTTGTGAGGGTCTGTCCACAAGCTTGCGGAACCTGCCATTGGACGTGTCAGGAGGCATCATTGCAGTTTCATGCAGTTTCCATTCCGCTTGCAACCGTCTCACGCCTTCCTGGGAGATGCGTCAGGCTTGGTGGGGAACAGCTACGCGCTCTGCGTTGACTTGGATGGGGACCATTGCCACTGGGGCCAACTGGCGAGGTCTGCCCAAACTTGGGCACTCGTGTCTTTTCTGTGCAGAACCGGTGTTGTTCTTTTCTGCGCAGGTCACATCGTTGGCTTCTGTGGCACCCGTGACAGTGAGCGCTGGACAAGTTCTGACACTGCGCTGCAATGTGGACGCCCAGCTGCATTTCTAAGTCAGGCCATTTGTATGGCAGCTTGGGATGCTTCGGCCTTGAGTGCGTTCAACTCTTGAGACCTATGTTGTACAGTCATTCCCCGTCAATCTGAGGCCTGCGCAGCGTTTAGCATCCACTTGGCAGAGGTCTGCAGAGGCGTGACAGAGACTGCTTTTTTCAATGGTATCGGCCGACAATGGGCTGGATCGATTTTTGCAGGCATTGGGCTTCTTCCGGCAGAGATACCAGGCAACTCATCTCTTTTGTTTCTTGCACCAGCAGTCCTAGTCACTGCTTCCAGTGACGGCGTGAGCTGGAAGGTGGTCCTTCGCATACGCCGCTGTTGTGTCTGGTGATGCGCCGACTGTGACGGTGGACGCTTCTGCCTTGCGACCTGGGCGCAGCTATTCGCGCTGTGCTGCTGCCTCAGTGCTGGAGCCCTAAGCCACGCTCGAAGCGAAGGTCGTCCATGACGGTCCTCAGGGCGTTTTTCCCAGTGTGCTGCAAAGGTCGACCACGGGTCGGGCGCCGGGGACTCTGGGCTGAGAGTCTACCTGGAGTGTCAGACGTGGAGCCCAAGCAGATCCGCGCAGCGCAGGCGCTGCCACATGCCACATGTTTCTCAGGACAAGACGTGGCAGGTCTTGCAAGCGTTGCAGGCGTTGCAAGTGTTGCAAGTCAGTGCCATTGGGAGAGTATGATACTTCTCCTCATGCAGGCTCAGGAGTTGAGCTTCACTTGTGATGTTTGCTCTAGCCGGCCTGACGACAGGCTGAACGTGCAGATGAAGCAAGTGCGACGTGATAAGACATGAGATGGCGGAGAAGCACAAAGACGCCGGATGCAAGTGGCCTGCAGCTAGGGCTGGGGGGCTCAGTCCAACTCCAATGAAGGGCATTTTTTGTCCACCGTCATGCTACATGTGCAGGCAAGCCTACATCGCTTGCGTTGACCTTGATGCCTTGACGGCGATGGTATGAAGTACACAGTGGGCGACTCTGGTGTTGTTGCATACGTCTCTGGTGCCCAGGCTGAAGCAATTTGTTTCTTGTATTGTCGGATTTTGCATCTTTGTCATCAAGGTTTTCCTTCCTGTGGATTCTACTGCGTAACCTCTGCAGATGGCTATGTGTCTCCAGCCATTCACAGCTTTGCATTGGCCTGCGACGCTTGCACTGCAGCTTTGCAGATGCACAGCTCCTGGCATATGATTGCAAGGCAAGCCGCTGTTTCGAGACAGACCCCTGTGCCTCGCGCCGCGCTTTGCGCGGCTCCGGGACTCCAGGACTCCAGGACTTCAGGACCAGGAGTGGATTTCTTCGGCAAAAGCGCGTGGCCCATGTGGACGGCCTGGACGGAACTTGCAAGTCGGCATTTATCACAAGCCCTGCGCGGACATGGAAGGCGATGCTTGTCCTGTTGGCGCTGTTATGTCGACACATCTTATGCTATGGCCACCTTTGGGTACTTTTGGCCTACTTCTTTCCGCGTTTGAGTAAGGACATCGCGACCTTGCCAGCAGGCCCAGCAGGCTTCGATGTCTATGTCTATGTACCCTGTCTGCTAAGTGTCAACGAAAGCGTACTTGCAACATGCTGGTTTACTTTCGAGCTCCTGAAAAAAGGCACCAAAACGGGAACCCAACTTTCAGGCACTACCATACACTCCTTTGACGTGCTGAGCTCTGCAGCAGTCCAAGGGCTACAGGATTCCCAACTGCAGCGAATCAGATCGTCCAGACATGGGCCTGGGAGCTTGGCATGAAGTCTGGGATGGGTTGGCAGTTGAAGCTACTTGGGTACCAGAGTTTCAATTCCCAGAGTTTCAAGCTCGCGTGCAGACACATAGACGGGCCTCGCAAAAACGCGGACGCCCCCGTGTGTGCCGCCTGGCGCTGTCACGAGAGACTAAGATGGACATGGCGGACGTTTCCTCAACACGTTTGCTCTGCTTTAAAAAAGATGCAACTATTTGTTGGGGAGTTGTGAACACCAATTTCCGCAGTTGGGAAAAACAACGCTGAGATCTATGATGGCCGGACCACAGCATTCGGCATTGGCAACGCCTTTGGCACTGGGAAGACGGAGGTTGCGATCCGGAGTGCCGAGATGACCTGCGCAACGCAGCCCGGCTTGAGAGTCGCTTCCATCTCCTTCAGCAATGGATACAAGAGCCCAGCTTTGACTGACACCGTGAAGGACGACAGCTTGAGGGCAAAGAGGGGCAGCCAGGTGCTCCGATGCAGCAAATACTGCGGGCTGGATACGGGCAACGCGGGTCATTGACAACGAGGTGCAGGGCAATGCGAGGCTTTTTCAAGGGATTGTTGCAGCTTACATGGGAAATCCTCAGTGGAAGCTTCCTGGCTATGTTGAACAAACCGATGCCAAACTAATCGTCATTCTTGACGAGGTGCAGGAGTTCGCCTTCAGCACGCTGGAAGGCCTACCATGATCATTGTGCCGTCAAAGACTCGCATGAGTGTGGTTGGTGCTTTTGCGCCGTCCTTTTTGAACCCCTCTGCCAGTCGACCGCGCGATGTAAGGCTGCCAGTATAAGCAGAGGATGACATGGAGCAGATTTTCCAGGACAGGATTCCAGGTGCGCGGATCAATTTCGAAGGAGTGTCATTGCCGGGGCTCTTCGGCGGCTGTGTGCGGCCGCTAGCCATTTGGTCCTCTGCGAAAGAGGAACTTGGAATGAACCAGGACCCCACCCAGTCCTGTCTTCGCCAATATGAGAATCTTGCATCCAACTACTGGACGACGGCGGACCTCGTTCAGGCGGCCGTTGCGGATGTGCCCATCTGCTCTGAGATGCTGAAAACTGCATTTATGCAGAACAGCCTGAGTCTCGGCGCCGCCTTCGTCTTACCCAAAGACCGGCATATCCTTGTTTCGCTGCCACCCTTGCAGATTGCGGCAGGCCAGTTCGAACTTCCAACTGAGATAGATAAGGGCACTCAAAGGAAAGTTCGTGACATACTGCACCTACGTGGACGCAGTTCGAGGAGCTCACGGGCATCGCGCCAGCTTTGCGAGTTGCTGCAACATGGGCCTGATTCTTGGTGGCCATACCGTTCTGCAGCATGTCTTTGGAAGCGAGGCCTCCAATACCAAGGCCCAGGAACTGCTCAGAAAAAATGTGAGGGAAGATCTCGCAGTGCGTTGGGTCAGAGGTGGCACAGATGTGGCAGCAGTGAACTTTTCTCAGCGATGCTGGCGAGAAGGAGCTGTTGACCATTGGCATGGCCGGAGATCACGATTCAACATTCGACCACTTCCTCATTGTCCCGCTGGACAATGGCGAGAAGCTCTTGTTCTGCTTAGATGCAAAATTTAGCGTGGAGGGTATGGAGAAGGACTTGAACTTCCAGCGAGACATTCAGCCCAAGCTGAAGGGATTCTCAGCAATGAACCTTCCAACAAGTTGGCATACTTTGGTCCTTATCGTGTCGAATCGCAGGATCACCGCAGGACAAGCAAGACGTGTAAAGAATTCTGCAGAGGCGCCGCTAATCGCAGCAGGGGCGGAGCACCTGCAGCGCGTGCTGTCGTGCTCTTTGGTCCCACCAGCATACAGAGAACGGAGGCGAAAAAAGCAGAGTTAGTGGATGTGAGTGGGACGCTGGTGCATGTTGCAGCCAAAACACCGCGAGCGCTTGGGATTGCAAGGCGGGGTCATGAACCTGAACGAACGGGTTGCGTCGGTTCTCATTGCAATCCCCATTCAAATTATTTTGACCTCGGCTGCGAAGAAGCCATTGAAACTGCATCTCTAGAGTCTGCGTGTGTGTGTGTGCTTAGAAGACCTGAATTGAAAAATGTTGGCGTGCCTGCCGACGGGGTTTTGGGGCGAATCACACTCCGGGATTCTTTTTTGTCATGGGATGCTTAAGGCTTGTGGAGGGTGGCCTTGACTCCTTGCACCCCGTTACACAAGAAAAGCTTCCCCAAAAACGGCGTGGTGAAAACGATCTGCTTCTGCGCACGCACCTGCCGCAGGATGGCAAAAAAACAACTGTGCGTCAGCAAAGCTTCACACACTAGGCTGTCACCAAGGCCGGCCCAGTACGTCCACTAAGTACTGTTGGGTCCACCGGGCCCACTGTGTCCACACACCATACGCCTCGGAGAAGCCATCCTTCTCCATGCAAACCATGCAAAAGACATGACGGTCGTAGTGCTTCGCATGCTGAGTAAGGAGTGCTCCCTCTGTTGGCGAAGTTTGCAAAGCCGACGTGCAAACAGCCAGGTTGCTTTTGGCGTTTCCGGCCTCTGCGTTCAGGCCAGGTGGCGTCCAGCGTGTTTCTCACATGGCCGGGGTCCTTTGCAGATGGAGGATCCGATGAGATTGTCAGCGCTAGCAGGCCGCTGGCCTGCTTGCAAGCCTCTGGCTTGCCCCCACGGTGTGGGCGCTGCTGGGGCGAACCGACCAGTTTGCCAGCGAAACGTCCGTGGGGCCCGGATTTGCTCCCTGAT
The DNA here is from genome assembly GCA_963377175.1 of Effrenium voratum. Taxonomy (NCBI): domain Eukaryota; class Dinophyceae; order Suessiales; family Symbiodiniaceae; genus Effrenium; species Effrenium voratum. The sequence goes on along the minus strand of CAUJNA010000438.1, from coordinate 70,879 downwards.
GCCAGCCACCACCTCGTCGGCCCCTCCGAGGCTGCCTCCGTGACTCCCAGCTTGCCGGCTAGTCCATGTAGTAGCTGAGCAGTGCGGCGGCGATGCTCGAGGCCGTTGCCGTGTCCTGGTCGGCAACCGAGCGGTACGCCACCAGGATCTGGTTGGTCGTGAAAACGTCCTGGTCCGGGCCCGTCCGGTAGGCCAGCAGCGCGCCCGCGATGGCTGCCTGCGTCTCCGGTAGTCGGTCAACAGTGCGTCCACTTGCGCCGGGGTGTAGTAGGCCAGCAGCGCAGCCGAGATGGCGCTGGTCGTCTCGGCGTCCTGCGCCGTCCCCGTTCGGTAGAGCAACAGCGCGTCCACTTGCGCCGAGGTGTAGTAGGCCAGCAGCGCAGCTGCGAGGGCCGCGTCCGCCGCTGCGATGGAGTAGCAGTCGGCCGTGATGCTCAGCGTGTCGTCGCCGTTGGCCAGCGCAGCAGAGAGAGGAGGTTCGAGATGCAGGTTGCGAACGACGTTGCTTCCGCGAACGAGCTCCCAAGTTGTGAACCCCGCCCAGGCCGGCGCGTTAACAACTCCGCCGCTGCCGGAAGCTGCAGGGCGGCGAGCTCCGCGAGGATTGCGTCGAGGGCGCTCTGGAGCGTGGTCTCGCTGGCGGAGAGCGCGGCGTTCGTGGCGTACGAGGCCAGCAGCGTCGCGTCGCCCTTGGCCCCCTGGAGCGCCGAGATGCTGGCGTCCCGGCTAGCAAGCTGCGCTGCGACGTAGGCCTCGGTGGCAAGACCCAGCAGGGCATTTGCTATCTTGGTGTCTACCTCCACCGGCGTTGTGCGTACGCGGTCAGGGGTGGCGTCTGCCTTGGAGGCCTGCAGCCCCGAGATGGAGGCGTCTCGACTTGAGGAGGGTGTTGGCCACCTTGGTGTCGACCTCCAGCGGCGTGATCCTTGCTGCGATGTCGAGGGAGTGCTGGTCCACCACCGTCTTGAGGCCGTAGTTGGCTGCCACCGTGGCCAGCGTGGCGTTGTTGGCCGAGGCGATGGAGCCATTCATGGCTGCCAGTTTGACAGCTTCAGGTCCACGCTGTCGGGGGTGCTCTTCGAAGGCCGACTGGTCAGCCTTGTTCGAGAGACCCGTGGTCAGCGAGCTCTGCAGCGCAGCGATGCTGCTCCCGTGCGCAGCCACCTGCCCGTCCGTGGTGGCCAGGGCTGAGGTGCGATTGGCGGCGCCAGTGCGCGCTCTGCAGTGACCCGGTCGTCCAGAGACTGGATGGCAGCTGTGTTGTTGCCGGATGCTGCTGTGTTCACTAGGTCTGCCACTTGCGCGTAGGGCGCCCTGCGGTGACGTGCGTGCCTTCCGTCACCTCTCCGTTGTCCAGGACCTCCGGGATGTTCCCGGTGACAGGTCCTTCAAACATCTTTACATATGTTTTCGCCGACGCCTTAGTGCAGTGGCTAAGGCGTCGGCCAAGGAACTGACCGCTTCTTACTCCGCCTGCCCGGACGGCGAGTTGGGTACGGGGCCCAACACGCCAACCACTGCGCCACTCAAAGCTCCACGACAGAAACGCACTTACAAGGCCAGAAACAGCGCTTTAAGCCCGGGCAACTCGAACTTTCGAGACGCACAGAATGCGACTAGGACCCGTTTTGCCTGCATATTGAAGCAAGCTGAAAACCCTTGCAGAAGTGCAAGCAGAAGGGCTGTGGCCGCACCGCGCAAAACCACCAAATTTTCGCAGAATCCACATATGCTGAATGATAACCTTTGAGGATGCGCTGTGAGCGGTTTTAGATTTCACAAATAACAGAGAGAGCCTCGGCGTCCTCGAATCTGTACATCAAGAAGTGGACGTTGATCCTCTTGCCGCAAACGGACGCGGCCTTGCTGCGGCGCCCACCACGCCCGCGCTCTTCAGCAGGTCGGAGACGTTGAGCTTCACTCGCTTGCCCGGATGCTCCACCTCGTGCTCCTGCCGGGTCGCTTTGATAAAGGATTCGCAGGCCGCGTGGATGTCCTCCCTGCTGTCCGCACTCGAGGCGCCGGTGGCTCTCTCCGTCTTGGTGGACAGGAGGACTTCACTAAGTCGCCCACCTCGTCCTTCACTTCCACCTTCAGCAGGGCCAGGCATTTCGTGGGAATCGGGCCGATGGAGTGGGCCTGTCCTTCAAAAGGTGCTTGTAGACCAGGTGCAGGATCGCGAAGAAGGAGGGTGTGGTGGATCGAATGGTGTCCTCCACCGGGACCCACGTTTTCTGGGGGGCTCGTTGGCGGCGAAAAACGCCAAGAACTGCGGCTTGTACCTCACGATCTTCTCGTACAGGTCGCGCCCAGACAGCTCGGAGATCGGGTCGGTGAACTTCTTGTACACCTGGAGCCGCATCGTCTCACTCCCGTCCACCTCCCGGATGCTCACAAACTTTCTGGCGCGGCAAAGCGCATAGACGGGGGAGGGTGCGTTGGGGTCGCGAATCTTGGAGAACGTGGAGGCAGCGCTTGTGTCCAGTGTCCGAGAGGATTTTGAAAAATCTCGTGCACTCCGTACGGCATACTGACGTGGGCCGCGGGTGTCCGCATCACAACCTGGGCGAAAATCCCATGATGCGTTGGCGGGGATGTGAATGCCTTCATGACGTAAGCGTGGTGCTCCCGCCAGCGGATGTCCCTGGCATTCCAGAGTTCCAGAGTGTGCGTGCCCGCGTCCTTGCAGATCCGCCTCGGCCGCCTCGAGCGCGCTCTGAACCGAGAGCTGTGGCTTCAGCGTGAAAGCGAACTCTCCCAGCACGGACTTGATCTCGTTGCGCAGCAGGCCCAAATCGCCCTCGAACTCCAACCTATGGACCACGTTCACAACTCTGTCAATGAGCTCCCTCTCCTGTGCGGTGTTCAAAACGTAGCAGAGGAGCTCGCGGGGTCGGGCGGTCTCGTTTCTCAGCCGCTTCAGCACGTCGCGGTTCTTTGAGCAGTCCTCGGCAACCAGAGCTCTCACCGTCCTCTGAAACTCGAGCGCGTAGTCCATCATTGGAAAGGTCGTCTTGTGCGCCGTCGCCCAATTCTCGATGCTGCCGTAGAGGAGCCTCAGGTAGAGCTCTTTGGCTGCAGTCCGGTCGGGGTGCGTCGCACGGCGTCCCGCTCTGCCACGAAATTCTTCAAAAATGCGGAATCGTGGCAGTTCGCCAGGTCGAACGTGTAGTGGTTGCGCAGCCCGGCTCTGGCCACGTCTCTCAACCATCTCGGCAGCATGAAGGTGGAAGCCGCCATGTTCCCGCTGGCCACTCCTGGGTTCTTCAAGCGGAGCGCCTTCAACTGATCTCCGTCCGCCCCCCCCGTGTGCCGCCTCCCCTTCTTCTTGAGATCCACCATGAGAGACTCCTCGAAGTAGACAGTCTTGTAGGCGCGTGCCGCGCAGGGAAGCCTGTTCCGGCCGCACTGCACAAGGAACAGCGTGGGACCGGAGCCGTTGCTCAAGCGGAACACCTTGGATACCTCCCGCGTGGCCAACTCTCCAAGAGCCTCCTCGTTCACGTGGTCAAAGAGAATTTGCGGCTCGTTCCCCTCCTTGTCCACGTCCTCCATGAGGTGGTCCCCCAACTGGAGAGGTGCCTCGGCCACTCCTTGCAACACAAGGTTCCTCGCGGCCTTGTTGTGGCCCCCTTTCTAGCCTGTGCCTCTGGCCTCCGCAATCTCCCCCTCCACGATCTCTCCCTCCATGTTCGCGTTCAGATGGTCCATGATGCCGGGTACTGTCGGGCTATTGATGGACTATGGGGAGATCGAATTGTCTCGAGTGTGTCGAATTGCTTCTGCGGACAGCGTCACATCAAAACTTGCCAAGCTCCGATTGCACTTCTCGCTCAAACAGGACAACTGTTCCCCCAGGCCTCCACTCAAAGAGGACATCAAAATGCTCGGTCCGCTCGCGTCCACGCAAGCATCGGCTGCCGCCCAGCCGTGCACCGACGGACAGCCAGCCGAAGAAACGTGTCTCAGACCTGTCTCAGCAATAACAAGACACAGCCTAAGATTGAGACATCCGCCAAACCACAAGCAGAAGTGTCTCAGGTGTCTCAATCTTTGGATGGCTGTCTTGTTATTGCCGGGACAGGTCTGAGACACATTTGAGACACTTCTGTTCGTGTTTAGTGGGTGCCTAAAAGAGAGATCCGAGGGCCAAAAACGGAGAGCATCCGTTGGCAAGTATCAAATGAGGTTGAGGGATGAGCGGGGAAAGAAAACGTCCACCCCAGCCCTTGAGGTGGACGTTTGTTTTTGGAACCCAAATGCTGTTGGAGGGATGGGGTTTCATCACCCTACAACTACGAGGGCGAACCAGTACTAAGGGTCGTTGGGCGAACCAGTACGGGCGAACCCGTACTAAGGGGTCGTTGGGCGAACCCGTACTAAGGGCCGTTGGGCAAGTCAGGACTAAGGGCCGTTGGGCGAACCCGTACTAAGGGTCGTTGGGCGAACCAAGGATATCTCACACCAAACATTCGCAACTCTCAAAGTCAGTTTCTCCACTTTCGCAGTGGGCTTTTCTCCACTTTCACAGTGGGCTTTCTCCACTTTCACAGTGGGCTTTCTCCACTTTCACAGTGGTTTTTTTCTCCACTTTTACAGTGGGCTTTTCTCCACTTTTACAGTGGGCTTTCTCCACTTTCACAGTGGGCAAAAAAAAGAAGCCCGCCTCCCCCAGTGATCTCGCCGACGACTCCGATGCCGCGCTACAGGCCACAATCAAGGACGACCTAGAACCTGGGAAACCTCGTGATAAAAAAACGACATCAAAAGGGTCAGAAAAATTCACGTCGTAGTCCCCTCATTTCGATGCGAGACACCCCAAACAATGCCTTCCCGACATCAGCATGTTTTTTCCGCACCTCTCGCATGATACGTCGAGGAGCTACCCAGCAACCTACCTGCCAGCCGGGGAGAAGGACACAGCTCATCACAGCTCCCTACAACGGAAAGATGTCGCCACGCCTTGCGGATCACTGTTGCAGCAGGGCAGGAGAACCTGTCCAGATAAGGGAAACAATTTCAAAGCGCGTGGCAAATCCGTCGGTGCTGCAACTCTTTGTGAGACAAACCCACACCGCACCTCACGAGAGACCTGAGCGTGTGGGCCAATCTGGATGATTTGCAACAGAATGTCAAGTCCAGTCCTCGGCCTCCGAGGACCGCGTCCACCACCCTCCGCCTGCCAACCTCCGTGACCTGTCAACGGGCACCAACATGAGCACAAAGAGGATCACACGATTGTGCCTTGGCCCCGATCCTCACCAAACCAACCTGGCAACGAGTCGCCGCACCAACATGAGCGCACAGAGGTTCGCGCGACCGCGCCTTGGCTCCAATCCTCACCAAACCGACCTGGCAACGAGCAACTTTCGGACACGACGGAACGGCGAAACCCCCCCCCCCCCGGTGCCTGTGCCTCGCTCCTCGCCGCCCCAACCTGGCAACGAGCAACTAAAAAAACAGATTGAGCTCCCACCCCAACGTCCGCCTGCGTCAGGCCCCCACGGGCCCAACTTGCACCGACCAGTTTGCGCAGAGCGCCTTGCCTAGAGCAACTTGCGCAGAGCAACTTACGCAGAGCAACTTGCACAGAGCAACTTGCACAGAGCAGCTTGCACAGAGCAACTTGCAGGGAGCGCAATTTGCACAGAGCAACTTGCAGGGAGCCACTTGCGGAGCAACTTGCGGAGCAACTTGCGCAGAGCAACTTGCACAGAGCAACTTGCGTAGAGCAACTTGCGCAGACCAACTTGCACCGACCAGTTTGCGCAGAGCACCTTGCCTGGTGCTGTCTCGCGCTTGCTTCACGAAGTGTAGGGAAAAAGAACGCATCCTGCAGCGTTGGGCCGACCTCGCTTGCGATGTTCTGCTTTCGGGCCAACCGTGGTCTGTTTTTTTTTTCCCCAGATAGCTGAAAGCTATAGGGGTTCTAACTTCTAATAAAGAAGGGAAAGTGATTTGCGAGATTGAGGGCCGGGTGCTGGGGGGCATGCAGTTTGGGGTGCTGGTGGAGGTGCTGGTTTGCGAGCTTGACGGCCGGGTGCTAGGGGGCATGCAGTTTGCAGTGCTGGTGGAGGTGCTGTTTTGCGAGATTGACGGACTTTGGCTAGGGGGCATGCAGTTTGGGGTGCTGGTGGAGGTGCTGTGTTGCAAGATTGACGGCCAAGTGCTAGGGGTCATGTATTTTGGGGTGCTGGTGGAGGCGCTGTTTTGCGAGATTGACGGCCGGGTGCTAGAGGGCAATGCAGTTTCGGGCGCCGGTGGAGGTGCCGCTTTGCGAGATTGACGGCCTGGTGCTAGGGGGCATGTAGTTTGGAGTGTTAGTGGAGGTCCTGTGCGAGATTGACGGGCGCTGGGAGTCATGCAGTTTCGGGTGCTGGTGGAGGTGCCGCTTTGCGAGATGGGGGCATGTAGCTTGGAGTGTTAGTGGAGGTCCTGTTTTGCGAGATTGACGTCCGGGCGCTAGGAGTCATGCAGTTTCGGGTGCTGGTGGAGGTGTGCGAGATAGGGGGCATGAAGTTTGGAGTGCTGGCGGAGGTGCTGTTTTGCGAGATTGACGGCCGGGTGCTAGGGGGCATGCAGTTTCGGGTGCTGGTGGAGGCGCCGCTTTGCGAAACTGACGGTCGGGTGCTAGGGGGCATGCAGTTTGCGGTGCTGATTAAGGTGCTGGTGCCTGTGCTGTTTAAGGCGCTGATGGACAGCGGGGGGCACTCCGTTTGGGGTGTTGTTTGAGGTGCTGGTGATGGTGCAGGCGCATTCTTGCAAGATTGACGGCCGCATGCAGTTTGGGGAACTGATGCAGCTGTTTTGGGGTACTGTTTGGGGTGCTGCTTGAGGTGCTGAGTACGTGACGGCAGGGTGCTCGGGGACGTGTCCGGTGCTGGCGCGGGTGCTGCGTTGGGGTGCTGTTGGGGCTGCTGTTTTCGGGTGTTGGTGATGGTGCGGGCGCATATGGATGGCAGGGTGCTAGGGCGGGTGCTGTTTGGGGTATCGTGGTTGTCGCGTCATCATGATGCTGGCCGCAGCATCATGATGCTGTCAGCAGCATCATGATGCTGTTGAACCGATTCGGACGTTGTTGCCGCTCTAACTGTCGCGCGTAATGGTTCGTGGCTGGTGTATCATCATGATGTTGTCAACCACGTTACGATGCTGCTGCAATCGCCGCGATGCCGCGTTACGGTTTGTGGGTGTGGTGGCGGGCATAGTGCGGTCAACATCAAGATGATGCTGAATTTCATTACACTGTCGCAAGATGATTCGTGGCTATGGTATGATCAAGATGCTGCCTTTGCCATCACCATGATGCTTTGAGCATCACCATGATGCTGTCCGCGTCATCATGATGCTGTCGAACTCATGGTCTGGCTTGTTGTGCGCTGCAGCTTCGCTCGCCTTCGCTGACAGCCTCACTTCCTTGCCCTCCCCTGGCCTGAGCAACCTTGATGGGCCTTGCCCGGACTTGACTGACCTTCTCGCTGCATGCCCATCTTCCCCTGGGGCGTCGCGGCTGCCGGCCCGGTAGCCGTCGTGTGCACGCGAGGTCGCTGCCCTCCGTAAAAACAGCGTGCAGGTGAGGAAACTGGCCTCCGAAAAAACAGTTTGCAGAACCCTGGTGCCCGGGGCCCCCCTTAATTGCGACAGAAACGCTAAAAACCAAAAACAAAACTCATCAGGGCGTCGTCTCTGACTTTTTTTGCTAGATATGTAGCGCGGAATCGTTCGTGGCTGGTGTATCAGCATCATCCTGTCAACATCATTGTTTTGCTGATGGGCTCACTAGGACGTTGTCTGCGCGTGTATGTAGCGCACTATGCTGAGTAGCTGTGGTATTTTCATGATGCAGTCAACATCACCAAGATGCTGTAAACATCATCATCATCATCATCATCATCATCATCATCATCATCATCATCATCATCATCATCATGCCGCGGGAACCATTATGATGCTGCGTCATGGTTCGTAGCCGTGGTGTGCTATCTGGGGTCTATGCTGGTGTATTTTAATTTTCTTCGTGTGTGAAGCAGGGCAGTTCATTCATGGGACTGTGTGGAAACCTTGGGGAAGAAGGGAGCGCTTAGGTCTTCTGGTTGGGTTGCACAGGCTTCACCTTGCTTCACCCCTCGCATCAAGAGGTCTCCTTGGTTTCTAGTATCCATGCGGCATTTTGGTCCATCGCTTCGGCAGCCAAGACAGCATACCTCAAACATGCCCTATGTGCTTCACGGTGGGGCGGGGGGGGGGGGGGGTGCATTTTTGGCAACATACCGAAGGTTTGGAAGCTACAGTTGGTCCACCAATCTGCTTGCGCCGGGCTTCATTGCTTGGGGCTTGTTGAGTTGGCGAGGCGGCGAGGTGCGGGTGTCATGCGAATTTCCCTGACACATGGTTTCATAGATGTTCGCCGTCGGGGTTCAAGATGTTCAAGCTTTCGCGGGGCGCAAGCGCATGGCATTCAGGCAAGGTGTGGTGTTTGTGTTTTTGTTTCTCTACACAGCAGATGTTTGCCTTGCGTCAACTTCGCCGGCTCTCGTCGGATCACCTGCTGTCCCCCTGTCAGGGGCAGGTGAGCAGTTGAAAGTGTCCGAAATATTGCCAGCCTTTGGCTAAGGTCTTGCTCAAGACACGTGTCCATAATGGTTCTGGCTTGAAATCACCTCTGAACTTGAAGCTTCGCCCACCACGGCGCCCGAGGCGTTGGCCAGATCCCGCAGTCCGAGCTGTCTGCCAGCCCGGTTGCCCCATTTCGAGCAATCTCCCATTTTGACCTAGGGTCCGGATGCAAAACGTTTGTTTTGCCTTGGGTTCGTGTCCGTGAGGTCGGAGTGAATTTGTACATTTTTGGGGATCGCAGGGTTGAAGTCCTGACAGAAGTGCATTTTATCGACTTTCCAGCAAGTGGTTGACACCAGGCGCAGTTTGGAGGCAGTTTGGAGGGGGGATTAACCCCGGGTTTGTAACGCAACGCGAGCCGTGCAAAGCCAAGAACCAAGTGATAGATAACATGGAACAAACTGATATTGAAGTCGTTGGAATCTGCCCAACGGCAGAGGAGGTGTCATAGTACTCTGGTCTGCTTTGGGGCGGGTGGGTCCACTGGGTTGTTCCAATCAATCCATGTGCCTTATGCAGCATGGCGGTGGCTTCGCTTGTTGCCGCGGTGTCCCACTACGGATTCCGGACCACGCCGGCCCCCAGAATGCGTCTTGACTTTGAATGTGGGGCTAAGTTGAGGTTCCACACCATCCCGTCTAAGAAGGAAAGTCATGTGCCAAAAAGCGCCAGAGGGCACCAAATTGCCACCGGAATGCAACCCAGGCGCGTTTTGGGAATGCACCTCCTCTTTGAGGGAAGCCACAAGGGATGGTTCATAGTCATTCCCTCATTACTCATTGCGCGCTAACCATCGAATGGGGGAACCTCAGTACTCACTGTTTGGCTTTTTGCACGTTTCAAGGCCCAGCCCGAATGGGCAAGGCTCGCTAGACCGAGCCCGCGTGTCAACCGGCTGCGTGTCGCGTGCTGGGACCAACCGAGACTGAACATCAAGCCGATACAAGTGGCGCCTGGAACGCGCTGTGCTATACACCCACCAACACCGGCGATGCGCCCAAGTTCACAGGCAATTCCGGGAATGACCCAGATCCCCCGCAAGTTGCACGTGCAGTAAAGAAAATGAATCCATATCTTCCAAAACTCAGAGCATTTCAAGATGCCCTTCTTCCCAGGGAGTGCAATTTGGGTGATTCTCGCGTTGCCAGAGCATCATTGGTGCCCTGCTTTGTGAGGCGTGCGATTTGTCGGTGACGTCAGATGCCAACGTTTGCTCGCCCATTTAGTTCACAGGCTTCAACTCGCTGGACCAGAGGCGTGTTGCAGTCGCTTGCCACGGGCAGTCCCGTTTGCGCTCTCCGGTGCACGGTTGGGTTGTGAAGTCGTCCCGCTTGCAGATTGGTTCTGCAACGCCGGCAAGAGACTTGGAGTTTCGGACAGCCGCCTGGCTGCCCGTGATTCAGGAGCTTGCTGCAACCCTGCTTAAACTTACCCGAAAACTCCCCCCCCCCAAAAAAAAACCGGAGGCCAAACTTTGTGCTCAGGTCCGAAGCGTCTGCTCCGGGGTTCTGAGGAGCAGTGGGCGCGCTGTCCAACATGACGCATGCACCCGCTCGACTGCGCAACAACGCGCATGGCTGCCAATCGGTAAGCGCGCCACTGCTCATATCGTCGCAGCCATCGCACAACGTACAACTGAAGGATCGGGAGGCGACGCTCAAGCAAGAAGAGAGTTTTGTTCGTCAACTCGATGCTGACAATGAGGAACTTCAAACGTACGGGGTTTTGAGGAGCACTGGGCGCACCCTCCAACGTGACACTAGGAAGAAGCGGTTGTGCAGAAAGGCAGAGAAAGAGAAGCGGGTTAGAGCCGCGTTGAAAGAGTGGAAGCTCAATAATTTTGAGGGCCGCGCCAACTGCTCTCTCAGAAACCCCGTACGTTTGAATACGTTGTGCGATGGCTGCGACGATATGAGCAGTGGCGCGCTTACCGATTGGCAGCCATGCGCGTTGTTGCGCAGTCGAGCGGGTGCATGCGTCATGTTGGACAGCGCCCACTGCTCCTCAGAACCCCGTACGTTTGAATACGTTGTGCGGTGGCTGCGACGATACGAGCAGTGGCGCGCTCACCGATTGGCAGCCATGCGCGCTATTGCGCAGTCGAGCGGGCGCGTGCGTCACGTTGGACAGCGCGCCAACTGCTCCTCAGAACCCCGTTCGTTTGAATACGTTGCGCGTCGATATGAGCAGCGGCGCGCTTACCGATTGGCAGCCATGCGCGTTGTTGCGCAGTCGAGCGTGCGCGTGCGTCATGTTGGACAGCGCGCCAACTGCTCCTCAGAACCCCGTAAGTTTGAATACGTTGCGCGTCGATATGAGCAGCGGCGCGTTCCGACTGGCAGCCATGCGCGTTGTTGCGCAGTCGAGCGGGCGCGCTTACGGATTGGCAGCCATGCGCGTTGTTGCGCTAACTGCTCCCTCAGAACCCGGTACGTTTGAATTCATTGCGCGTCGATATGAGCAGCGGCGCGCTTACCGATTGGCAGCCATGCGCGTTGTTGCGCAGTTGAGCGGGCGCGCGCGTCATGTTCGACAGCGCGCCCACTGCTCCTCAGAACCCCGTACGTTTGAATACGTTGTGCGATGGCTGCGACGATACGAGCAGTGGCGCGCTCACCGATTGGCAGCCATGCGCGCTATTGCGCAGTCGAGCGGTCGCGTGCGTCATGTTGGACAGCGCGCCAACTGCTCCTCAGAATCCGTTCGTTTGAATACGTTGCGCGTCGATATGAGCAGCGGCGCGCTTACCGATTGGCAGCCATGCGCGTTGTTGCGCAGTCGAGCGGGCCCGCTTACCGATTGGCAGCCATGCGCGTTGTTGCGCTAACTGCTTTTCAGAACCCCGTACGCTTGAATGCATTGCGCGTCGATATGAGCAGCGGCGCGCTTACCGATTGGCAGCCATGCGCGTTGTTGCGCAGTCGAGCGGGCGCATGCGTCATTTTGGACAGCGCGACAACTGATTCTCAGAACCCCGTACGTTTGAATACGTTGCGCAATGGCTGCGTCGATGTGAGCAGAGGCGCGGTTCCCGATTGGCAACCACGCGCGTTGTTGCGCAGTCGAGCGGGTGCGCCGTCGAGCGTTGGAGAGCGCGCCCCTTGCGCCTCAAAACCACGCGCTCAGCGATTGGCAGGCATGCGCGTTATTGCGCAGTCGAGCGGGCGCGCGTGTCATGTTGGACAGCGCACCAACTGCTCCTCAGAACCCCGTACGATTGAATTCGTTGCGCGTCGATATGAGCAGCGGCGCGCTTACCGATTGGCAGCCATGCGCGTTGTTGCGCAGTTGAGCCGGTGCATGCGTCATTTTGGACAGCGCGCCAACTGCTGTCAGAACCCCGTATGTTTGAATGCGTTTCGCGTCGATATGAGCAGCGGCGCGCTTACCGATTGGCAGCCATGCGCGTCGTAGCGCAGTCGTGCCGGCGCGCGTGCCGATTGGCGGCCATGCGCGTTGTTGCGCAGTCGAGCGGGTGCATGCGTCATGATGGACAGCGCGCGAACTGCTCCTCAGACCCCCGTAGCTTTGAATATTTTGCGCGTCGATATGAGCAGCGGCGCGTATACCGATTGGCAGCCATGCACGTTGCTGCGCAGGCGAGCGGGCGCATGCGTCATGATGGACAGCGCGCGAACCGCTCCTCAGAGTCCGTAGCCTTGAATACTTGGCGCGTCGATATGAGCAGCGGCGCGCTTACCGATTGGCAGCCATGCGCGTTGTTGCGCAGTCGAGCGAGCGCATGCGTCATCATGGACAGCGCGGGAACCGCTCCTCAGAACACCGTAAGTTTGAATACCGATGGCTGCGTCGATGTGAGCAGAGGCGCGCTTATTGCGCAGTCGAGAGGGTGCGCCGTCGAGCGTTGGAGGGCGCGCCCCCTGCGCCTCAAAACCACGTACGTCTGAATACGTTGTGCGATGGCTGCGACGATATGAGCAGTGGCATGCTTGCCGATTGGCAGCCATGCGCGTTGTTGCGCAGTCGAGCGGGTGCATGCGTCATGTTGGACAGTGCGCCAACTGCTCTTCAGAACCCGTATGTTTGAATACGTTTCGCGTCGATATGAGCAGCGGCGCGCTTACCGATTGGCAGCCTGCCTCCTCTCGGCACCTTTCTGGCTGATCTTGCCCACGTGCTACGGCGGGCGCATCCCGCTTGCCCGGCCGGTGAGCCGCACAGCCTGGAGCCGCCCTTCATGCCCCCTAAGCACATCCGGGGGCCGCCGGTGTATAAGGCCTGCAGGAGCAGACGGAAAAAGGCGCGAGAAAAATATAAAAATGAAAAATGGCAGCCATGCGCGTTGCTGCGCAGTCGAGCGGGTGCATGCGCGTCGATATGAGCAGCGGCGCGCTTACCGATTGGCAGCCATGCGCGTTGTTGCGCAGCCGAGCGGGTGCGCCGTCGAGCGTTGGAGGGCGCGCCCCCTGCGCCTCAAAACCACGTACGTCTGAATACGTTGTGCAATGGCTGCGACGATATGAGCCGTGGCACGCTTACCGATTGGCGGCCATGCGCGTTGTTGTGCAGTCGAGCGGGTGCATGCGTCATGTTGGAGAGCGCACCAACTGCTTTTCAGAACCCGCGTACGTTTGAATACGTTTCGCGTCGATATGAGCAGCGGCGCGCTTACCGATTGGCAGCCATGCGTTGTTGTGCGGTCGCGTGGGTGCATGCGTCATGTTGGACAGCGCGCCCACTGCTCCTCACAACCCCGTACGTTTCAATACGTCGTAAGATGGCTTCCAGAATAAGAGCAGTGGCGCGCTCACCGATCGGCAGGCGAGCGGGTGCGTGCGTCATGTCGGACAGCGCGCCACCTGCTCCTGACAACCTCGTACGTTTGAATACGTTTTGCGTCGATATGAGCAGCGGCGGGCTTACCGATTGGCAGCCATGCGCGCTGTTGCGCAGTCGAGCGGGTGCATGCGTCATGTGAGACAGCGCGCCAACTGCTTTTCAGAAGCCCGTACGATTGAATTCGGCGCGCGTCGATATGAGCAGCGGCGCGCTTACCGATTGGCAGCCATGTGCGTTGTTGCGCAGTCGAGCGGGCGCGCTTACCGATTGGCAGCGCGTTGTTGCGCAGTCGAGCGGGTGCATGCGTCATATTGGACAGCGCGCCAATTGCTCCTCAGAACACCGTACGTTTGAATACGTTGTGCGATGGCCGCGACGATGTGAGCAGTGGCGCGCTTACCGATTGGCAGCCACGCGCGTTGTTGCACAGTCCAGCGGGTGCATGCGTCATTTTTGAAAGCGCGCCCCCTGCGCCTCAAAACCACGTACGTCTGAATACGTTGTGCGGTGGCCGCGACGATGTGAGCAGTGGCATGCTTGCCGATTGGCAGCCATGCGCGTTGTTGCGCAGTCGAGCGGGTGCATGCGTCATGTTGGACAGTGCGCCAACTGCTTTTCAGAACCCCGTATGTTTGAATACGTTTCGCGTCGATATGAGCAGCGGCGCGCTTACCGATTGGCAGCCATGCGCGCTGTTGCGCAGTCGAGCGGGTGGTGCATGCGTCATGTGGGACAGCGCGCCTTGTTGGGGCTGCAGCGCCTGGAGGGCGCCACTGCTCCTCAGAACCCCGTCTCGGAAGACCGGACCAGGGGGTGGCAACGTGCCGCCTCCTGCGCTGTCGATGACAGCTTCGCCCTTGGGCTCGCGCGCCGGCTGGCGCCTGCCTCGTGTGCCCAGCTTTTGTTTCAGTCTGGTCCTTCGCTTCCCGTGTCTTCCTTGCAGTCCCTACTTTTCCGGGCGCCTGTGGCTCCCCGCCACAGTGACCACCCACCGCTCCTTCAAGACTTGAACGTGCGTTGTCGGACTTGAAGTTGGTGGCCGGCCGCACAGTTTGTCAGCTCGCTTGCCCGGGCCCGCGCCCGCTCTGCGCTAGATGACATGCAAGCCTCATGTGCCGCAGCATACCGCGCCCGGTGGTCGGCCCTCATGTCTTTTTCCGCCGCCCCACTAGCGCGGGTTTGCCACAATTCTTAAAGTCACGGCGACCATCTGTGGATTTAACTGCGCCGGCTGGCTTCACGGACTCGGTAAGAACTGCAACATTACACCCTTGAAAGCCGCGGCGCCGCGCTCGAGCGCTCGACATGAGCAGGTGGCGCGCTTACCGATTGGAAACCATGCGCGGTGTTGCGATGGCTTCTGTCGGTATGAGCTGTGTGCGCCCACCGGTTGGCAACCACGCGCGGCGTTGTCCAGTCGAGTGGGTGCACGTGTCACGTTCGAGGGCGCGCTCACTGCTCGTCAGAACCCTGTGCGATTGACAACGTTGTGCGACATGAGCACCTGCTCCCCTGCACGCTGGAAAACGTTGTGCGATGGCCGCAGTCGATATGAGCAGTGGCGCGCCTACCGATTTAAAGTTTCTATTTTGTGCACCCTCAATCGAGCGAGCGCGCCCAGCTTGAATACGGTGCGCGCTGGTTTCGGTCGATATGAGCGGTGTGTGCGCTTCCGCGGGCGCACGTATTACATTCGAGTATCTACCCACTGCTCCTCAGAACCCCGTACGATTGAAAAAGCTGTGCGATGGATGCGATCGATATGAGCAGTGGCGCGGTTTCCGATTGACAACCATGCGCGTTGTCGCCCAGTGCACGTGTCACGTTGGAGCGCTCGCCCATTGCTCCTGGGAACCCCGTACGGGTTAATACGTTGTGCGATGGACGCGGTCAATATGAGCAGTAGCGCACTTGCCGACGTTGTTGCAATCGAGCGGGTGCACGTGTCATGTTGGAGGGCGCGCCCACTGCTCCTCAGAACCGCGTACGATTGAATGCGCGTTGGATATGAGCAGTGGCACGCTTACCGGTTGGCAACCATGCGCGTTGTTGCGCATGCTGGACAGCACGCGCACTGCTCCTCAACAGGGCAAGATGGCTGGCAAGTAGCGCAGCATTCATCTGTGACCAGTTCCCAATTGCGCCTCAATCTTTCCGCTCTCCTCGCATGCAATTACCAGGGTATGCGATTTGCTGGACAAAGGGGAGAAGGGATGCCTTATACCGAGCATACGGAAGAATTGCTTGCAAAAGCAAATGCTTTACTGAATTGATACGAAGAGTTGCCGCGATACGATAAAGGGATTTCAGAGCGTTCTATCGAGCAACAGACTGCTCGATACAAAAAACATTGTGCAGCTAAGAAAGAAAAAAGCGCAATGCGCCGGAAAGCTTTTGCAAAGCTGAAGCCTGCAAATGCTGGAGACGCATCCGGTATGCTAGCAGTAGCAGGCTCGAGCGCTAGGAACGTGTTGCAAAAGGAGGCTTATAAAGAGTTTTTTTTTCTCAAGGGAGCTGCAGAAGAAGCTTTATAAGGAGCTGTATACTTCATAAGGAACTTTACACAGAGTCATCAGGAGCCTTGTAAGGAGCTTTGCAACAGCCTTACAAAGGAGCCTTGTGTGGAGCCTTTTCAGGAGCTTTATAAGAAGCTTTAGAAGGAGCTTTATCCTTCAGGGCGTGCAATTTGCAACCCTTCAGGGCTTTCAAGGCGTGCAGTTTGCAACCCTTCAGGCCGTGCAATTTGTAGGTGTGATTTGCAACCCTTCAGGGTAATGTAAAAAAATGGCGCACACGAACATTATTTTCCTACTTGGAACATGCGTATAAAACACACGCTTTGTTCAAGGCGCCTCACAGCCGGCTTCGGCAATTTGATTTATATGTCGCCCAAGCGGGCAGAAAATGTAAAATCCATGTGAACACATGCGCGCATGTGTGTTGCACTTTTGCGGCGTGTTCCATGTGTGATCCAGGTCTGCGCCAGTGTTGCAAGTACAGACAAACAGGAGCCACTGCGGAAAAAAAAAAGCCTGTTCCAAGTGCGCACATGTATGGCTTCCAGGTGAACACAAATGTGTGTCGCAGGTGAACCGAAATGTGCTTTCCAGACACACGCACATATGTGTTCCAGGTGTACGCATGTGTGCGTGTTCCATTTGTTATCAGATGAACACGCCTGTGGGTGTGTGCGTGTTCCGGGTGCGCATATTGTGTGTGTGTTCGCGTGTACACACGTTTTTCGGGGAAGGTCATCATATTTGTGCCTGGAGGCAATGGATGTTTGCAAACTGGCGGAGGCGTTTTTTCCCCGATACAAAAAGCGTTTTTTGGCGAACCCGGTCTGTGTCCCAAAGGAGCCTTTTGAAGGAACCATCGTTTTTTTGATGGAACGATTAACAATTCTGTATTTACGGCAAAAAGCAAAATTCTCCCATTAGGATTTCTAGGTATGTGTCTTCACGTGTACACATATGCGTGTTGCACTTGTACACATGTGTGCACATGTGTTATGTGTTCCAGGAGAACACATGCTTGTTATCAGATGAACACGTGTGCACATGTATGTGTGCTCACGTGTACACATATGTGTGTTCCACGTGTACACAATTGTATGTTCACATGTGCACACTGTGCGTTTTAGCATGTTTTTGTTCCAGGAGAACACATGTTTGTTATTAGATGAGCACGTGTGTGTGTCTCTGGTCCGCGTGCACATATATGTGTGTTCACGTGCGATCCTGTGTGTCCCAGGGGTACATGTGTGTGTTTGTTTGTGTGTTCCGCGTGCGCATAAATGTGTGTGTTCTCATGTGCAGTGCACATGTGTGTGTTCCACGCGTGCACATGTGTGTGTGTATGTTCACGTATGCACGTTTGTGCCTCTCACGCGCACATGCGTGTTGTGTTCCAGGTGAACTCATGATTGTTTTCATCTGAACTCTTGTGTGTGTTCACGTGTGCGCAAATGTGTGTTCCACGTGTGCACATATGTGTGTTCACGCACATGTGTGTTCCAATTGGACACGTGTTTGCATTCCAGCAGAACACATGGTTGCTATCAGACAAGCGCACGGGTGTGTGTTCCGGGTGCACATATATGTGAGTGTTCACGCGTGCACATATGTGTGTTCACGTGTACACATATCTGTGTTCCACGTGTACGCACATGTGTGTTCCACGTGTACGCACATGAGTGTTGCAATTGGATTTTTGGGTTCCAGGTGAAAAAAAAACAGATGTGTCCTTCATGTGAACACATAAGCATGTGCTAGGTGAACATGATTTTTCAGCTGACTGACGGCATATTTGCTCTCCAGGTGTACACATGTATGTGCTCGAGAAAACGCATGATTGTTTTCGATGTGCTCACGCGTGTGTGCACTTTGGGTGAGCAGTTATGTTTGCTTTCGTGTGCACATATGCGTGTTTCACGTGTACTGGACACATATGTGCGTTCCAGTGGTATACATACGTATGTCCCACGTGTACGCACACGTGTGCTTTAATTGCACGTGTTTCTGTTCCAGGTGAACACATGTGTGTTACGTCTGAGTTGGACACGCGTTTCGTTGTGTTCCAAAAGGGAACACACATGTGTGTTCCACGCACAAATGTGTGTTCCAGTGTACACATGGTTTCCAAGAAGCACATGATTGTTTTCCAGCTCAACACATTGCATGTGAATGTTTGTGTGTTTACGGGTGCGCACTTGCGCGTATTCCAGTCGTTTTCATTTGTGTGTTCCACGTGTGTACACATGTGTGTCTGCATTGGGCATGTGTGTCTGAACTGCCCATGTAACCACGCGCGCACTTGCGTTCACGTGCGCTCGCTCAGCCGCTATCGCATGGGCCGGCGCTACCCCGAGCTGCAGGCGGCGGGGCCGCACCGCCTCGTCGTGTTGCCATTCGAGGTTGGTGGCCGATGCTGAGACCGGGCCGCCGCTAGCGGACGTGCTGCCTCGGGATGGCCCGCTGGGCCCGAGTAGTGTCGCGTTGCGGGGCTAGAAGCGCCCGCAACCGCCCACCCCCGGCGCTGCATACGCACACAGCCGCCCTCGCCGACGTACGGGGACACAAAAAAACGAAACGCGTGTCCAACTCAGACACAACACACATGTGTTCACCTGGAACAAAAACACGTGCAATTAAAGCACACGTGTGCGTACACGTGGGACACACGTATACCACTGGAACGCACATATGTGTCCAGGAACACCGCGTGTGCGATAGCGTCTCCGGTCACCTGGTCCCCAAAGGCGTCGACGGCAGCGCCGCACCCATGGCCCGTACCAGCACCACATCGTCGGTACGTCAGAAAGAGCGGCAACCGCAACCGTCGCCGAAGGGCAAGTTGCATGGCCTCCGGAGTCAGGACTGCGCCCGGGTCTGTGGGTATGCGCCCGCCTGCGGGCTGGACTGTGAGCGCAGCAGAGCAAGGTCTTGGGCGCGGAGGAGTGGCAAAACGTCGCGTCTCGGAAAACGGAATGAAGGTAGAGAGCTGCGTGACGCTGCCAACCCTGGCGCCTTTCCCCTGGCTCGGGCTCCTCAGAAAGTCCGGGCGGCTGGCCGGCCGGCTCGCACTAGCACGTCTTGCGCTGGCAGTGATGCCAAGGCGCGCGCGCCCTCGGCTCGCGGGTTTCCTAGCAAAGCGCGGACCGTAGCCCAGATTGCTTCGTCGTGCGCCCTGGCATAGGGGGCAGCAACGGAAGGTGGCACCGTGCGTAGCACGTGGTGCGAGCGAGGGGCTGCGCATTGAGAAAGCAGGAGCCACGCGCACTGCAAGTCCGGCAGCTCCGGCAGCTCCGGCAGCTGCTGCAGCAAGTCCTCTTCGGCCCGGGCGCGCTCGCCGCCATGAGCGGCAACAAGCTCGGCTGACCCCAGCGCGCTTCCTAGCACGAGGAGGCCTCGCTCAGCCAGCGGCTTGTCCGCGCGCCACACGTCAGGGCAACCAAGCGCGCGGGCTCGCGCCACCGCGCGCTCCTCTTGGGAGAGCCTGGACAGCATCGACCCCCCGCTAGAATTCCCCAGGCAGGTGCCGGTGCTACGCAGCGTCCCGCGCTTCTTGCAGCCAGCGTTCAGGCAGGCCTTGACATTTGCTCTTCAGCAAATCCTCCGTGCAGACTCTGAGGCCGCACGCGCTCGCGCGTGGAAATTGCTCCTTCTTGCCCCACGGTTGTTGCTGGCACGTGGGGCAGCCCAAGGCGAGGTCGGACGCGATGTGCTGACGAAACGAGTCGCAGATTTCTTGGCTGGCCGCTGGAAGGTGCGCGCGGGCTGGCAGTCGAGGCCGGCGCACGCCCAGTGCGGCGAGCCGGTGCCGAGGGGAGGTGCGAGCAGGCATGTGCACTAGCGGCGTAGTGGCCGCGTAGCGGCGTCGTAGCGGCGTCGTAGCGGCGTGTCGGCGTATCGGCGTAGCGGCTTATCGGCGGCGTATCGGCGTATCAGCGTAGCGGCGTAGCGGCATATCGGCCTGCAGTCTTCCCGCAGTTTTACTCTAGCACGTGCCACTCAGTTAGGTTTTAGGAAACCAACAGTTGATCACCCGTTTTGTTCTCAGTCAAAAAAAGCATTTATTGCTTGAACATCGATCGTGTCAAAGGCTTGCGTAAGCCTATCTGCCAGCGGTGTGTTGTTTCCGCCGCATTGGCTTCAAGTGGTCTAGAACTTTAGGGACGTGCCTTTGCGCAAGGAGGAGATGCGGCTTCCTCCCTCGGCGTATCGGCATATCGGCGCGTCGGCGTATCGGCTTGGTCTGCGGCGTATCGGCGCAGGGCGGTTTTTCGCCCCGATTTGCATGTACGTTGTGCTGTTGTGCAAAGGCCCTGTGCGTTCGCAACTCCACCCTTTTTGCTCAGAGGCTTGTTCAATCTTCTCGGTTTCCTGCTGCCTGAAAGCGCGCCCGGTTGGATGGCAAGCCGCTTTCCGGCACTGTGCGGCTCACCGTTTGAGTCTGCTAGTGACAGGGTTGCAAGCGTCGGCCTTGCGCCGCTGGCGCATGGCATGTGCGGCAGTGCCGGCCCTTGGCGACCATGCTGCTGGTCTTCTTGCCCACGGCGCTCCCGCCAGCGCACAGCGGTCTGCCCCAAGCGCCGGCAGACACCCACAAAATCGGAAGGCTGCACGCCGCGACTGCAGCGAACCCAGCGCGGCGCCCTCTTGCAGGCGGCAGTGCTCGCTGGTGCAGCGTAAAAAACCGCGCCTTGTCGGCGGAGGTTGTTGACAAAGGCGCCCGCGTGGTGCTGGAGAACTGTTTGGACTGTCACTCGCGGGATGTTCGGTCTGCGACTCGGCCTGCCCGCCGCAGCCGCTGGGCCCAGTCACCTGCACGCGTGGCCATGTGGCCGCATCCATGCCTCGCGCCACCCCCCGCTTAAGCACAGCTGGGAGCCGCCGGCGCACAAATGAATATCCCCTAGTCGCATCCGGGGGCCACGGGTGTTTGTGTCGGCTTGCAGAAATAGGCGAGAAGAAGAGCAAAAGCAAGAGCGAGACCAAGACCAAGACACCTAACAAGATCGAGAACAAGAACAAGAACAGCAAGAACAAAAACAAGAACAAGTCAGCGTCAGCTTGGTAAAAAGAGTCTCTGATGCCGGCCAAAGCTTGGGACGAGTCGCGAAGCTCCACCTGCGCGTGGTACGCCGGCAAGCGCCTCGCAAGTCAGCTGAGCACGTGTGACTCGACGGCATCTTCTTCAGCAGGCGATCACATGGTGTTTGCGCTGGCGGCCCGCATGATGTGGAAGAAGCTCTTGTGGCAGCTGCGGGTGAAGCAGGCGGTGGAGATCACGGTGCCGAAGGGGAAATGGAAGAAGAATCCGCGGTGGTTGGCAAAGCTGCTGGCGAGGGAAGTCGGAGGTTTGTACGGGCACTACGGAGCCAGCGTCAGAAGCTCGACGACCCCAACATGGCGCGCCTCATGATGTGAGAGGGCCTCAACGGGGGCTTCATCAGCGACTGAAGCAGGGCGCGGCCATCGGTTTGGAGAATGCAAGGCAGCTGATGAGGGTGGCGCGCGACGAAGGGAACTACATCCTCTTGGAGCTCTTCGCGGGCAGTGGGTTGTTGTGTATGGCGGCTATGGCACGAGAGGGGTGCTGTACGAGCCGGATTTGGTCACTATGTTGATGCCATGCGGACTGTGGTGCACTTGGATGGGCATGGTGGACGAGCAGGAGGTCGCGGCGAAGCGGACGGAGGCTATGCCACAGTGGCGCTTTGCGAGAATGGTGTGGGACAAGCCAAGCAGAACCAAGCTGGACGCCTCGTGCTCACGGAGAATCCTTTGGCATCGGAGGGATTGAAGCTGACCTTCATGCGGGATCGGCCTAAGGTGGACCAGTGCAAACGGGGAAGCCGCATCGGAAGCCTACGGCGCTGGACACGAACTCCCGGGTGATGCAGCAGCACTTGATGCACGGGATGAAGTGTGATCACAACCCGCTGGAGCACCAGGTTCTCGAGGGGCAGGTCAGCTGGGTGAATCGGACGAAGCTGCGAAAAGATCTTACAGGCGGGCTCAAACACACCCAGCCGGTGCCGACGTGGACCCTGGTGGCTTCGACGGAGGGGAGCATTTGGGAGGCTGTTCCGGTGAGCTGCGGTACAACGCCGGAAGAAGAACTCCGGCGGCATGGGCTCCCGGGGCGAGCGCTACGATTACATCACCGTCGAGCGCGAAGGCCTGAGGTCGGGTGCGTTCGCGGTGACACACTTTCTGGATGTTTTGATGGACTTTCACGTGGCGGATTGCACAAAGAATCCGGATAGCAAGTTTGCAGCCACGGTGCTGAGGGACCAGTGGTACTCGGGTGTTTGGGCCTCCAGACCTGCTTCTGACGGACGGCGGCTCGGAGTTCGCTGGGGCGGTGGAGATCCTGAACGAGTTGTTTGCTGTGGTGCATGAGACGGTGCCGGATCAAGCTAAGTGGCGTTTGGGCCACGCAGAGCGCAACGGAGGCATCCTGAAGCTGATGCTCATGTCGCACAGTTTGGTCGGCTTGGGGGATATGTGGGCAGCTACCTTTTCGGTGTGTGGAGCCAAGAGCCGGTTCACGACACATTGGGCGTCTCGCCCATGCAGGCTGTCTCCGGCTGCAACGCTGTGTTGCCGAACTCGATCGTGAACCAGACCTGCAGCGGGAGAGTGCGTTTCAAGGCGAATGAGATGCTTGAGAGAAATGAGAGCCTGGCGTGCGGAAAGAGTGCGAGCTGCGGCGGTGGAGGCCTTCATGTGGATTGACTCTCACAAGACGCTGAGGAAGGCCTTGTCAGCGAAGTCGAGACCACCGAGGTTGGAGATGTTGCGCGAAGGTGCGGTGGTGTACACCTATGAACCGCCGGCATCGCGTAAAGGCCTGGCGAGAAGGATTGTCCTGGCGTGGCCCGGGCACGGTGATCTGCATGGAGCGGAATGAGAGAACGGGGGCCCCGCGCAAGGCGTGGGTGCGCTTCAGGGGCAAGATTTAGGGGTACGCCCGAGGAGCTGATGAGCTGAAGTCAAGCAAGGCTATGATCGAGGATGCGGACCCGGAGGAGTTGCCGAAGCTGGAAGATGGCGATGAGTCGTCTTCGTCTTCATTGGAAACGATGAGAAGGTCAAGAAACTGGAGGCAAGATTGATGCTGGACGTGCCTTTGAAGATGTCGGGGGTCAAGCAACAAGCAGAGGTCAAGGAGGATCGAGAGGAACCTCATCGGTTGCCCTTTGGCAAGAAGCAGAGGCTCTTTGAGAAGCTTGCC
Organism: Effrenium voratum; assembly: GCA_963377175.1. Lineage (NCBI taxonomy): Eukaryota > Dinophyceae > Suessiales > Symbiodiniaceae > Effrenium > Effrenium voratum. The sequence goes on along the minus strand of CAUJNA010000438.1, from coordinate 47,719 downwards.
GAGGGGACGGGAGCCCCGACGAAGATGCAAGAGGCTAAGGTGAGGGCACAGCTTGAGACCGCCTACAAGAAGACGAAGGAGCTGCAGAAGGTGACGAAGGAGAAGTCTTCGGCATCAGCAAGTGGGCGTGTGAGAAGTCGAAGTGCCCAAGTCAAGGAAAAGAAGGGCGTAGCAGTGACTGGAAATGGCGGCGATGACATCGAGGTGCTGGTGGCCGACATGCTGGAGGAGCGCGAGCAGGAGGTGTACGAGCGGGCATCGCGGACAGTACATCCAGGAGATTCCGCTGGTGCCTGTGCGAAAAGGAGGAGACCAGCAGCCGCTCACGGCGCTGATTGGATCAACCGTTGGACAGATAAAGGCCAGGATGATCCGCAAGCCTTGGAGATGGTGAACAAGCTGGTGCGGAGGGCCAAGCAGAGTAAGGTCATGAAGGTCAGCAAGCTAAATGGGCTGCCCCATTGAGGACATGGTGGTGATCTCCGCAAGCGGGTCGCAGTGCTTCTGGCCCACCCGGACATCCAGAATGGAAACGCGCCAGCAGTGGTGGTGGAGATTTCCGCAGCGGCTACGGCCTATGAACACGGGGTCTACATTCGGACGGTGATCGCGGAGATGCTTAAGAAGGACTTCAAGCTGAGTCGGTGGAAGTTGGAGGCCAGCCGCTGGCGTCACATCTAAGGTAGCATATGATGCGTTGAGCATGGAGCAGGCCCCTGCGGACCGCAAGGTGATGATCGATGTGGCAGTGCTGCGGAAGAGAACGCCAGCAACTACATCAGGTGGGTGCCGGGCCGCGAGATGGTGGCCGACGCTGACGAAGTGGAATGGCAACGGGATGAGGAACAAGCTCTTGGCCGAGGGCAAGTGGTCACTGATGGACACGCCGGAGGCCGCACAAGTGAGGGCGGCGGCGGGAGTGCGTCAGCGCAAATTCTTGCTGAGCCATGCGTGACACCGAAGGGGTCTGGTGTGGAAGCGAGGCTTTTCATAGTCAGGCGCAACATTCGTGCTTGGCTCAAGCGTGAGGTGCAACCCAACCAGCCGTGCTCGTGCATGGAGAATCGGGCGCTGTTACAATTTAAGTAAGTGGATTGCCAGGCTGCTTTTGGGTGCTGTTTGGGGTAGCTGTTGTTGATGGTGTGGGGACATTTTTGCGAGTTGAAGGCAGGGTGGGCGCTGTTTTGGGCTGCTGGCGCAGTTTTGCGAGATAGACAAGGGGTGCTAGGTGGCATGCAGTTTGGAGGCACTAGGGGGCACGCAGTTTGGGGTGCTCGCGCAGGTGCTGTTTCGGGGTGCTTTGGGGCCAACCATAGCACATGCAGCATGATGCTTTTGGAATATCTTAATTACGATATTGACAGATGATTCGTGGCTGTGTCATCATAATGCTGGCTGCATCATCATGATGCTGTTCGCATCATCATAATGACGTCGAACTCACCAGCAAATCGTCTCTGCCTTAAGTGTGGCCCGGCTTGAGTGAATCTTCGTGGCTGGTATATCAGCATTAATGCTGTCAAGATCAGCATTATGCCGCTGAAGCAGCGCACAATGCTGCATGGTTGTGGTATCACCATGATATTGTCAGCATCCTCTTGATGCTGTCAGTATCAGCATGATGCAGGTAGAGCCATTAGGATGCTGCGTCATTGTTCGTAACCGTGGTATGCTATCTGGGGTTTATGCTGGTATGTTTTGGTGGTCGGGCACTCAACATTTGATTGCAATTGAATGCCTTGGCCGTTTGCTGTGTGGAAGGGCGAGTGTTTGGCTCGGACTACGCAGTCGGCCCATTGCGAAACAGGGTCAGCAACGAGTTTCAGACATCATTTTTTCAACTTGAAGAAGCTGGAACAACCGGAGCCTGCGGAACTTTGTCCGGCCCAGCCTTCCAAATTCAACTTTGAAGGCCCCAAAACCAAAAACAGTTGTGACAACACACCGTGGCTTGATGATCAGGCTTGCATCATGCGCTTTCAACAATGGAAAGTCGTTTGGCTCAAATGGTGCTGCATTGCCTGAGGCGGTCTGTCTGGCTGTTTGCCTCAGGCAGCTTGGAATGGCGGATAATACGTTTGCAATTCGAGATGGGGAATTGTACTATTCATGCGCCATTTGCTCTTCCGTGCAGCTGATATTTGACAATACCCCTCACAGGCAGGGAGTTGTGTTTTCACAGTGCCAAGAGTTTTCGAGAAAAAAACGGCTTGCCCTGAGGTGTAGGGTGAATGGCGAGAAGAAGAACAACGCTGTGCAAGCAGAGCGGCAAGCCTTTCTTAAGGCTTGTGCTTGGCAAAATGGTTGGCGCCACTTCCGGATGGTCCTGAGGGACGAGCATGCAACGTCGACTAGGTCAAGCGATGGCCCGATTGTCATTCGTGCTTCGTCTCGGCAAGAGTGCCACAGCTACTTCACCGTCGAGAATGCCGAGTTCCGGATTGACGGTGAGGCCGGGCGTCAACATGCCTTCTTGGAGGGGTCTTTGGTGCTCGGTTCAGGTGCCTAGGTATTCCGCCTGGGTTTCACCACGCGACACGGCTCGCGTTCTCGCGCAGCAGAACGAGGCTGGGGTTGATGGCGCTGAAAATGCAGCGCAGCTTTTCCGAGGCATTCCTCGCTGCGAAGCTGAAGGAACAACGCAACGCACAGGCCAGCGACCAGCTGCGACTTGCAGTATGGCAACGATGTGCAACAATGCAATGGCGAGTGTTGATTTATATGGGGAGTCATGCATTTGTTGCCTTGCCTGACTCAATATGGAAGCCACAAATTCTTCAAGACTTGCCTTGTCAGGTTCGGGAACGAGCCCAGCTTGCCAAAGAGAAGTCCGCAGCAAGTGAGGCACGTGAGGCGCACTGGGCAGAGTAGGGCAGAAAGAACTTTGTGGTCAGCCTTTGTTTCTTGCCAGGCCGCTGAGCAGCTTGCAATGCAAAAAGCTGAGCATGAGGCTGGCTGAAGGGCATGTTTTGATAACTCGTCAATACTTTCTGGAGGTGCGAATGGCGATTCAACTGCACCAGATATTGCTGGAGAAACGAAAGCTAAAGCGCAAAGCGACTTGGAAGCAATTTGGATTTCGGCCGGACTCCTTTTTTTGTGCCTTCGGCTATTTCAAATTGCCTCAGGCGACAGCACTGCAGGAAGTTTACAGTTCACTAGCTGAGCAGCAGGTAGCCGATGCGCGGGATAGAGAACAGCTGTCTGCTCAGTTGAAGCAAGCCGAGCAAGAGAGGGCAGCGCAGTGCTTGATTTGCCAGAGCCGGAAAGCCACAAGGGCGCTTCCGCAGTGTGGTCATATTCCTTTTTGCGAGCCCTGCTTCAAAGAAGCTCAGCGGTTGGGGCATCATGACCGCTGCCCGCTTTGCCGCAGCACCGCGGCCTTCTCTTTTAAAGTTAGGACCTGATAAAGTTCGGGATGCATCATGGTCAGTCGGCGAAAAGAAGAACCTCGTGATGTGTGTGCGTGCGTGCGTGCGTGCGTGCGTGTGTGCGTGCCTTTCTACTTGCATAAGCAAGTGCATCCGCACTGTCTTATGGATGCTAGCCATAATTTGGGTCGAAATAGTCGTCCACGCAGGTGGCAGGCAGGATCTGACCGGTCATCGGCCTTCTTTGGGATCACATGAAAGCAAGTGCATGAGGTGAAATCTTGAATCGTTGATGTCTCCAACCTTTGCGTCCCTGCGAGAGCACCAAACAACCCCCCAAACATCGCCTCACCCTTTCTGCCATTTGAAAGGGTCCCTTTATGTCCCCTGATGTGCTTGAAATTGTAGACGCATTTTGATGCCTAGATTCGGACACCGGCAGCTCCTTGACAGCTGGTGATTGATGCGTCGAGAGGATCAAGTGGCCTTGTTGAAGACATTCATCAGCCAAAAAGCACAGACGTTGAAAAGCACAGACGTTGTCTTTTGCTGTTGGCTGTTGACAGTGTTCTTCTATTGAGCGTGATCGTCACTTTCAGCACAAGATTCGCATTTGCTCCGGTGATGAAATCGGATGACATCTGCGGAAGGTATGCGGGGACGGCCTTGCGGCTAGTTGCGCAAGGCATTCGCTCTGGCAGGTGGACGGCATTGGATAGAATCTACATAAGGCATATTATATATCTTGAGACGGCCTGTGAGATCTAGGCTCCCCCATGGAGTTGTCGAAGAATGTTTTGGTGAGTTCGGGGCCAAGAGGAAGGCCATTGCTTGTAGAAGGCACGGATGCAGGAGCAGAGAAATGGGGATTCTTCTTGTCAGTGTCCACGTCGGAGAAACCAGTGCCTCTGCGTTGTGGATTTTGATGTAATTTGTACGGTTCTTGAGAGCGGCAGCACCTTTGGTCATGAGGCATATCGCTTGGTTTGTGTACTCCCCGCGAGTCGGATTAGATGTTCTTTGACAGGGATGACCAATCTATTTGGCATTGCCAGCCTGAATTTCTCTCTCCAGTCTGAGTTCTGTGATTCCATTTGATTGAACGTGAGCAATCACCCTCCTAACTGGCTGGTTTCATATTGGACAGGGTGATGGAGTCCCAGCCAGCCCCGATTTGCGTTTCAAGTTTGCGATGTTCAGGATGTGTCAGGCAACGAAAGCAACCCGACAGGTCCTTCAAATGCGCATCCGGTCATCCGGATTTTCCATCATTTTCATCCGTACGTTCAATTCCATCGGAGCCAGGTTCAGAGAATTGAGAAGCTTCAAAAGGCAGGCAGAATGGGAGCTGGGAAGCGAGCCAACGGTTTTCAGACACAACGCATCCGTTTGGAGTTCAGTGATTCAGCTAGGCATTTAGGCTACGCCTGCACCCAGCTCAAGCAAGGATGCGTGCCTCTCGGCAAATCATTCATTATCGGAAGAGCTGTGACGTAGCTAGTTGAGTGGATGAGGGAGTTGACTCGCCAGTCTGCTTGCAGTACATGAAGCTGGCTTGCCTTGCAGTCTGGGACTAGGGGCTGTTGGTCGACACTCCCACTGAATGAAATACTGTCTCAGAGTTGTCCCAATCAGACAGCGAGAAAGAGTTGCAGCTGTTGAGGGCTCAATTGCGTGCATTTTGGCTTGCCACTTCATCTTGACGTGTGAGTCTTCAAAGCGAGAATCTGCACAAGGTATCTTGAGACGGCCTGTGAGATCTAGGCTCCCCCATGGAGTTGTCGAAGAATGTTTTGGTGAGTTCGGGGCCAAGAGGAAGGCCATTGCTTGTAGAAGGCACGGATGCAGGAGCAGAGAAATGGGGATTCTTCTTGTCAGTGTCCACGTCGGATAAACCAGTGCCTCTGCGTTGTGGATTTTGTTGTAATTTGTACGGTTCTTGAGAGCGGCAGCACCTTTGGTCATGAGGCATATCGCTTGGTTTGTGTACTCCCCGCGAGTCGGATTAGATGTTCTTTGACAGGGATGACCAATCTATTTGGCATTGCCAGTGCCTGAATTTCTCTCTCCAGTCTGAGTCCAGTGATTCCATTTGAGTGAAAGTGAGCAATCACCCTCCTGACTGGCTGGTTTCATATTGGACAGGGTGATGGAGTCCCAGCGAGCCCCGATTTGCGTTTCAAGTTTGCGATGTTCAGGATGTATCAGGCGACGAAAGCAACCCGACAGGTGCTTCAAATGCGCATCCGGTCATCCGGATTTTCCATCATGTTCATCCGTACGTTCAATTCCATCGGAGCCAGGTTCAGAGAATTGAGAAGCTTCAAAAGGCAGGCAGAATGGGAGCTGGGAAGCGAGCCAACGGTTTTCAGACACAACGCATCCGTTTGGAGTTCAGTGATTCAGCTAGGCATTTAGGCTACGCCTGCACCCAGCTCAAGCAAGGATGCGTGTCTCTCGGCAAATCATTCATTATCGGAAGAGCTGTGACGTAGCTAGTTGAGTGGATGAGGGAGTTGACTCGCCAGTCTGCTTGCAGTACATGAAGCTGGCTTGCCTTGCAGTCTGGCACTAGGGGCTGTTGGTCGACACTCCCCCTGAATGAAATACTGTCTCCGAGTTGTCCCAATCAGGCAGCGAGAAAGAGTTGCAGCTGTTGAGGGCTCAATTGCGTGCATTTTGGCTTGCCACTTCATCTTGACGTGTGAGTCTTCAAAGCGAGAATCTGCACAAGGTATCTTGAGACGGCCTGTGAGATCTAGGCTCCCCCATGGAGTTGTCGAAGAATGTTTTGGTGACTTCGGGGTAGAAGGCACAGATGCAGGAGCAGAGAAATGGGGATTCTTCTTGTCAGTGTCCACGTCGGATAAACCAGTGCCTCTGCGTTGTGGATTTTGATGTAATTTGTACTGTTCTTGAGAGCGGCAGCACCTTTGGTCATGAGGCATGTGGCTTGGTTTGCGGTTTCCCCGCGAGTCGGATTAGATGTTCTTTGACAGGGATGACCAATCTATTTGGCATTGCCAGTGCCTGAATTTCTCTCTCCAGTCTGAGTCCAGTGATTCCATTTGAGTGAAAGTGAGCAATCACCCTCCTGACTGGCTGGTTTCATATTGGACAGGGTGATGGAGTCCCAGCCAGCCCCGATTTGCGTTTCAAGTTTGCGATGTTCAGGATGTATCAGGCGACGAAAGCAACCCGACAGGTGCTTCAAATGCGCATCCGGTCATCCGGATTTTCCATCATGTTCATCCGTACGTTCAATTCCATCGGAGCCAGGTTCAGAGAATTGAGAAGCTTCAAAAGGCAGGCAGAATGGGAGCTGGGAAGCGAGCCAACGGTTTTCAGACACAACGCATCCGTTTGGAGTTCAGTGATTCAGCTGTGCATTTAGGCTACGCCTGCACCCAGCTCAAGCAAGGATGCGTGCCTCTCGGCAAATCATTCATTATCGGAAGAGCTGTGACGTAGCTAGTTGAGTGGATGAGGGAGTTGACTCGCCAGTTTGCTTGCAGTACATGAAGCTGGCTTGTGCTCTGCCCTCTTGCACTAGGGGCTGTTGGTCGACACTCCCCCCTGAATGAAATACTGCCTCAGAGTTGTCCCAATCAGGCAGAGAGAGAGAGTTGCAGCTGTTGAGGGCTCAATTGCGTGCATTTTGGCTTGCCACTTCATCTTGACGTGTGAGTCTTCAAAGCGCATTAGGTACCCCACCCGAACCCGAACCCGAACCCGAACCCGAACCCCCCCCCCTTGAAAAAAAAAGGGGCCCGAACCCGAACCCAAACCCGAACCCGAACCCGAACCCCCCCCCCCCCCAAAAAAAAGAAAAGAAAAAGAGGGGCCGAACCCGAACCCGAACCCGAACCCGAAAACCCGAACCCGAACCCCAACCCGAACCCCCCCCCCCCCCCCCCAACCCCCCGAAACCCGAACCCGAACCCGAACCCGAACCCGAACCCGAACCCGAACCCGAACCCGAACCCGAACCCGAACCCGAACCCCCCCGAACCCCCCCCCCCCCCCACAAAAAAAAAGGGGCCCGAACCCGAACCCGAACTCGAACCCGAACCCGAACCCGAACCCGCACAAGGTATCTTGAGACGGCCTGTGAGATCTAGGCTCCCCCATGGAGTTGTCGAAGAATGTTTTGGTGAGTTCGGGGCCAAGAGGAAGGCCATTGCTTGTAGAAGGCACAGATGCAGGAGCAGAGAAATGGGGATTCTTCTTGTCAGTGTCCACGTCGGATAAACCAGTGCCTCTGCATTGTGGATTTTGATGTAATTTGTACGGTTCTTGAGAGCGGCAGCACCTTTAGTCATGAGGCATATCGCTTGGTTTGTGTACTCCCCGCGAGTCGGATTTCTTGCCCACGACAAGCTTGACCATCAATGCTGGGGCAGGCTGGATTTCGGTGAGTGAAGCTTCAAAGAGCAGGGTCCAGGGTGTCGTGGTTTTCAATAAAGCCGGGGTTGGCCGTTCAGCAGATGCAATCGATCATGTTGGCAGGTGACTAAGGTTGTGCAGATGTTGCTGCATTCCGCCCGGCATTGTTTGCCGATCAAGCTTCTTTGAACCTATTTGGTATTGCCAGTGCCTGAATTTCTCTCTCCAGTCTGAGTCCTGTGATTCCATTTCATTGAAAGTGAGTAATCACCCTCCTAACTGGCTGGTTTCATATTGGACAGGGTGATGGAGTCCCAGCCAGCCCCGATTTGCGTTTCAAGTTTGCGATGTTCAGGATGTGTCAGGCGACGAAAGCAACCCGACAGGTCCTTCGAATGCGCAGCTGGTCATCCGGATTTTCCATCATGTTCATCCGTACGTTCAATTCCATCGGAGCCAGGTTCAGAGAATTGAGAAGCTTCAAAAGGCAGGCAGCATGGGAGCTGGGAAGCGAGCCAACGGTTTTCAGACACAACGCATCCGTTTGGAGTTCAGTGATTCAGCTGTGCATTGAGGCTACGCCTGCACCCAGCTCAAGCAAGGATGCGTGTCTCTCGGCAAATCATTCATTATCGGAAGAGCTGTGACGTAGCTAGTTGAGTGGATGAGGGAGTTGACTCGCTAGTCTGCTTGCAGTACATGAAGCTGGCTTGTGCTCTGCAGTCTGGCACTAGGGGCTGTTGGTCGACACTCCCCCTGAATGAAATACTGCCTCAGAGTTGTCCCAATCAGGCAGAGAGAGAGGGTTGCAGCTGTTGAGGGCTCAATTGCGTGCATTTTGGCTTGCCACTTCATCTTGACGTGTGAGTCTTCAAAGCGAGAATCTGCACAAGGCATCTTGAGACGGCCTGTGAGATCTAGGCTCCCCCATGGAGTTGTGGTGGAAGAATGTTTTGGTGAGTTCGGGGCCAAGAGGAAGGCCATTGCTTGTAGAAGGCACGGATGCAGGAGCAGAGAAATGGGGATTCTTCTTGTCAGTGTCCACGTCGGATAAACCAGTGCCTCTGCGTTGTGGATTTTGATGTAATTTGTACGGTTCTTGAGAGCGGCAGCACCTTTGGTCATGAGGCATGTGGCTTGGTTTGCGTACTCCCGGCGAGTCGGATTTCTTGCCCACGACAAGCTTGACCATCAATGCTGGGGCAGGCTGGATTTCGGTTGATGTGGGCTGTTTTGGAGAGTGAAGCTTCAAAGAGCAGGGTCCAGGGTGTCGTGGTTTTCAATAAAGCCGGGGTTGGCCGTTCAGCAGATGCAATCGATCATGTTGGCAGGTGACTAAGGTTGTGCAGATGTTGCTGCATTCCGCCCGGCATTGTTTGCCGATCAAGCTTCTTTGAACCTATTTGGTATTGCCAGTGCCTGAATTTCTCTCTCCAGTCTGAGTCCTGTGATTCCATTTCATTGAAAGTGAGTAATCACCCTCCTAACTGGCTGGTTTCATATTGGACAGGGTGATGGAGTCCCAGCCAGCCCCGATTTGCGTTTCAAGTTTGCGATGTTCAGGATGTGTCAGGCGACGAAAGCAACCCGACAGGTCCTTCGAATGCGCATCCGGTCATCCGGAGTTTTCAATGATTTTCATCCGTACGTTCAATTCCATCGGAGCCAGGTTCAGAGAATTGAGAAGCTTCAAAAGGCAGGCAGAATGGGAGCTGGGAAGCGAGCCAACGGTTTTCAGACACAACGCATCCGTTTGGAGTTCAGTGATTCAGCTGTGCATTTAGGCTACGCCTGCACCCAGCTCAAGCAAGGATGCGTGCCTCTCGGCAAATCATTCATTATCGGAAGAGCTGTGACGTAGCTAGTTGAGTGGATGAGGGAGTTGACTCGCTAGTCTGCTTGCAGTACATGAAGCTGGCTTGCCTTGCAGTCTGGCACTAGGGGCTGTTGGTCGACACTCCCCCTGAATGAAATACTGCCTCAGAGTTGTCCCAATCAGGCAGAGATAAAAGTTGCAGCTTTTGAGGGCTCAATTGCGTGCATTTTGGCTTGCCACTTCATCTTGACGTGTGACTTGAGGCGGCCTGTGAGATCCAGGCTGGGTCCTTCATGGAGTTGTGGTCGAAGGATGCTTTGGTGAGTTCGGGGCTAAGAGGAAGGCCGTTGCTTGTAGAAGGCACAGATGCAGGAGCAGAGAAATGGGGATTCTTCTTGTCAGTGTCCACGTCGGGCATGTGGCTTGGTTTGCGTACTCCCCGCGAGTCGGATTTCTTGCCCACGACAAGCTTGACCATCAATGCTGGGGCAGGCTGGATTTCGGTTGATGTGGGCTGTTTTGGAGAGTGAAGCTTCAAAGAGCAGGGTCCAGGGTGTCGTGGTTTTCAATAAAGCCGGGGTTGGCCGTTCAGCAGATGCAATCGATCATGTTGGCAGGTGACTAAGGTTGTGCAGATGTTGCTGCACTTCTTGACTTGACATCTCGAGACAAGACAGGTCTTGCATTTTGCTTTGGCAGCTGCACGGCATGGGATGGAATTTGCATGAGGTATGTTGAGACGGCCTTTTGGCTAGTTTCGCAAGACTCCGCTTTGTGTGAAATGTCATTCAGCATTTGCCCTGGCAGGTGGACGGCATCGAATGGGTTCTACATGCGGTATGTTGAGACGGCCTATTGGCTAGTTTCGCAAGACTCCGCTTTGTGTGAAATGTGATTCAGCATTTGCTCTGGCAGGTGGACGGCATCGGATGGCTTCTACATACGGTATGTTGAGACGGCCTATTGGCTAGTTTCGCAAGACTCCGCTTTGTGTGAAATGTGATTCAGCATTTGCTCTGGCAGGTGGACGGCATCGGATGGGTTCTACATACGGTATGTTGACACGGCCTAGTGGCTAGTTTCGCAAGACTCCGCTTTGTGTGAGATGTGAATCAGCATTTGCTCTGGCAGGTGGACGGCATCGGATGGAATCCACATACGGTATGTTGAGACGGCCTATTGGCTAGTTTCGCAAGACTCCGTTTTGTGGTGAAATGTGATTCAGCATGTGCTCTGGCAGGTGGACGGCATCGGATGGAATCTACATACGGTATGTTGAGACGGCCTATTGGCTAGTTTTGCAAGACTCCGCTTTGTGTGAAATGTGATTCAGCATTTGCTCTGGCAGGTGGACGGCATCGGATGGGATCTACATACGGTATGTTGAGACGGCCTACTGGCTAGTTTCGCAAGACTCCGCTTTGTGTGATATGTGATTCAGCACATTTGTTTTGCTCTGGCAGGTGGACGGCATCGGATGGGTTCTACATACGGTATAATGACACGGCCTATTGGCTAGTTTCGCAAGACTCCGCTTTGTGTGAAATGTGATTCAGCATGTGCTCTGGCAGGTGGACGGCATCGGATGGGTTCTACATACGGTATGTTGAGACAGCCTATTGGCTAGTTTCGCAAGACTCTGCTTTGTGTGAAATGTGATTCAGCATGTGCTTTGGCAGGTGGACGGCATCGGATGGGTTCTACATACGGTATGTTGACACGGCCTATTGGCTAGTTTCGCAAGACTCCGCTTTGTGTGAGATGTGATTCAGCATTTGCTCTGGCAGGTGGACGGCATCGGATGGGTTCTACATACGGTATGTTGAGACGGCCTATTGGCTAGTTTCGCAAGACTCCGTTTTGTGCTGAAGTGTGACTCAGCATTTGCTTTGGCAGGTGGACGGCATCGGATGGAATCTACATGCGGTATGTTGAGACGGCCTATTGGCTAGTTTCGCAAGACTCCGTTTTGTGGTGAAATGTGATTCAGCATGTGCTCTGGCAGGTGGACGGCATCGGATGGAATCTACATACGGTATGTTGAGACGGCCTATTGGCTAGTTTCGCAAGACTCCGCTTTGAGTGAAATGTGATTCAGCAGTGGACGTCATGAGATGGAATTGTTGAGACGGCCTATTGGCTAGTTTCGCAAGACTCCGCTTTGTGTGAAATGTGATTAGCATTTGCTCTGGCAGGTGGACGGCATCGGATGGGTTCTACATACGGTATGTTGAGACGGCCTATTGGCTAGTTTTGCAAGACTACTTGCTAGTTTCGCAAGACTGCGCTTTGTGTGAAATATGATTCAGCATGTGCTCTGGCAGGTTGACGGCATTGGATGGGTTCTACATACGGTATGTTGAGACAGCCTATTGGCTCGTTTCGCAAGACTCCGCTTTGTGTGAAATGTGATTCAGCATGTGCTCTTGCAGGTGGACGGCATCGGATGGGTTCTACATACGGTATGTTGAGACAGCCTATTGGCTAGATTCGCAAGACTCCGCTTTGTGTGAAATGTGATTCAGCATGTGCTCTGGCATACGGTATGTTGAGACGGCCGATTGGCTAGTTTCGAAAGACTCCGCTTTGTGTGAAATGTGATTTTACATTATGGATTGTTGAGACGGCCTATTGGCTAGTTTCGCAAGACTCCGCTTTGTGTGAAATGTGATTCAGTATTTGCTCTGGCAGGTGGAAGGCATCGGATGGGTTCTACATACGGTATGTGAGACAGCCTATTGGCTAGTTTCGCAAGACTCCGCTTTGTGTGACATGTGATTCTGGCAGGTGGACGTCATTGGATGGAATCTACATACGGTATGTTGAGACGGCCTCTTGGCTAGTTTCGCAATACTCCGCTTTGTGTGAAATGTGATTCAGCATGTGCTCTGGCAGGTTGATGGCATCGGATGGGTTCTACATACGGTATGTTGAGACAGCCTACTGGCTAGTTTCGCAAGACTCCGCTTTGTGCAGCATGTGCTCTGGCAGGTGGACGGCATCGGATGGGTTCTACATACGGTATGTTGAGACAGCCTATTGGCTAGTTTCGCAAGACCCCGCTTTGTGTGAAATGTGATTCAGCATGTGCTCTGGCAGGTGGACGGCATCGGATGGAATCCACATACGGTATGTTGAGACGGCCCATTGGCTAGTTTCGCAAGACTCCGCTTTGTGTGAGATGGGATTCAGCATGTGCTCTGGCAGGTGGACGGCATCGGATGGGTTCTACATACGGTATGTTGAGACAGCCTATTGGCTAGCTAGTTTCGCAAGACTCCGCTTTGTGTGAAATGTGATTCAGCATGTGCTCTGGCAGGTGGACGGCATCGGATGGGTTCTACATACGGTATGTTGAGACAGCCTATTGGCTAGTTTCGCAATACTCCGCTTTGTGTGAAATGTGATTCAGCATGTGCTCTGGCAGGTGGACGGCATCGGATGGGTTCTACATACGGTATGTTGAGACAGCCTATTGGCTAGTTTCGCAAGACTCCGCTTTGTGTGAAATGTGATTCAGCATGTGCTCTGGCAGGTGGACGGCATCGGATGGGTTCTACATACGGTATGTTGAGACGGCCTATTGGCTAGTTTCGCAAGACTCCGCTTTGTGTGAAATGTGATTCAGCATTTGCTCTGGCAGGTGGACGGTATCGGATGGGTTCTACATACGGTATGTTGAGATAGCCTTTTGGGCTTGTTTCGCAAGACTCCGCTTTGTGTGAAATGTGATTCAGCACATATTTTTTGCTCTGGCAGGTGGACGGCATCGGGTGGGTTCTACATACGGTATGTTGAGACAGCCTATTGGCTTGTTTCGCAAGACTCCGCTTTGTGTGAGATTTGATCCGGCATTTTTTCTGGCAGGTGGATGGCATTGGATGAACTCTACACCAGGACCAGGTACGTTGACACGACACCTTCCGTCTAGTGTTGGACCTGCTTCAATTTGATATATTTAGTATTTCTTGGGTTCTTTTGATATTTGTGGGGGTGGGGGCCATCAGCTTTTCTATAAGTGCGGACCTGAATCAAGAAAGTGCTTTCTACAATAGACACCCGCGCCACGGAGCCTACGTTTTTGACATTTGCTGAACCATAAAGAAAAACCACACGAAGCACCTCAATATGTTCCATAGTTTTTCGTCGAAGAAAACAAGTTACGGAATGGACAAATCGTAAAGCGCCTCGAGTTGTCAAAGACAAGACTGCATATGTAATAGCAAGGAAAAAACATGGTGTACCCATGGCTCCAGATCCAGATCCGGGGTCTGGCATTTTTTTAAGCTTTTTGGAAGCCAGCTTTTGCCCCAGATGGCTGCAAGCTATAAGGGGTCTTACTTCTCGTGTTCGGGCCAGGTTGGTGCTGCAGGTGCTGGTGAGGGTGCTGTTTGTTTGCTACAGGTGGTGGTTCCTAATGCAGCTTGGATGCTGTTGTGGGTTGCTGGCGGCGCAGCCAGGGTCTCCTGTGCTATTCGGGGCCTATGCTGGTGTTTTTTCCGCATTACTAGAAAAACTCCAGCGGGTGCTGGTCGTTGCTGGGCAGGGTTAAGCATCGGAGCCACAGGGTGCTGTTGCCAGTGTTTGCCAGTGTGTGCTGTTGGGCGTGGGCCAAGCACTGGTCAATGTGTTTTTGTTGGTGTGCTCCATCAAGGTAACATCAGAAGAAGCTCAGAAACAACTCAGCCTTCCCTCCCACTTGAGTTTGAGGCTGAGTCAGGAGCTGAGGTTTTGAGTTTTTTCTGTGTTTGTTTTGAGTTTTTTCTTCTTCTTGTTTTTGTTTTTTGTGTTCTCCCCAACCACCCCCTCAGAAAGAAACTCAAAACAACTCAGAAATAACTCCGAACAAACTCAGAAAGAGCTCAACTCCTGACTCTGTCTCAAACTCAAGTGGGGGGATCGATTGCAAGGCCGAGAATTTTCCTGAGTCTTCCCAGGTTGGGTGGGAGTTTTCCAGGTTGAGTTTTTCGGATTGTTTTTTTTTTTTTTTTTTTTTTTTTTTTAAAGGTTCTTGCAAGTTGCTGGATTTGTGGCCTTTGTGGGCGGTGGTGTGCAATTGCGATTGAGTCAGGGTGGTTGGTGTTGGTATTTGTTTGGCGATGCAGTTGGGGTGCTGGTCAAGGTGCTGATGTAGCCCCCATTGCCATTTAAGGTCTTTTCTGCCGTCCTGAGCTGTGCCTGCACGGGCTTTGCCATGTTGTTTTGTTTTTTGTGAACAACTCGAGGCGTCCTGCAAATTCGAAGAAGGATATCTTGTCCAAAGTTAGCCCAATAGTGCTTTGTTTTTTTGATTTAGACACTATGTTTGCAGCAATGGTTTTTAAAGTTAAGGCCGAACAACTTATGGCGTACAGTTCTTAAACTTGACCCGTGAAGTTTAACATCTACATCAAAGGACTAGCCTCGGATTCGGGGCAGCAAACTTGTTCCACCATATTGCTGAAGTTGTTAGGCCAATGGGTGCATCCTTGCCACCTTCTGTTGGAGCCGCCAAATGGCGCCCTTGTGGCCATGGTTTTTCTTCTTCCTCTTGGTGGCGGCCTCTTTCCTCAGCGCCGGGCATGACTAAAAAAGTCGAATTTGAATCACTGATATCTGCCAGATCCACACACTTGAAGAATCCAAAATCGCTATCAGCAAGACGCAAATCTCAAATCTGTGTATGTCGCACCGTTGATTCATTCCCGGCTGCCTGTGACAGCAAACCGTGCAAGAGCCGGCTAGGCCACGTAAATTGAACCAATGGCAAACATTATGGCGCCAAACAAAGTGTCCGGCCTGACGCCTCCAAGCCTCAACGCGAAGCAATACCCCAGGGCGCGACCTCACGGACCAGCTTGCGCGCAAGGCGGCCGTGAGGATGAAAACTTACCAGCCGGAAGCGCCAGAAGCATACTTGCTTGCGTGACGTGTGGGAACTTGGGGCTCCAAAATGCTCGACAACGGTGCAGGAAAAAGTAGAGAAACGCATCGCAAAGAAATGGTACTGATGCCCCTGAGAGCAATTGCAGAAGACCGCGCGTCTAGCGCGTGCGCGACGCTACCAGACTTGCGGACCCTTCACAGAACTGCAAGTCTCAACGGCGCCCCTTCGCAACTTGCGCAAATAAACCTCAATATTTTCTTCAAGACCTCCAAGCTAGCCTGCAGCGCGCCTTTCAAGAAACGTTTGCCATTGTTTGGGGGTCTCACCGAAACCCCCATGATCTCCTTCGGTTCCCTGGATCAGCCGTTTCTTCGTGAAGCCCTTCTTTTGCGCTTGAAACTTTCCACAAGCGATTGAGTCAAAATTGCATCGGGCAGGCTCTCCTTGACTCCCTCCACAACGCCGGGTAGCAATCTGTCTTCTGAGTCCTTCTGCAACTTGGGCACTTTGACCATACTCGTGAAACCACTTCCAGACCCCAGGGCCAGTTTCATCGCTGCGCACGCCCCTCACAATCTGAAAAGCCGCCTTCGAATACGTACGCGACGCCAATGTCCCCAACACTGTCCTGTGTGTCTCAGCCGCTGACAGAGGCAGACAGCGTCTTAATCGCATGTGGGACTGTTTTGAGTCTCCGGCCCCGCCCCAGAAGCCACCCCAATATCCAGGCGACAAGCGAAAAGCCGATCGGCCAAACAAGAAATCGCTTTGCCAAAGCTGGGTGAATCCCCGTCTGATTGAGTTGAAATTGTCAGCTGTTCCAAGATGCGTTTGGGAATCCCTTCTGCCGGGTTGTATTTGATGAGAGTATCAGGCGTTTTTGTATTCGGGTCCACGGTAAGAGCTCGCATGAAATGTGGCATGGACACCTCGTGCAAGGGGCAGGGCCCGCAATGACTGCAGCAAGCGTAAATGAGATCCTTTGCAACGTCTTGCGCTGTTTGTCTCCATTGCCATGTCGCGGCATGCGTGCAAGACACCGATCTGCCATCAAGCCGCCTGCTGGGTGTCACCACATCTGCTGAATATACTGAGACAGCCGCGCGCAGAAAACATTAGAAACCAAATGCCGCAAATTGGAAAGTCACGCGCATGCAAACCAAAAAGCAGTCGCCCTGACTTCTCCATCCTGGTTTGCCGAAACATTCGCATCTTCACTGCCTGGGCGAGCGTCGCTAACAGTGTGGCTGTCAAGGCCTTGCTCGCTTTGCACGAAACGACTTGTTGGGCTCGCTTCGCGACGCGGTCAAAGAACTGGCGGCGTCTCACATTCCGAAGATCCCGCTCGGTGATCTTCAGAATCTCGAGCGCCATGAAGTAGCGCAAAAGCTTCAGACGCTTTGGTGCCCGCGTCGGGAGGGTTGAATATTGCCGAACTGACATCTCGGCACTGCGCCCGCTCTTGCAACCATAGCGATGCCACCGAGAGATGGCGCGCACGCCTGCTCGAATTGAAGGAAATATTCCGCTTCTCCCGACAAGAATGTGATGGCTTTCTGACCACCCGCGCATGACAGGATTCAAGCCTGAACTGATGCTGAAGTCACTGCTGTCACTCTCCGCTTCAATCAGGTGCTTGTCATCTTTGCGCACGGTCCAAACTGCTGCAACTGCACCGTCTTGCTCCAAGCAACAAACAGATACAAACAGTAATCCTTGGTGTGCTGCAGGTGCCGCGAAACATGCTCCAATGCGCTGCTCGTGCGCGAACACACCGTGCGGGGCCAAACTCAGCAAACCTCGTACCTCGGCTCCTTGTTCTCGGCACATGTGCTCTGAGCCAACTGGGACAGGTGTTTCGGGTTGGGGCCTGCCAGAACGCCTTCGTGTCCAACCTGGTACACATTGTTAGGACAGTACACTCGTCGCCCGTTTCCCCAACACTGCGAGAGTGCATCAAGAACACTGTCAATAGAGGACTTGTCACAAGTGAGCACCATGTCGTAAGAATTCTCAACATGGACAATCACAAGCAAACGCATATCCCGGTGCTTGTGCCTTAAGACAGTTGCTATATGTCCTAAATCTGTGCCTCGCAGGATATCTGACCTGATGCTGCGGACCTCTGCCCGAGCAAATATTTCATGAGCAGGGGGCTCACCCCAGCTCTTAGCAGAAGAAATGGCCACAGGCAGATCTTTAGGGCATCTCGAACATCTGCAGTGTAAAACGGGCCCTCATGTACAGCTGCGCTTGTGTCTCCCACAAAGCCATATATACAAATTGCACATTTGCATTATGCTGGGGGCTTGGCCTGCATTTGCCTCATCTGGGGCCTCGCGTCGTCACGTCTGCCATGCCTTCAACACCGGCTAACACCGGAAGCCCCACCATCAGCTCTTGCAAGGTGGCGCTGTCCAGCAACATTGCCTGAGAACATTTCCGTTTGCCACTGAGTGCGGGGGCTGCGGCAGCTCTGGGTTTGAAACCGCATCTTCAACGCCCTGAGGTTGGCGATTCGCACGGCGGCCCACATGCTTCAATCTGAGAGCTTTTTCATCCGGCTTGTGGTTTTTAAGGCCAAATGGAAGAACTGCTGTTGCAAGAACTGCTTCACCAAACGCCCAAGTCTTGCCTCTTGTAGCTGGTATCCGTGAGGAGTCCTCCTCGAACCTCTATGCGCATGGAATCTGTTGTAAGTGAAGCTGGCATGCTGGGTGGCCCACGGGAAAATGTGACAGCTGCTTGGGATCTGCTCCTCAATCTTCTGCTCCCGGGATTTGCGGTACGTGTTTGCCAAACGCCCGAAAGTTGCATCTCCGTCGCCAAACCAAGGCGCCTCCTTGCCTTTTGCACCGATCTCAACAGCTGTTTCTGAAGGCTCACCATCTGCTTGTGCCACCAATCCACCAAAACCTAGCTGCATGTGTGCTGTCTCAAACTTTGGGCACCCGTGCCGCTCGCTGCAACTGCAATCATATTTGTGTGGCTGCCAGTGGCCACAAGCAACTTGCGTAACTCGGAATGTCATCTTCTTCAGCATGAACCGCTTCTCTTGCTTTCCTCTGGCGCAGTATAGGTCGCCCAGCTTGTTCCTCATTGAACTGATATCTGCAAACTTGTCTTCCTTCGCTCTGCCCAGCAAAGTGCAAACTTGGCACCAATTCTGGTATGGGACATGTGCCAACTTGTGTAAATTACGTTCGCCCCGGTGCGGAAGTCGAGGTCTTGGCAGTTGTTGTGCTGGCCGTGTCTGCTCTTGCTCGCTGTGCCTGCAGCCAACTTTGCCGCAAGGTCAGTGTGGGCACGCAACGATTTTGCTTTGCTGCCATGTGCTGAAATGCCTGCCTCTCTGCGTGCTGCCTTGAGTAGGTCGCGACCTTAGGTTCGGTGTCACGCTGTCCAACCCAGTGAGCCCAAGTCTGCGCCGTGAGTGTTCAGTTGCATTGCTGCCTCATCCTCAAACTGCGCATCAGGATCCGGAGAGAAATTCAACACATCAAGCCCCGAACACACCGTATTTGCTTCCAAGTCTTTGGGCTTATCGTTTAACTTTGAAGAAAGGTTCATCCAAGGCCATGTAGTCGGCCTCATGTTCCACCTGCTTCCATGTTTTCCAACCCTCGCAACTGCAAATCCTGCAAGGCCACCAAACATTGCTGTGAGTGCACCGCTGCTTAGCTCCCAAAGTCACAAGCGTAGGTTTGCCACCTGCTAGCGAATGCTACCCAGCTTGTTGCATAGTCTGATCAGAGTATTACCAATTGAAACCTGCTGCGTGCGCAACCTCGATCTGCGCTCTTTGACGTACTGTGAAGGCTTGATGCAGCAATGGCAAGTGTGCGTCGACTTGTGCCTTGGCCAGGTTTGCAAGATTGCCCAGGCTTGCCGTGCTGCTTGGCTTGTCATTGGATTTCCGCAACCTTTCGAGTTAAATGCTTTGCACGTGCGGTGTCTACAAAGTCCCCACCATCTGTAGAACGTGCTTGCGCGAGTTGCGTCGCCAGAAAAAGCGAAAGTGCTCTGGTGGACGGCTGATACTCACGAAGCAGCTGTCTATACACTGTATGCTTCACATCCGTTCTGTGCGTTCACTTGGCCCAGTTGGCGCACAGCAGTGCTCGACCTTGCACATATGATCCCAACATAGCCTCCGAGCTCTTACTTTCACCATGCCCTGCCTCAACCTCTTCGAGCTCATCTGCATAAGCTGGGTCCATGGCCACGATGAGATTCTGCCACTGCGCGTAACTTGGGGCTGTTGCGCCGCAAGTTAGCAAACTGCCTGATTCTCGCACCGCATGGGGACGTGCCCTGACGCTCTTGCAGTGAATGCAAACCGCAAAGTGAAGTCCAATGAAACCATGCGCCGTGCTGTCTGTTTGCTCAGGTTGCTTTCTTGCACGAGAACAGGGGCACTACCAAACCAAGCGTCGAGTGTCACAGATATTTATTGGTGTGACTAGCTAGACAGGCTATACATGTTGTTCCGACCAAGCTCGAGTGCGCAAGGGGTGTCATGGTTAACAGACAACCAAACATGTCTGAAACAGTCAGCGAGAAACATGCGCTCCAGCCTACAGATTAACAGTTAAGGCCAGATGTTGAAAATGCTTCTCATAGGCACCATGGCTCTTGTTCAAGAAAAATAGTGAAAAGTTGTCTTCAAGAACAAACCTTTCTCAGTCAAAAAACCAAGTTTAAGACTTTAAGCGGGCGCATTGCGAACAAAAATGACAAGGTTCTTGTAGTCCCACGCCACAGTTTAAATGAAATGATGCTGCAATTTGATTAGTTCACATGCTGTAAGATAAGCCCGTAATTTTATCGGTTTCAAAAACACAGGCTCCGTGGCGTCTAGCGTTATACACATAGACATATGGAAGCAGGTCCAACATTACCTTAGGGCTGCTAGCGTCAGGTAAGAAAGAATGTTAAGTTGGAGATACCACGGCAGATTGCGGTCTGCTCAACCAGCTTGCAGTGATGAGCGCAGCCCCAAGAGGCTGCTTGCGCACAAAAAATGGAAACAGCTTGCCGTGATGAGCGCAGCCCCAAGAGGACTTCACTCACAAGTGAAACGGAGGTGATGAGCGCAGCCCCTAAGTGAAGCGGACACAGCTTGCGGTGATGAGCGCAGCCTTGCCAATCCCAAATTGCCAGCCTGTGTGCTTGCGGGCAGGGTATGTGTGCGTGTGCCATTTCTTTGCGTGCTTGGCTCTTCTTTGTTTTGCTGGTCCGGCGGTGCTGTGGGCGCTGGCTTGGTGCCTGGCGGCGAGGCGAAGCGGGGCAAGGCAAGGCAAGGCAAGGCAAGGCGAGGCAAGCAAGGCGCGCAAGGCAAGCAAGGCGAGCGAGGCAAGCAAGGCAAGCAAGCGAGCAAGCAAGCAGGCAGCCAACGCACCAACAAACACACTAGACAGCGAGCAAGCCAGCCAGCCAGCGAGAGCAAACAAACAAAGCGACGAGCGCGCGAGCAAGGCGCCAAAACGCACGGGCACGCGCGCATGTGCGCGGAGTTGACTTATCTGTATGAGTCGGTTTCAATATTGCCAGCTTGCATGTTTTGCGCTTCTTGTTTCGTGGTGTGGCGCTGCTGCGCCGCTGATGCGGGCCCGCCGCCTAGCCCGCTGGCTTGGCGCCTGGCTCCGTGCTTTTCGGCGGACGGTCTCAATACAGGACACACGGTGTGTGCGAGTTTGTGTAGCGTGTGTGTAAGTCTTGTGTGAGCGTGGTTGTGTTTTTTGTTTGTTTGTTTGTTTGTTTGTTTGTTTGTGTGTGTGTTGGTGCCAACCCGTGCCCTAGGTTTATGTTGCCGCCACCGACGCCTTTCAGGGATTTTGTTGACCCCGCCAACACTTTTGAGGGTGCATGCTGTCCCAACCAACACTGTTTCAGCTTATATGAGGGGTTTATGCGCTGGCCCCACCAACACCACCAACTTTTTAGGGGTTCTGTTTGGCCCCACCACCAATAGGGCTTATGTTGCCGCCGCCGACACCTTTTAGGGTTTACGTGGGCCCCGCCAACTTTTAGGGTTTTTGTGGGTCCAGTAGGGTTTACGCTGGCCCCTTCAACACTGTTTTGGGCTTATGCTTGCCCCATTAACATTGTTAATAACAACAAGTATTAGCGTTCATATTGGCCTCCAGGCACATTTTAGGGTTTATGTTGGGAAGACCAGTATTGTTTAGGGTTTGCTGACTACTTGTTTTTGCTCACACCACCACTAACGGCGCGGAGCGTTTCGCTCATTTTTATACGAACACGTCCGACCGCGTTTCCCGCTGTTCTGGTCGACGCCTTGATGACTTTGGTGGGGTGGGGTGGGGTGGGGTTTGCAGCGTACGGGGCGCAAGTTGCTCGGATGCCGCTGTTGTGTGGTTTAGTCGCAAGTTTAGTCCCGGACACAGTATCGCGCAGGCCGAATTTGGACTTTTAGCGTGTGTCATCGAATCTTGCTAATTACGACTGTCCGCCGAAAGCTCCAAGACTATGGCGTACACATCAGTTCTGTGAGCCAGTTCGCTGCAGTTTGCCAAGAATGTTCTCTTGCCTCGAGATAATTGAAAGTTTGGAAAGACGTGCAGAGGTGGCTGCCACCTTGTGTCATGCTAAGAAGAAGGGCGGGCTGAATCCCGAGCGATGGCGATATTCGCATAATTTCCAATGGCGAACACGCGTGATTGCTTGCAGGAAACAATGCCGGAGTTATTTCATGTCCAGAATCCTGATTGGGCGTTCATCAGGGTTGTGAATTCCTCCGCGCCGTTAGTGGCGGCGTGACCTTGTTTTTGGGTTTTTGTTGGGGGACATTCGGTATTTGTGGGTGTGTTGGTGTCAACCCGCACCCGCCGCCAACACTGCTTAGGGTTTCACAAACAGTGTTTTAGGGTTTATGTAAAGTTTCTAACACTTTTAGGGTTTATGTTGGCCTCAATGCAGTTTATGTTGCCGCCGCCGACACCTTTTAGGGTTTATAACGCCTTTCAGGGATTTTGTTGACCCCGCCAACACTTGAGGGTGCATGCTGTCCCAACCAACACTGTTTCAGCTTATATGAGGGGTTTATGCGCTGGCCCCACCAACACCGCCAACTCCTTTTAGGGTTTCTGTTTGGCCCCACCAACACCCTTTACATTTTGTGTTAACCCCACCAATTAATAGGGCTTATGTTGCCGCCGCCGACACCTTTTAGGGTTTACGTGGGCCCCACCAACACCTTTTAGGGTTTTTGTGGGTTTATGTTGGCCCCAATAGGGTTTATGTTGCCGCCACCGACGCCTTTTAGGGTTTACGTGGGCCCCACCAACACATTTATTTTAACGGCTTTGCTGGCCCAATCAACGCCTTTTAGGGTTTACGCTGGCCCCTTCAACACGGATTAGGGTTTATGCTTGCCCTATTAACACTGTTCATAACAACAAGTTTTAGCGTTCATATTGGCCTCCAGGCACATGTTAAGGTTTTTGTTGGGAAAACCAACGTTGTTTAGGGTTTGCTGACTACTTAGGGTTTATGTTGGCCCCAATACAGTTTATGTTGCCGCCACCGACACCTTTTAGGGTTTATAACGCCTTTCAGGGATTTTGTTACACTGTTGAGGGTGCATGCTGTCCCAACCAACACTGTTTCAGCTTATATGAGGGGTTTATGCTTTGGCCCCACCAACACCACCAACTCCTTTTAGGGTTTCTGTTTGGCCCCACCAACACCCTTACAATTCCCCACCAATTAATAAGGCTTATGTTGCCGCCGCCGACACCTTTTAGGGTTTACGTGGGCCCCACCAACACCTTTTAGGGTTTTAGTGGGTCCAGTAGGGTTTACGCTGGCCCCTTCAAAACTTTTTTTTTTGGGTATATGCTTGCCCCATAACATTGTTCAGAACAACAAGTTTTAGGGTTCATATTGGCCTCCAGACAAATTTTGGGGTTTATGTTGGGAAGACCAGTATTGTTTAGGGTTTGCTGACTACTTGTTTTTGGTTTATGTTGGTGGACATTCGGTGTTTGTGTGCGTGTGTGTGTGTGTGTCACCACAGCGGGCCCGGCCTGACCCGACAAGAGACATCCATGGGTAGCGGCCCTGCCATCAAAACTCACTTTGCTCTCAAACTAGACCCCGATTATCCCAACTCCTATTGCCATGCCACAACGTGTGTTGCGCAAGCCCGGCGCTGTGCAAATCAGAGCTGCGCGTAGCAGCTCTGTAAGCTGCCCTGCTGAGATGTGCAGACGGCTACGATAAGATGTGCTGCGGAAGGCTGTGTGAAGACGTGCTGCGCAGCGAGGCTATGTTGAGAAGCGCTGAGAAGCAAGGCTCTGTAGCAAAGCTGCGCTGAGATGTGTTTGGGCCGGAGCTTGCGCCTAAAGCTTGCGATGTTTGAGCCGACGCCTGTGCAACGCGGCCTACTTGTGTACTTAGATCCTACCGAATCTACGGAATCTTGGAAATGAACGTCGTGTACTACTTTCGTTCTCGACACTTGCGATTTTTGAGCCATAGCTGCAGAAGTCTACTTTGCGTACTACTTTTGCACTTAAACGTGCGATTTTCGAGCCGGAGCTGCAGAAATACAACTTGCATACCCTAGCTGAAGAAGCGCACTTCGCGCGCTACTTTCGCGCTTAAAACTTGCGCTTTTCCATCCGGTGCAGACTTCGCGGACTACTTTCGTACTATGGTTGATCAGACACGTGCGATCCCGCAGAGGGCTCGTCAACCAGCAGCGAAATTCTCACGACGTCACAGCGAGAGCGATCCGACACACACACACACACGATTCCCGAAAGGGTTCATTGGCAAGCTTTCAAATTCGCACCGCGCCACAGCGAGAGCGACCCCACGATCCCCGTAGAGGGTTCGCCAGCGAGCTTTCAGATTTGCACAACACGCGCAATGCTCGGAGGGGTGAAGTTCGCACGGCGCCACGACGAAAGCGCTCCGACA
Source organism: Effrenium voratum (assembly GCA_963377175.1). Taxonomy (NCBI): domain Eukaryota; class Dinophyceae; order Suessiales; family Symbiodiniaceae; genus Effrenium; species Effrenium voratum. The sequence continues at coordinate 23,331 of CAUJNA010000438.1, read as the reverse complement.
CGCACGATCCCCGGAGAGGGTTCTGGCCAGCGGTGACATTCGCACGGCGCCACAGCGAGAGCGCTCCGACGCACAACACCTCCGCAGATTCATTTCACCAGCGCCGGCCAACCCACCCCGCAACAACAGAACATAGAGTTAAAGGCTTGGGCTGCGTACGCTAGGCTGCGGCTAAAGCTCGGGCTGCTAAGCCAAGCTGCCAGGCTGCGTGGGCCAGGCGCGCCAGTCGCAGCGCAAGCACTGCGCAAGCAAAGCTGTCCAACGCTAAGCTGCAAGCGTAAGGCTGCGCAAACAGCAACTCTTTTTTCCCCAAAGAACCCTTCGCGAAGCTTTCGGGAGAAAAGAAAAATCGTTTGGCCCCAGACGGTTGTTCCTGCCATCAAAAGCAGGATGTCACGCATAAGACTCGCACGCCTCAGCGAGAGCGCATGCACCAACGGGAACCCAATTTCGTGCGAGACAGTCGCAGCAAAGACAACCTGGCACTCGCACGGCCAACACTTTGAGCGCACCCCCCCCCCCCTCGCCAACCCCAAAAAAGGCTAAGACTTGCTTTGAGGTTCTCAACGCAAAGCCAATACTAAACCCTTCCTCCGAACCCAGATCCACTCAAGGAGGCTCTGCAGGCGGGCTTAAATTAAGGGTCACCAAAGGGCTGCCTTGTGCGACAAGGTTTTTCTCATTAGACCTCCTTTAGTTCCCTGACAAGGTTTCGGGCACCTTCCCTGTATTTTGAGGGGCGCGTCGGGCGCGTGGGAACTCTCTCTGTCTCTCCCTCCCTCTCTGCGGGATGGGTGGCACAGCATTTTCACAAACAGGGGTGCGAGGGTGGTTTGAGCTCGGCGGGCCCTCTGTGGATGTCTTGGCCACTGAATGTCTTGGCCGCAGCGAGCCCTTTGCCGAGATTGCGAGCGTCGAAGCCTTTCGTAGCACGTGTGCGAAGAGCAACTTTCGCCGAACACTTTCGCAGGGTTTCTTTTTGATTTAGGTGACTTGGTGGAGGTGTTGTTGTTTTGGCTGTTTTGTTGGTTTGGCTTTGACCTTGCGCTGGCACCGAGCACCGGCGCAAAGCAACTTCCACAGGGCAACTTGTGTGGAGCACTTGCAGAAACTTGCGCAGAGCAACGTGCGCAGCATACTTGCGCAGAGGACTCGCGGCAACTTTGCGCAAAGCAACTTGCTCAGAGCGGAAAGACGGAGCGCTCGCGCCGCCAAACACACGCACTTGTTGGACTTCTCGCTCCGAGGCAGGTTATCAGCCGTAGGGCTCGATTTGGTCTTGTTTGCACAAGCGTATTTACGGACTTATTTGCACTAAGAAGCGGAGGAGTGGAATGTTCAGGAAGCCCAAGTGCTGCCGTGTCTTGTCCTGACAGCTCAGGGACCTTGGGGGCAAGTAGCTTAATATCATCGTCAAAAAGTGGGCTTTCGTACTTGACGAGGACTTGGAAGGAAGATTGCAGAAGCCCATTTCAACAATGAGAAGCTCTCTTGATTTTTGTCGGAACAGAGGACGTGTGATCTTGGACACCAACCAGTGCCCAGTAACACACTGCAGCTGAGAGTGTTTGTTCCTCTGCGAAGTGACGGCCGCCAGGCAAGCTTTTCTAGCGCTCCCCTGCTATGGTTCTGAGCGCACAAGTCATGACCAAAACCTAGCAGGCGAGCGCTGAAAGCATTGGAAACCAAAGTCATGATCAGAACCGCAGCAGAAGAACCGCAACAGACGAGCGTGGAGGGAAAGCCATGGTCCAAACCACAACAGACGAGCTGCAAGCGCGGAGGGGCCAAAGTCATGCTCAGAACCTATCCTATGCGCGGCCAAAGTGATGGTCAGAACCGGGCAAAGTTATAGCAGCAGACAATCTGTGAATAGATTACGTCACAACAAGTTACACGCTGCCATTTGGCTCAAGCAATGCCCGTATAATTTCACAACAGTATCGTGGTTGGCGGCGGCATAGACACAAAAGATCGACCTACGGAGAGGGTACTGTTTCGAACATAATCGGGATATCGTGACCTTTCCGAGGGGCAACATAACCACTGTTGTCGGGGTACCAAAGAAGCCCCATCGGTTTCTCAGGTTGTCAGCCGTGGGCTTGTCCCACGTGCTGTGAGACAAAGATTGATGAAAACCTAGAGGTCTGAACCCAGCTTCATATTGAATCAGTCGATATTTACATTGCCAAGTGGTACAAGTGGAGACACTATCGTTGTGAGTGCTGGACCCGTGGCAGCGAGCCAGCACAGCGAAGTGATGCCGGCGTTGATCAGACCATGGGAGCAAGGGCTTCCTCCCGGCCAAGAGTACCGTCAGAAGAAGATGATGGGCGGACACGAATCCGCAAATCTTGTAAGGGAGAAAAGTCATCCTCCCCGTGTACTACTCGATGATGATTTGCGGAAAGCCCAAAGAAAGGCGGAAGTACAGATGAGCGAAGCTGCCGAGCAGTATGACGAGAACCGTGCATTGAAGGAGGAATGTGCATCGTTACGATCATCTGTAAAGGACCTAGAATCTGATGAGGCGGATACCCTGGAATCCCAAGTTGCGTATGTTCATGGGAGAATGAGAGATGAATGCAACTGGGCGATGGACCAGCTAGACGGAGAACAGTGACATCTCAGCTTCATTACGGATAGCGATTGAAGCCACCAATGAGTATCAATTGATGGTGAGCCGTAATACCGACTTACGGACGTCATGAGAACGAGCGTCTTCGAGAGGCGATGAAGCAAGAAGAGTCGATTGTGCAAGCCAAACTGAGAGGTGTGGAGATGTACCAGAACAACATAGTTACCTACAAAGATGGACAGATGCAAACCTTGAGGGATCAAATGCAGCACCTGTCCGAAGGTGAATCAAGGGAAGAATGGTTCCGATCAGCTAAGAAGCTAGCCGGTCAGAGAGTCACAGCAATCTCATCATAAAGTTATTCTCTCGCGGAGCTTTGCTCCAATGGAAAGGAACAAGCCTGGAAGTGCGGATCGTTTAACGGCCTCACTCTCCAGGTGAGTTCTAAAGACGATCGTGTCTGGGTGAAAGGGGGCACTTGACGGACCTCTGGATACCACCACATTTCGGTGGGAAGAGTTCCTGTATTTCCACCATGTATGTGAGGAAGGATGACCCCTCTTCTCAGCCTTCGGAGGACACCTGGGGGCATCTGGCCTCTAGATCCTTTGGTCATCTACACAAGGTACTGTGAGACCTTCATCGAGGGCTACAAGAACCGCGCTCAAACTATGCCGCGTCGATTCGTGAGAATTGACAGCGACGAAAATGAGCGTAAGGCGATCGCGGGAGGGTAACTCCGGAGAACCTAAGGAACTTCAAGGACAACCCCGTTACTGCAAGGACGTGGATCTCCACTGGGGTACCCTCATTATTGGTTTGGTCTTGTTTTGCCTGTGCCCAGGACATCTTGGATTACACCGGGCTTGGCGTGGTTTTCAAAACGATCTACGAAAATCTGACTGCCGTGGAGACACGAATGCGGTTGGGCAAGCTGATCGAGAACGCCATGACAAAGTGCAAGCGCTTGAAGACGTATACCACGACCAATGACAAGTGGATGACCGCGATCCCTCCTGGGGGTTTGGAAACATTCTGGGAACGTTTGCAGAACTGTTGTAGGGAGCGGGAAATGTCGGATCGGGATTTCAACAAGGTCTACATCGCATTGGTTGACAAAGAAGGGGTACGGCAAGACCATGCTTACTAGGTACACTGTGAAGTGCGATTCTGCGGGAGCCAAAACCAGGAACGCTCTATTCAGTCAGGGATGACCAATCTTATCTTTGCGATGAGGAGGATTAGTGAGATCCGTGGGCGAGGACATGATCCCGTACCCACTGGTTCCTTCAATCCTACATGAAGGCGGACGACAGGGACAAGGTGTTGGAATGGGCCGCGGCTCAGAATTGCCTTCTGACCATGTTGTTCTGCTGCCACAACCTGGTGCGAATCGATCAGCTCCGGAAAATCCTCTGCGGATCGAAGGACAGGTTTGCGATCCAAGAGTGGCTTTGGCAAAGATATAAGGAACCGGCAGTTCGAAAGCTGAGGTCACCGGCATCCCGGAGGACCTGGTGGTAAGCGGCTACGTAGCAGTGGGCCGCAATCGCGTCTGCAATTTCGGCGAGGGATCAATTTTCGGACTGCCTGCGGGAGACCGAATCCGAGCTCAACTGCAACCCAAGGAAGAGCCATCGACCAATTCTGCTTCACGGCGGACGATGACAAGAATCCGAGGGTCTTTGCTGGAGTGAAGGTGAACCTCCCCGCTTGGTATAGCGGGCCAAAGGCCGCGCCTGAGGCTAAATCCAGGCCGAAGGCACCAGCGGAGGCTGCGGACCTGACTCTCCGGCACTGGACGAGCACGGGACGAGCGCCGGAATGGGTAGAGCGCGAGCCACCCCCGGAAACTTCTGGAAAATGTCCGGGCATAGAAGCGCACAGACAGAGCACCAGACGAGCGCTTGGACTAGACGAGCGCATACGAGCGCTGGACGAGCACTAGACGAGCACTAGACAAGCACTAAGAGGAGCACTATAGACGAGCGCTGGACGAGCGCTAGACGAGCGCTAGACGAGCACTAGACGAGCGCTAGACGAGAACTAGACGCTAGACAGTGCGCAAGACGAGCGCTAGACGGGCATGCACTAGACGAGCGCTAGACAAGCACTAGACGGAGCGCTAGACAGACGAGCGCTGGACAAGCACTAGACGAGCACTAGACGAGCGCTAGACAAGCGCTACATAGAGCACTAGACGAGCACTAAGCAGAACACTAGACGCGCGCTGGACGAGCACTAGACGAGTACTAGACACTAGACAGAGCACTAGACGAGCACTGGACGAGCGCACTACACAAGCACGAGATGAGCACTGGACGAGCGCTAGAAGAGCGCTAGGCAATCTAGTGCTCGTCTAGTGCTCGTCGGGCGCTCGTCTAGTGGTCGTCTAGTGCTCGTCCAGCGCTCGTCTGGCGCTTTGTCTAGTGCCCTTCTATGCCCGGAAATTGTCCAGAAATTTCCGGGGGTGGGTCGTGCTCTCCCCATTCCGGCGCTCATCCAGTGCAGGGTCATCAGCACAGGTGATCGAGGAACTAAGGTGGGGAGTACTATGTGATCAAAAGCGGCATGGAAGAGTGGGGGATTCAGCGGTATCCGGGAATGGGTGGCAAATTGCCAACGGAGATCAAAGGTCTGATGTGGTATGTCCTCGACAGGAGGCGAATCCTCTCTTCTGTTGAAGTCCCAAACCATTGGGGAGATTGAGGACAAGATCTTGACAAATCTGTCGGAGAAGGAGAAGGAGATTATGAGATCGACAGAAGTGAGCGGACTGGAATCCTCGAGTTTCCGATTCGAGCCTGTGACGGAGGACCTGAAGGAATGCATGGCCGAGAAGTCTTGGACTTGGACATCAATAGGAACCCCGTGACCGCTTGTCGGGCTCGGTGGTCCACGTGGACGATGTGATGGAATACCTCTGCGACCAATGCAAGCATGGGACAGAAGGAGATCTTGCGGACAATGGCGACCGAGACCGTTGCGTACTTTGTGCGGGAGCGGAGAGCTTCGACGGGTATGGGAACAAGAGTGATGCTAAAGTGTTCAACGAAACTCCGCATGTCTTGGCACGAACCGGAGGGTGGCCCATGTCTTGGCACGACTAGCAACGAACACCAGGCTGGCCCATGTCTTGGCACGAACACCAGACTGGCCGCATGTCTTGGCACAAACACCAGGCTGGCCGCATGTCTTAGCACAAACACCAGGGGCCCATGTCTTGGCACGAACAACAGGTCTTGGCACGAACACCAGGCTGGCCCACAACTGGCCGCATGTCTTGGAACGAACACCAGGCTGGTCCATGTCTTGCACCAGACTGGCCCATGTCTTGGCACGAACACCAGACTGGCCACATGTCTTGGCACAAACACCCAGCCGCCCATGTCTTGGGCACGAACACCAGACTGGCTGCTTGCCTCGGCGCAAACACCAGCTCGCCCTTGGCACGATCAGCAGACTGGCCGCATGTCTTAGCACGAACGCCGAGGCTGGCCCATGTCTTGGCACAAACACTAGGCAAGCGCCAAACTGGCCGCATGTCTTGGCGCGAACCCAAGCGTGTCTTCTACATTGGCCCATGTCGTGGCACGAACACAAGGCTGGCCGCGTTGGCACGAACACCAGGCAAACACCAGGCTGGCCGCATGTCTTGGCACGAACCCAAAGTTGGCCCATGTCTTGGCACGAACACCAACAAACAGCAGGGTGGCCCATGTGTTGGCGCGAACACCAGGCTGGCCCATGTCGACTGGCCGCATGTCTTTGAACGAACACCAGGCTGGCCGCATGCCTTGGCGCGAGCGCCAGCTCGTCCATGAACAGCAGACTGGCCGCATGGTTAATGTCGTGGCACGAACACCAGACTGGCCCGTTGTCTTGGCACGAACAGCAGAACACCGCATGTCTTGGCACGAGCACCAGGCTTGTCCATGTCTTGGCACGAACACCAAACTGGCCCGTGTCTTGGCACGAACACCTGGCTGGCCGTGTGTCTTGGCACACCAACACCAAATTGGGCTTCACGAGCAGACTGCTGCATGCCTTGGCACAAAAACCAGGCTGGCCAGCATGTCTTGGCACGAACACCAGGCTGGCCGCATGTCTTGGCACGAACACTGGGCTGGCCCATGTCAAGGCACGAACACCAGGCTGGCCGCATGTTTTGGCGCACGACAACCAGGCTGGCCCATGTCTTGGCACGAACAGCAGACTGGCCGCATGTCTTGGCACGAACACCATGCTGGCAGCATGTATTGGCACGAGCGCCAGGCTGCCCGCATGTCTTGCCACGAAACCCAGGCTCACCATATGTCTTGGCACGAACACCACATGTCTTCCTTGGCACGAAAAACCAGGTTGGCCATGTCTTGTCAGGGGCACCAGACTTGCCGCATGTTGGCGCGAACACCAGGATGGCCGCATGTCTTGCCACGAACACCAGACTGGTCGCGGCACGAACACCAGGCTGGCCCAGACCAGGCTGGCCCGTGTCTTGGCACGAACACCAAGCTGGCCCAAACGAGGCTGGCCGCATGTCTTGGCACGAACACCAGACTGGTCGCATGCCTTGGCACCATCAGGCTGGCCCTTGTCTTGGCACGAAGACCAGGCAGGCCCATGTCTTGGCACGAACACCAGGCTGCCCATGTCTTCGCACGAACTTCAGACTGTCACGAACACCAGACTGGCCGCATGTCTTGGCACAAACGCCAGCCTGGCCGCAAGTCTTGAGGCTGGCCTCTCTTGGCACGAACACTGGCCCTTGTCTTGGCACAAACACTGGTCCATGTCTTGGCACGAACGCCAGACTGGCCGCATGTCTTGGCACGAGCACCAGGCTGGCCCATGTCTTGGCACGAACTCCAGACTGGCCGTCTTGGCACGAACGCCAGACTGGCCGTATGTCTTGGCATGTGGCCCATCCGGGATCAGGCTGGCCCGTGTCTCCATGTCTTTGCACGAACATCAGACTGGACCATGTCTTGGCACAGGCTGGCTGTATGCCCGGCATGAGCACCAGGCTGATGGCACGAACGCCAGGCTGGCTGCATGTCTTGGCACCAACACCAGGCCGCCCATGTCTTTGCACGAACACCAGACTGGGCCGCGTTTCTTGGCACGAGCAGGCCACCCACATCTTGCGAACACCAGCTGGCCCATGTCCAGGCTGGCCCATGTCTTGGCACGAAAACCAGGACGTGGCACAAACACCAACCAAAGGCCAGGCTGGCCCATGTCTTGGCACGAACACCGCATTGGCCCATGTCTTGGCACGACAACAAGGCTGGCCGCGAACACCAGTTTGGTCCATGTCTTGGCACGACCACCACAGTGGCTGAATGTCTTGGCACGAACAGGCTGGCTGCATGGCCCATGTCTTGCACGAAAACACCCCAGACTGGCCCATGTCTTGGCATGAACACCAGGCTAGCACGACAACCAGGCTGCGGGCACGAACAGCAGACTGGCCGCATGTCTTCGCACCAACACCAGACTGGCCGCATGCCTTGGCGCGAACACCAGCTCGCCCATGTCTTGGTAGAACAGCAGACTGGCCCATGTCTTGGCACGAACACCAGACTGGCCACATGTCTTGGCACGAACAACGTTCGTGCCAGGCTGGCCCATGTCTTGGCACGACAACCAGGCTGGCCAATGCCCGGCACGAGCAGCAGACTGCGCCAGACTGGTCGCATGTCTTGGCACGAACAGGCTGCCCGCATGTCTTGGTACGAAAACCAGGCTCACCACATGTCTTTGCGCGACCACCAGGCTGGCCCATGTTTTTTTGCACGAAAAACCAGGCTGGCTGCATGTCTTGCCACGAACACCAGACGGGTTGCGGCACGAACACCAGGCTGGCTCACGTCTTGGCACAGGCACCAGGCTTGCCCATGGCCTGGCACGAATACCAGGCTGGTGCATGTCTCACGAACGCCAGACTTGCCTTGAACACTAGGCTGGCCTGTCTCTTGCCACGAACACCACACTGGCCCATATCCTGGCACCAATACTAGGCTGGTCCATGTCTTGGCACGAACACCTGGCCGCAGGTCTTGGCACGAACACCGGGCTGGCCCATGTCTTGGCACGAACACCAGACTGGCCGTCTTGGCACGAGGCTGGACGCATGTCTTGGCTCGTTTTGGCACGAACACCAGGCACGAGGACAATAGACTGGCGCATGTCTTGGCACAGGGTGGCTGCATGTCTTGCACGAACACCAAGCTGGCCCATGTCTTGGCACGAACGCCAGGCTGGCCGCTTGTCTTGGCACGAACACGAGAGTGGCCGCATGTCTTGGCACGAACACTGGCCGCCTGTCCGCACGTCTTGGCACGAACACCAGGCTGGCCCATGTCTTGGAACGAACACCAGACTTGACTAGGCGCTAGGCTGGCCCACGTCCTGGCGAACATTAGGGTGGCCCATGTTTTGGCACGAACACCAGACGCTGCATGTCTTGGCACGAAGACCAGGCTGGCCGCATGTTTTGGCACGAACAGTAGTCTGGCCCACGCCTTGGCACGAACGCCAGGCTGGCCGCATGTCTTGGCAGGCTGGCCGCGTGTTTTGGCACCAGGCTGGCCTCGTGTCCTGGCACGAGCACAAGGCTGGCTCACGTCTTGGCGCAACCACAGGCTGGCCTACGAACACTTGGCAGAAGCACCAGGCGCCAGGCTTGCCCATGGCTTGGCGCGAATACCAGGCTGGCACGAACATCAGCATGGCACGGCACGAACACAATGCAGCTGGCCCATTTCTTGGCACGCACCACAGGCTGGCCCCAGGCCTTGGCACGAACACCAGGCCCATGTCTTGGCACAAGCGCCAGGCTGGCCCATGTCACGAACATGTCTTGGCACTCGCCCATGTCACGAACACGAGGCTGGCCGCATGTCTTGGCACGAACGAGGCTGGACCATGTGTTGGCACGAACACCAGGCTGGCCCATGTCTTGGCACTGGGCACGAACACCAGGCTGGCCCATGTCTTACGAACACGGCGGCCATGTCTTGGCAGGCTGGCCAGCATGTCTTGGTACGAGCACAAGGCTGGCCCATGTCTTGCCAGGCTGGCCGCATGTCTTGGCCGGAACACCATGGCACGAACACCGAACACCAGACTGGCCGAATGTCTTAACACCAGGTTGGGCCATGTCTGGCACGAACAGACTGGCCGCATGTCTTGGCACAAGCACCAGGCACCAGGAACAGCTGGCCCGTGTCTTGGCATGAACACCAGGCTGGCCCATGTCTTGGCACGAGGCTGGCCCCATGTCTTGGCTCGCCCATGTCTTGGCACAAACACCAGACTGGCCGCATGTCTTCGCACGAACACCAGGCTGTCCGACAACACCAGGTCCGCATGTCTTGGCACGAAGACCAACACCAGGCTGGCCAGCATGTCTTGGCACGAGCAGCAAACTCCCCATGTCTTGGCACAAACACCAGGCTGGCCCATGTCTTATGAACACCAAGGCGGCCCATGTCTTGGCACGAACAGCATTGGCACGAACGCCAGGCTGGCCAGCATGTCTTGGCACTGGGCACGAACACCAGGCTAGCCCGTGTCTTCACCAGGCTGGCCGCATGTATTGGCACGAGCACCAGGCTGGCCCATGTCACGAAGAACAGACGTGGCTGCATGTCTTGGCACGAACACCAGGCTGGCCATGCCTAACGCCAGGCTGGCCAGCATGCCTTGGCACCAGCACCTGGCCAGCATGTCTTGGCAAGAACACCAGGCTGGCCAGCCAACACCAGGCTGGCCGGCATGTCTTGACACGAACACCAAAGTGGCCGCATGCCTTAGAGCGAACACCAGGCTGGCCAGCTCAGGCTGGCCAGCATGTCTTGGCACGAAGTCCTGGCACGATTATTAGGTGGTCAGCATGTCTTGGCACGAGGCTGGCCAGTATGCCTTGGCATGAATATGAGGCTGGGGTTCATGTCTTGGCACGAACACCAGGGTGGCCCATGTCTTGCACTGGGCACGAACACCAGGTCTTGGCACGAACTTTGGCACGAGCACCAGCTTGTCGAACACCATGCTTGTCTTATATGTTGCACGAACAGCTGGCGGGCACCAACACCAGGCTGGCGCATGTCTTGGCCGTCTTGGCACGAACACTATGCTGGCCAGCATGCGGCACGAGCACCAGGCTGGTTCATAGCACCAGGCTGGCCAGCATGTGTTGGCACGAACACCCGGGGCTGGACGGCATGTCTCGGCACGAAAACGCTGGCCAGCATGTCTTGGCACGAACACCAGGGCTGGCTCATGTCTTGGCACGAACACCAGGCTGGCCAGCATGTCTTGGCACGAACTTGGCACGAGCACCAGGCTGGCCGCATGTCTCTGTTGGGCTGACCGGTCCGCCTTCCTCCAGGCTGGTCGCCATAATGGACTGGCTGTAGGTCTTGGCACGAACACTAGGCCGGCCGCATGACTTGGCACGAACACACCAGACTGGCCGCATGTCTTGGCACGACGAGCTCTAGGCTGGACCATGTGTTGGCACGAGCGCCGCGCCGCATTTCTTGGCACACGCGCATGTGTTGCCGCATGTCTTGGCACGAACACCAGGCTGGCCCATGTTTTGGCAAGAGCGCCAGGCTGGCCATGTCTTGGCAGGTTGGCCCATGTCTTGGTGGCACGAACACCAGGCTGGATCATGTCTTGGCAGAAACACCAGGCTGACCAGCGTATCTTGGCACAAGTGCAGCCTGGTGAGCATGTCTTGGCACGAACACGTCCTGGCACGAACACCAGACTGGCCGCATGTCTTGGCACGAACACCAGCCTGGCCAGCATGTCTTGGCACGAACACCACACTGACCGCATATCTTGGCACGAACACCAGGCTGGCCGCATGTCTTGGCACGAACACCAGACCGGCCGAACACCAGACTGGCCAGCATCTTTTGGAAGACCAGGCTGGCCCATGTCTTGGCATGAACACCAGGCTGGCGCATGTCTTGGCACGAACAGCAGTTGGCACGAAAAGCAGGGGCCATGTCTTGGCCCGAACCCCCATGTCTTGGCCCGAACACCAGGCTGTCCGCATGTTGGACGAACACCAGGCACCAGGCTGTCTTAGCACGAGCACCAGACGGCTGCGTGTCTTGGCACGAACCCCAGGCTGGGCCAGCCTGGGCAGCCTGGTGTTTGTGCCCTGCTATTCGTGCCACCTGCCAAGGCCTGTGTCGTGGCACGAACGCCTGGCTTGGCACTGGGCACAAAACACCAGGCTGGCCCAAAACACTTGTCTTGCCTGTCTTGGCACGAACACCAGCTGGAACACTACAAGCACAACGCTAGCCCACGCACACCAGGCTGGCCCACGCCTTGGCACGAACACCAGCCTAGCCCTTGTCGAACACCAGGCTGGCCCATATCTTATGTCTTGGCACGAACGCCAGGCTTGGCACGAACGCCAGGCTGGCCAGCATGTCTTGGCACGAACACCAGGCTGGCCAGCATGTCTTGGCACGAACACCAGGCTGGCCCATGTCTTGGCACAAGCGCAAGGCTGGCCCGCATGGCTTGGCACGAACACCAGGCTGGCCAACATGTCTTGGCACGAAAAGTATCTTGGCACAGCTGGCGGGCACCAACACCAGGCTGGCGCATGTCTTGGCTGTCTTGGCACGAACACCAGGTTGGCCAGCATGCGGCACGAACACCAGGCTGGTTCACACCACCAGGCTGGCCAGCATGTGTTGGCACGAAAAGTTCGGGGCTGGACAGCATGTCTCGGCACGAAGAGCACCAGGCTGGCCGGATTGTGTCTGTTGGGGCGACCGGTCCGCCTTCTTGGCACGAACCCGAGGCTGGTCGCCATAATAGACTTGGCTGGTAGGTCTTGGCACGAACACCAGGCTGGCCGCATGTCTTGGCACGAACACCCGGCTGGCCCATGTCTTGCACGAACACCAGACTTGTCACGACGAGGTCCAGGCTGGACCCTTTCTTGGCACGAGCACCACGCTGCCCGCGTGTCTTGACACGCACGCATGTCTTGGCACGAACACCGGGAACACCAGGCTGGCCCATGAACACCAAGCACATGTCTTTGCACGAACACCAGGCTGGATCATGTCTTGGCAGAAACACCAGGCTGGCCCATGTCTTGCCAGACTGGCCAGCGTGTCTTGGCACAACTGGCAGTGTTGATGCTGCGTCCTCAGGAGGCAAAACTCGCACGTTTGGAAGTGGCTCATCCTCAGGAAATGTTGCATCTGTGGCCACAAAGTCCCCACCACGCTGGACCATGTCTTGCCACGAACAGCAGGCTGGCCCATGTTTTGCTTGTCTTGGCACGAGCAGCAGGCTGAACACCAGGCTGGCCCATGTCTTTAAGCGATAGCCAGGCTGGCCCATGTCCTATTGGCACGAACACCGGGTTGGCCAGCAAGTCTTGGCGCTGGCCAGCATGTCTTGACACGCACACCTGGCTGGCCCGCATGTCTTGGCACGAGCACCAGGCTAGCCAGCACGGCTTGGCACGAACTCCAAGGCCCATGAGCACCAGGCTGGCCCTCTTGGCTTGAACGCAGCATGTCTGCAGCATGTCGTGGCGCGAGCTGGGTAGCATGTGACAGCATGTCTTGGCGCGAGCACCAGGCTGGCCAGCATGTCTTGACACGAACACGAGGTTGGACACTATGTTTTGACACGAGGCCAGCATGTCTTGGCACACGCACTAGGCTGGCCAGCATGTCTCGGAACAAACTCCAGGCCGGGCACGATAAGCACGTCTTTGGCACGAGCACCAGGCTGGTTGCCAGGCTGGCGGCACGTCCTTTCTCGAACACGAACCACAGACAACCGCAGGTTTTCGACCACTAGTCTGGCCGCATGTCTTGGCACGAACACCAGGTTTGCCGTTTGTCCTGGCACGAACACCAGGCTGGCCGCAGGCACGAACGCCAGGCGCGCCACATGTCTCGGCATGAGGCACGAGCACCTTGGCACGAACACCAGGCTGGCCCATGTCTTGGCACAAACACCAGGCTGGGGCCCATGTCTTGGCATGAGCACCAGGTCAACTGGCCCATGTCTTGGCACGAACACGGCTGGCCTATGTCTTGGCACGAACACGCCCCATGTCTTGGCACAAACGCCAGGCTGGCACATGTCTTGGCACGAACACGGCACGAACACCAGGCTGGCGGTGTTCGTGCCAAGACATGCGTCCAGCCTGCTTATGCCATGACATGCGGCCTGGTGCTCAAGCCAAACGTGCCGGCCTTGTGTGTGCCAAGATATGCGGCCAGCCTGGTGTTGGTGCCAAATCGCTGCCAGCCTGGTGTTGGTGCCAAGACATGTGGCCAGCCCAGTGGTCGTGCCAAGACATGCTGGCCCGTGCCAGTGTTCGTGCCAAGACATGCTGCCAGCCGGGCATTTGTGCCAAGACATGCGGCCAGCCTACTATTGTGGAAAGACATGCGACCAGCCTGGTGTTCGTGCCAGTGTTCGTGCCAAGACGTGCTGGCCAGTGTGATGTTCGTGCCAAGACATGCTGCCAGCCTGGTGTTGGTGCCAAGACATGTGGCCAGCCCAGTGGTCGTGCCAAGACATGCTGTGTCACGAATGCCAGGCTGGCTGTCCTGGCACGAACACCAGGCTGGCCTCATGTCTAGGCACGAACACCAGGCTGGTCAGCGAACACCAGGCCAGCATAGCATGTCTGGGCACGAAGATGAGGCTGGTCAGCATGTCTTGGCGTGATCAGCACGTGTTGGCGCGAGCACCAAGCTGGCCAGCATGTCTTGGCACAAACACAGGCTGAGCAAGATGTCTTGGCACCAGCACCAGGCTGCCAGCATGTCTTAGCATGTCTTGGCCAGCATGTCTTGGCACGAACAACAGGCAGGCTGGCCAGCGTCAGGCTCAGCATGTCCACAAGCACGAGGATTACCAGACTGCCCAGCATGAAGCTCCTGGCAGGTCTTGGCACGAGCGCCAGGCCTGCACGAACACCGCTGGCCAGCATGTCTTTGCACGAACACCAAGCTGGCCAACGTGTACTTCGTTCAGGCTGGCACGAGGACCAGGCTCACCATGCCCAGAACGACCACCCTGCCCAGTATGTGAGACCAGACGGGGCTGCCCAGCATGTCTTGGCCAGCCTGGCCAGCATGTCTGGCTGGCCAGCATCAGGCTCACCAGGCTGGGCAGTCTTGCTGAAACCAGGCTGTCCAGCAAGTTGGCACGAACTGTTCAACAGGCTGGCCAGTGTCTTGGCAACAGCATTACGCTCACCACGCTGGCCAAGACACCAAGACACCGGCTAGCATCAGGCTCACCAGGCAGTCTTGCACAGTCGTGGCACGAACACCAGTTTGGACACGAGCAGCATTCCGTAGCACGAACGCCAGGCTGGCAAGCATGTCTTGGCACGAACACCAGGCTGGCGCGCGCGTGTCTTGGCAGGAGCACCACGCACGAGCACCAGATATGTTGGCACGAGAACCAGGCTCAGCATGTCTTGGCACGAACACAGGCTGGCCAGCATGTCTTGGCGCTGGCCAGCAAATCTTGGAGCATGTCTCGGATGTCTTCTTGAGGGCACGAGTCCTCGTCGAGCACCAGGCTGGCCGGCTGACACGAACGCTTGGCAGGCCAGGATGTCTTGGCATGTCTTCACACAAGACCCAGACTGGCCCGTGGCACAAACGAACAGGCCGGTCCGCAGCCCTTGGCGCCAACACCAGGCCGGCAGCTTCTCTTGGCATTGGCACGAGGGCCAGGCTGGCCAGCATGTCTTGGCACGAGCATGTTTTGGGACGAGTGTGTCTTGGCACCAGCATGTCTTGGCACGAGCCAGAATGTCTTGGCTGGCCAGCCCGGTGTTCGTGCCTGGGCCAGCCTGGTGATAGACATGGGTCGGTTTGGTAAGACATGCGGCCAGCCTGGTGTTCGTGCCAAGACACGGGCCAGCTTGGTGTTGGGCCAGCCTGGTGTTCGTGCCAAGACATGCGCCGTGCCAAGACATGCAGCTTTTTGTTCGTGGCCAGCCTGGTGTTCGTGCCAAGACATGGGCCAGCCTGGTGTTCGTCCAACATGCGGCCAGCCTGGTGTTCGGCGTTCGGGCCAAGACATGGGGGTTCGGGCCAAGACATGGTGTTCGTGCCAAGACATGGGTGTTCGTGCCAAGACATGCGGCCGGCCAGGTGTTCGTGCCAAGACATGCGGCCAGCCTGGTGTTCGTGCCAAGACATTTGGCCAGGGTGTTCGACGAGGGCTAGGCTGGTGCCAAGGCGTGGGCCAGCCTGGTGTTCGTGGGCTAGCGTTGTGCTTGTAGTGTTCCAGCTGGTGTTCGTGCCAAGACAGGGGCCAGCCTGGTGTTCGTGGCAAGACAAGTGTTTTGGGCCAGCCTGGTGTTTGTGCCTGCCACGACACGGGCCTTGGCAGGCACCCCATTGGCACGAACACGAGGCTGCCCAGCATGTCTTGGCACGAACACCAGGCTGGCCCATATCTTGCTGGCCCATGTCTTGGCTCCGAACACCAGGCTGCCCAGGCTGGCCCAGCCTGGTGTTCGTGCCAAGACATGCAGCCAGTCTGGTGTTCGTGGCCAGCCTGGTGTTCGTGCCAAGACATGAGCCAGCCTATGGCCCCTGGTGTTCGTGCCAACTGCTGTTCGTGCCAAGACATGGGCAAGACATGGGCCAGCCTGGTTCGTGCCAATCTTTCTGGCCAGTCTGGTGTTCGGCCGGTCTGGTGTTCGTGCCAAGACATGTGGCCAGCCTGGTGTTCGTGCCAAGACATTTGGCCAGCCTGGCATTCGTGCCAAGACATGCTGGCCAGCCTGTGTTCGTGCCAAGACATGCGGCCAGTCTGGTGTTCGTGCCAGGACGTGGGGACATGTGGCCAGTTACATGGTGTTCGTGCCAAGACATGCTCACCAGCCTGCACTTGTGCCAAGACACGCTGGCCAGCCTGGTGTTTCTGCCAAGACATGATCCAGCCTGGTGTTCGTGCCAAGGCATGGGCCTGGTGTTCGTGCCAAAGACATGTGCTAGCTTGGTGTTCGTGCCAAGACATACACGCGGCGTGGTGTACAGCGGTGTTCGTTCCAAGAAGGCGGACCGGTCAGCCCAACAGAGACATGCGGCCAGCCTGGTGCTCGTGCCAAGTTCGTGCCAAGACATGCTGGCCAGCCTGGTGTAGACATGAGCCAGCCCTGGTGTTCGTGCCAAGACATGCTGGCGAGCGTTTTCGTGCCGAGACATGCTGTCCAGGCCCGGGTTTTCGTGCCAACACATGCTGGCCAGCCTGGTGCTACAAACCAGCCTGGTGTTCGTGCCGCATGCTGGCCAGCCTAGTGTTCGTGCCAAGACGGCCAAGACATGCGCCAGCCTTGTGTTGGTGCCCGCCAGCTGTTCGTGCCAAGATGGCGGACCGGACGGTCGTGCCAAGACGTGCCGGCCAGCCGGGCGTTCGAGCCAACATATAAGACAAGCATGGTGTTCGACAAGCTGGCTCGTGCCAAGGTTCGTGCCAAGACCTGGTTCGTGCCCAGTGTCAAGACATGGGCCAGCCTGGTGTTCGTGCCGGCCAGCCTGGTGTTGGCTGGCCAGCCTGGTGTTCTTGCCAAGACATGCTGGCCAGGGCTCGTGCCAAGACATGCTGGTCAGCCTGGTGCTTGTGCCCACACCTGGGCCAGCCGCTGGCCAGCCTGGCGTTAGGCATGTTCGTGCCAAGGCATGCAGCCAGTCTGGTGTTCGTGACATGGGCCAGCCTGGTGTTCGTGCCAAGACATGCGTGCGTGCCAAGACACGCGGCGTGGTGTACAGCGGTGTTCGTTCCAAGAAGGCGGACCGGTCAGCCCAACAGAGACATGCGGCCAGCCTGGTGCTCGTGCCAAGTTCGTGCCAAGACATGCTGGCCAGCCTGGTGTAGACATGAGCCAGCCCTGGTGTTCGTGCCAAGACATGCTGGCGAGCGTTTTCGTGCCGAGACATGCTGTTCAGTTTCGGGTTTTCGTGCCAACACATGCTGGCCAGCCTGGTGCTACAAATCAGTTTGGTGTTCGTGTCGTATGTTGGCTAGTTTAGTGTTCGTGCCAAGACGGCCAAGACATGCGCCAGCCTGGTGTTGGTGCTCGCCAGCTGTTCGTGTCAAGATGGCGGACCGGACGGTCGTGTGAAGACATGCCGGCCAGCCGGGCGTTCGAGCCAACATATAAGACAAGCATGGTGTTCGACAAGTTGGTGCTCGTGCCAAGGTTCGTGCCAAGACCTGGTTTTCGTGCCCAGTGTCAAGACATGGGCCAGCCTGGTGTTCGTGCCAACACATGCACCCTTCGTGTCAAGACATGCCGGCCAGCCTGGTGTTGGCTGGCCAGCCTGGTGTTCTTGCCAAGACATGCTGGCCATGGCTCGTGCCAAGACATGCTGGTCAGCCTGGTGCCCACACCTGGGCTAGCCGCTGGCCAGCCTGGCGTTAGGCATGGGCCAGCCTGGTGTTCGTGCCAAATCATGCAGCCAGTCTGGTGTTCGTGACATGGGCCAGCCTGGTGTTCGCGCCAAGACATGGGCCAGCCTGGTGTTCTTGCCAATACATGCGGCCAGCCTGGTCAAGACACGGGCTAGCCTGGTGTTCGTGCCCAGTGCCAAGACATGCTGGCTAGCCTGGCGTTTGTGCCAATGCTGTTCGTGCCAGGACATGGGCCGCCTTGGTGTTCGTAAGATATGGGCCAGCCTGGTGTTTGTGCCAAGACATGGGGAGTTTGCTGCTCGTGCCAAGACATGCGGATTTGGTGTTGTTGGCCAGCCTGGTGTTCGTGCCAAGACATGCGGCCAGTCTGCCAAGACATGGGCGAGCCAAGACATGCGGCCAGCCTGGTGTTCGTGCCAAGACATGTGGTCAGCCTGGCATTCGTGCCAAGACATTTGTGCGCCAGCCACCTGGTGTTCGTGCCAAGACATGCTGGCCAGCCTGGTGTTCGTGCCAAGACATGCGGCCAGCCGTGCCAGGACGTGGGGACATGCGGCCAGTTACATGGTGTTCGTGCCAAGACATGCTCACCAGCCTGCACTTGTGCCTGCTCAGCGTATGGAGGAAGTTTTGATGGAGAGAAAGAGACTGGAACAGCCTGGTGTTCGTGCCAAGACATGGACCAGACTGGTGTTCGTGCCAAGACATGCTGGCCAGCCTGCTGTTCGTAAGTGGTGATTGTGCCAAGACATGGGCCAGCCTGTTCGTGCCAAGACATTGGCCAGCCTGGTGTTCGTGCCAAGACATGCCTGGTGTTACCAGCCTGGTGTTCGTGCCAAGAATGCTGGCCAGCCTGGTGTTCGTTCCAGGACATGCTGGCCAGCCTGGTGTTCGTGCCAAGACATGGGCCAGCCCGGTGTTCGTGCCGAGGCCTGCTGTCCAGCCTGGTGTTCGTGCCGAGATGTGCTGGCCGGCCTGCCAGCCTGGTGTTCGTGCCAAGACATGCGGCCAGCCTGGTGTTTGTGCCAAGACATGTGGCCAGCCTAGTGTTCGGGCCAAGACATGGGCCAGCCTGGTGTCGTGCCAAGACATGCGGCCAGTCTGGTGTTCGCGCCAAGACATGGGCCAGCCTGGCGCTCATGCCAAGACACTGGCTCCCAGCATGCCTTGGCAAGACTACCAGGCAGCCTGGCTCCCAGAATGTCTTTGCAAGAGCACCAGGCAGGCAGCCTGGCTCCCAGCACAGAGCAGCCTGGCTCCCAGCAGGTCTTGCGCTTTTGCCAAGACATGCTGGGGGTTGCCTGTTCTGCCGGGTGCTCTTGCGAAAGACATGCTGGAAGCCAAGCTGCCTGGTGCTTTTGCCAAGATGCTGGGAGCCAGGCAGCCTGCCTGGTTCCCTTGCCAAGACATGGGAGCAGTCTAGCCAAGACATGCTGCGAGCCAGTCTGCCTGGTGCTCTTGCCAAGACATGCTGGAAGCCAGGCTGCCGCCGGCCCGGTGCTCTTGCCAAGGCATGCTGGGAGCCAAGACATGCGGCCAGCCTGGCTTGTGCCAAGACATGCTGGCCAGCCTGGCTTTCGTGCCAAGACATGCTGGCCAGCCTGGTGTTCGTGCCAAGACATGCTGGGGGTTGCCTGTTCTGCAGGGTGCTCTTGCGAAAGACATGCTGGAAGCCAAGCTGCCTGGTGCTTTTGCCAAGATGCTGGGAGCCAGGCAGCCTGCCTGGTTCCCTTGCCAAGACATGGGAGCAGTCTAGCCAAGACATGCTGCGAGCCAGTCTGCCTGGTGCTCTTGCCAAGACATGCTGGAAGCCAGGCTGCCGCCGGCCCGGTGCTCTTGCCAAGGCATGCTGGGAGCCAAGACATGCGGCCAGCCTGGCTTGTGCCAAGACATGCTGGCCAGCCTGGCTTTCGTGCCAAGACATGCTGGCCAGCCTGGCTTTCGTGCCAAGACATGCTGGCCAGCCTGGTGTTCGTGCCAAGACATGCTGGCCAGCCTGGTGTTCGTGCCAAGACGTGCTGGCCAGCCTGGTGTTCGGCACGACCATGCTGGCCAGCCTGGTGTTCGTGCCAAGACATGCTGGCCAGCCTGGTGTTCGTGCCAAGATAGTGTTCTTGCCAAGGCATGGGCCAACCTGGTGTTCGCGCCAAGACATGCTGGTCAGTTTGGTGTTCGTGCCCGAGGTTGGAGCCTGGTGTTCGTGCCAAGACATGCTGGCCAGCCTGGTGTTCGTGCCAAGACATGGATCAGCTTGGTGTTCGTGCCAAGTGCCGAGACATGGGCCAGCCTGTTCGTGCTGTTCGTGCCAAGACATGCTAGCCAGCCTGGTGTTCGTGCCAAGACATGCTGGCCAGCCTGGTGTTCGTGCCAAGACATGCTGGCCAGCCTGGCGTTCCATGCTGGCCAGCCTGCTGTTCGCGCCAAGACATGGTAACCAGCCTCGCGTTCGTGGCCGGGACATGCTGGCCAGCGTGTTCGTGCCAAGACATGCTGGCCAGCCTGGTGTTCGTGCCAAGACATGCTTGTCCAGCCGGGTGTTCGTGCCAAGACATGCTGGCCAGCCTGGTTTTGTGGGGGTAGCCAGGTGTTCGTGCCAAGACATGCGGCCAGTCTGGTGCTCATGCCAAGACATGTGGCCAGCCTAGCAAGACATGCGGCCAGTCTGGTGTTTGTGCCAAGACATGGGCCAGCCTGGTGCTTATGCCAAGACATTGGCTCCCAGCATGCCTTGACAAGAGCACCAGGCAGCCTGGCTACCAGAATGTCTCAGTGTTCGTGCCAAGCCATGGGCTAATCTGGTTGGTGTTCGTGCCAAGACATGCTGGTCAGCCTGGTGTTCGTGCCCCAGGTTGGTGTTCGTGCCAAGACGTGCGCCAGCCTGGTGTTGGACCAGCCTGGTGTTCGTGACAAGACATGGGCCAGCTTGTGCCAAGACTTGGCTAGCCTGGTGTTCGTGCCAAGACATGGGCCAGCCTGGTGTTCGTGCCAAGACATGGGCCAGCCTTGCTTGTGCCAAGACATGGGCCAGCCTGGTGTTCGTGCCAAGACATGCACCAGTGTGCTCGTGCCAAGACATGCAGCCTGGTGTTCGTGCCAAGACATGCTGGCCAGCCCGGTTTTCGTGCCAAGACATGCTGGTGTTCGTGCCAAGACATGCTGGCCAACCTGGTGTGCGTGCCAAGACATGCTGGCCAGCCTGGTGTTCGCGCCAAGACATGCTGGCCAGCCTGGTCAGCCTCGTGTTCGTGCCAAGACATGCTGGCCAGCCTGGTGATCGTGTCAAGACGTGTGCGGCAGTCTGGTGTTTGTGCAGCCTGGTGTTCGTGGCAAGACATGCTGGCCAGATTGGTGCTTGTGTGAACGCATGGGCTGGCCTGGTGTTCGTGCCAAGACATGGGCCAGTTCGTGCCAAGACATGGGCCAGCTTGGTGTTCGTGCGAAAACATGCCAAGACATGGGCCAGCCTGGTGTTCATGCCAAGACATGCTGGCTCGTGCCAAGACATGCTGGCCAACACCAGGCTGGTCGAGCATGTCTTGGCACTGGCCAGCATGTCTTGGCACAAGCAGCAGCCTGACCGACCACCACCCTGGTGGCATGTCCTGGTGCGTGGCCAGCACCAACACAAGGGTGGCCATGTCTGAGCCAGGCTGGCCAGCATGCCTCTCTTGGCACGAGCACCAAGCAGCCCACAGCCCGGCCAGCATGTCTTGGCACGAACACGAAGACAAGGTTGGCGATGATGGCCTGGGCTGGCCAGCATGTCTTGGCACGCCCCCCATTGGCACGAGCACCGGGCTGGCACACCAGGCCGGCCAGCATGTCTGGAGCATGCCGTGGCGCGGTCGCCAGGCGGGGTAGCATGTGACAGCATGTCTTGGCATGTCTTGACACGAACACCAGGCTGGCCACCATGTCTTGGCATGAGCACTAGGCTGGCCAGCATGTCTTGGCACGAACACCAGGCCGGCCAGGATGTGTTGGCACGAGCACCGCTCAGAACGTCTTGGCACGAACAGCAGGCTGACCAGGCTGACCCTTGGCAAGAGTACCAGGCTGGCCAGCATGTCTTGGCACGAGCACCAGGCTGGCCAGCATGCCTGGGCACGAACACCTGGGCTGGCCAGCATGTCTTGGCACGAGCAGGCTGGCCATGTCTGGGCATGAGCGTCTTGGCAGGAATGCCAGGCTCGCCAGCATGTCTTGGCACGGCCCGCATGTCTTGGCACGAGCGCCGGGCTGGCCAGCATGTCTTGGCGCAAACACCAGGCTGGCCGGGGCAGCGTGTCTTGGCACGAAGGCCACATGTCTTGGCACGAGCAACACGCTGGCCGCATGTGTTGGCACCAGCACCAGGCTGGCCAGCATGTCTTGGCACTAACACCAGGCTGCACGTCGTGGCACGAAAGCCAGGCTGACCAGCTTGTCCTGGCACGAGCACCAGGCTGGCCGCATGTCCTGGCACAAACAGGCACGAGCACTAGGCTGGCCAACATGTTGGCACGAACACCAGGGCAGCCAGGATATGTTGGCACGAGCACAGGCTGGCCAGCACGTCTTGGCACGAACGCCAGGCTGACCAGCATGTCCTGGCACGAACACCAGACTGGCCGGCACGAAGACAAGGCTGGCCGAATTGTCGCACGAAAACCAAGCATCACAAGGCTCTTGGCACCAGCAGCAGGCTGATGCTTTGGGTCGAGGACCAGGCTGGCCAGCATGTCTTGGCACGAGCACTAGGCTGGCCGCATGTCTTGGCACGAGGCCATATGTCTTGGCACGAACACCAGATTGGCCGCATGTCTGGCCGCATGTCTTTGACCACCAGGCTGTCCGCATGTCTTGGCAAACACGCGCGCGCGCGTGCCCACACACACACACAAACACACAAGCACACAAACACACAAGCACACAAACACACAAACACACAAACACACAAACACACAAACACACAAGCACACAAACACACAAGCACACAAGCACACAAGCACACAAACACACAAACACACAATCACACAATCACACAAACACACAAACACCTAAACACAAACACACAAACACACAAACACACACACAAACACACAAACACACAAACACACAAGCACACAAACACACAAACACACACAAACACAAGCACACAAACACCCAAACACCTAAACACAAACACACACACAAACACACGCACAAACACACGCAAACACACACGCAAACACACACGCAAACACACACGCAAACACACACGCAAACACACACGCAAACACACACGCAAGCACACACGCAAACACACACGCAAACAT